>CM076574.1:573676956-574001956 GCA_034641835.2 Pinus albicaulis
TAGTTGTAGTTTATTATGTGTAAAAGTGTTTGTTATTATGTGACCTTAATGGGTGTTTTATCATTATTATTTTGTTGGTTATATGCTGGTTACAAACATGGATTTATGACAAATTATAGTTATGGCTCTCATCATGATTAATTAGTAAATGAATGAATAATGAATTTAAGACCTAATAGATGATATTTCATATATTGTGAGATGGAATCATACGTTCATGATGATTCTAAGATAAGTATGAATCACCTATCCTCGTATGTGTTTATATGACCTATAGATTACATGTTCATGATGTGTTTTACGAAATGTATGTCATGACTAGGCCTTCTCGTATTAGGTCCATGGTTAGGTTTTGCGTTGAAGGAATTTCCATCTTGTTCTTTACTTTTTTTAATAGTTTCATCTTGTTTTGGCCAAAGGCATGAGTCCTAGCTATGAAAACATTTCTCAAAATTCAAATTCATTGGCACAAAATTCCTAGAAAAGTCGGCATTTGTATGGATTCCTTGGTGTGCGTGTAATTCGAGGGTTTAGTTTCATTGAGGACTTGTCAAAAGTGTGATTAGGGATATAGCTTAGTAAAAATATATGTTAACTAAGGATTTTGGCACTGGGAGTGGTTATTTTTCCCCTTGGGGTCCTCTAGCTCCGGAGGAAGGTTAGTTTCATTTTCTTTTTGTTGATTCCACTTCCTTAATTGTACTTTGGGAGCTGAATCATATCATAGAAAATCTTCATCACATGTTTACCCTCGTGGAATGGTTAGCTTGGGTAAATATGGGAGGAAGGTGGTTATAGTATTGAATGAATAATTTTTCTTCCTATGCGAATTCCTTAGTAAGGATTTCAATTATGGGCCACGTTTATTGGATGAAAAACTAGCATTACATATTATTGATGGAAAAAACCACAATATAATGGTGTTCAAGTAGAAATCAGTAAGTAAACTGATGATCATTGTGTTTTTATTTTTTCAATAACTAATTTACTCTGTAATTTTTTTGTCAAAATAACAAAATGGCCTTTGGTGTTTGAAATAAACATGTCGGCGTGTAATAGGAGTAGAAAAAAGTGATATACTAGACAAGTTCATTCTATACCACATGGAATTTATGAACAATTGGATTGATTTGTATGATAAAAAGAGAGAATAAGTGTTAGAAGAAAGGAGACAATTTAAGAGATCAAATTAAAGGAATGCCCCATTTCCTATTGATCTGCAAGGGAATGGGAAAAATATTGCATACTAGAATGGGTTGTTGAAAAAGTTCAAAATAAAATAGAAGATGTTTATTTTCTTACTATTTTTTGAATCCATGACATATGCATATAGTTTCTTAATTATTATTTCTCATTGGCATGGAGAATTTCCTGGATTTGACAATGGTTTTTCCTAGAATTTCCATTTCCTTGATAGAAATGGTGTTGTGGTAGTCTTTCAAAAAAAAAATTTGGTTTTTTCTCATGTTCCTTTGACTATGGGTTGAGTTATTAGTTCCTAGAGCCTTGGTTGGAAAAACACTATGGAAGCTCGTAACATCTTTGTTGAGTTACTAGTCCTAGAGCCTTTTTTGGAAAAAACATCTGGAGCCCTCAGTGGGTTGAGCTACTATTCCTAGAGCCTTGGTCAGACAAATTATCTCAAGCTCGACAACATTTATTAGTTGAGTTACTAGTCTTGGAGCCTTGGTTGGAAAAAATGCTATGGAGCCGTTGACAACTTTGGTATAGACCAATTTGTTGATGGTTAGTGATGTCTGACCACGAGGGGGAATCACTGGTTGAGGTTTGAGGTAGTTTAGCCTCTGGAAGCCGTATTCAGTTTTGTTGGATTTGTTTCATGAGATCCTACATTCTTGCTTGGAATATGGCACAGGGGTGATTGGATGAAGAGATATTTGGCTCAACCAATCTATAGTTCAGTGGAATGTGGAAGTCCCAAACTTGGTTCTCCTTTACATCCATTATTAGGATCTTCTTCTACTTGTTATATCATGTGTAAATGTATTGATTCATATGTGATATTGATGGTTTTCATATCCATGTTACTTACGTTATTTATATGTTGGTTAAAAGTATGCTTTACGAAAATAATGATGTATGGCTCTCATCATGCTTTGATTTGTAAATAAATGAACAATGAATATGTGACCTAATATATGATATTGAAGCTACTATGATAAGGCATAAATGCTTCTTAGAAATTTTCAGATAAGTATCATACCCCTATACTCAGATATTTTGTTTTAAACTGTAGAATGCATATTCGCGACATGTTTTATGAAATTTTTGTCATGGCTAGTAGGGGTCCATTCAAGTCCTTGTTAATGTATTTTCATTGGAATCAATTTTCCAATGTTCATTTTAATTTATGTAAGATTCATGGAGTTCTGGGTAGTGACTGAGTCCTAGCCCTAGAAATAAGCCTTCAATCGTGTAGTCGTTGGAATAGCACTAGTAAAAAAAGTCTACATTCACACTCTGGTAGGATCATGGGAGGAAGTTGGGCTCTTAGTTGCATGGACGCCTTGGAAAGGGAGCGACTGGGGGTTTAATTCATTAGAATGTTGAGTTCCCTTAGTGTTTGGTCACATGGAAGGGTGAGTTAGCTCCTAGAGGTCCTGTAGGATGTGTACAAGTTCATATTGGTTATGGTGTGCTAGTTCGACTTCCTTAACTGTACATGGGGAATTGATTCAGATCATAGTATCCTATCATCACATGTTTACCCCAGTTGGATGGTTGCTTTGGTAGATGAGGGAGGAGGGTGTTAAATTTGGTTATTATTGAAGTGAATGTACGATAAATCAAGAAAATCTGAATATAGATAGAACCAATTTGATAAACACTAATGAAGACGCATTCGAATATACATTCCTTTAATGCCAAAAACTAAATAATGACACAATAATGATATTTTTTCAATCAATAGTGATCGAAAGAATCACATGAGAGGTAACAAAGTCATGTTCTTACATTTATATAATTCATTCAAATCTAAGGTAAAAATAGGAGATTATTATCTAATAAATTTTCAAGCAACAATATCTCCTTTTACCAAGCGATATGAAAAGAAATGCATTTCAAATGTGAATTATGTTTCTTTCTCAAACAATATCTAATGATTGTTGATTAATTAAGAGAGAACGGACATGAAGTAGTATTTAATTGTCCCATAATGCACCATTTTAAACAAACCACTAAGTATAAGATCAATGAAAATATTAAAATGAAATAAAATAAAGTGTTTTAATTATTGTCGTGTAACCTTAATTAGTGAGAGTCATATGCATAAAATTTTTCAATAAATGAATGAAGAAATTGATTCAATTGATGCAAAACACACATGGAATAATGTGGATATTCCAGTAGGGAAAACAAGGATTGAAGTTAAATTTTTCTATAAAAAATACTTTAATTAACAAGAAAAAATTGAAAAAAACATAAATTTGGAGTTTTTGCAAAAAGGTTTCTTCAAAAAATGATGATTGGTCATGAAAAAACCTTTGAGATAGGGGGAATATTAGGCATTAGTTGAGTAGTTTTTGCAATTGGATTCACAAAAAAATCGAATATTTATCAAAATGATGTTACATTCAAGTTTTTAAATTACATTTTGTAAGAGAAAATCTAAATGAAACAATCAATAGGATTTCAACTCAATCAATTTAAGAGTGTAAAGTTTATATATTGAAGACAATTTTCTATGGTCTGAGGCAAGCTCCACACGCTCAGTATAATTGAATTGTTTTATATTTTCTCAACAACGGGCTTAACAAAAGAAACATTGAAGCTATCCTTTACACTAAAATATATCAACGAGGTAATAATCTAATTGTTTACCTTGATGTTGGGGATACGATAAACATAGGAGATTTGATGTTGGATGATTTCAAATTATCCATGAAGATGGATTTTGAAATGGATTACCTTGGTATTTTGAAGTATCTTCTTCGAATTATGGTTGAGAAACACTCAAAAAATATTTTTTATTTTTTATCAAAAGTAGCCATTTATATTTTGAAAAGGTTCAGAAAGGATAAATGGAAACTACAAAATAGACACACTCAATAAGTACATAAGTGAATTAGATAAAGGATCATTGGTTAGTACTAATTTATTCAAAATTCTTGTAGATAGACTCATATATATTTTAACTATGAATCCATATATCATGTATGAAATAATATTAATTTCTATATTGATGCAATCTACCAAACATTCTCATTGGAAGACTCGTAAAAGATTCTTATGGTGAGTTATATGGGCGACAACTTATGGAATTTGTCAATGCACTTCCAACGAAAATATTATTATATGGTACATATAAAATGACTATGTAGCCAACAATGATTATTATAAGAGAACCTTCATTTTTGCATTCCATTTAAGTATAGGTTTAATTTTGTGGGAATCTAAAAAACAACTCATTATGAAAATATCTTCAACTAAGGTAGAGTATTTATGAGCTACATCAATACCATGTGACATGTTAGTATTAAGATCACCCTTATGAGACAATTCACATGAACTTAAGCACCTAGATACAATATTTTGTAACAAGAGTTCAACCATTGCAATTTCCAAGGATCATGTGTTTCACTGAAAAGGTAAATACATTAAGACTCTATAATTTCATTTGAATTTTTTTTAACAAAGGAAACAAAATTCTAATTTTTTAAGTCTCAAGAGAAATTGATAAATATTTTTACAAATCCATCAACACAAGGAATTTTTTTAATTATAAAGGCTATTAGTTTTAATAGTGAAAACTAAGGGGGGCATTATATAATATAATTTCGCCAATTAGTAGTGTTGTGTAGAAAGCTTAAGAATAACCTCGGTTGTTAAAGTTGACTATGTCAAATTAGTGAGATATATATAATTCTTTTCTTCATATTTAAAGATAAATATCACAGATTATTATAGAAAAAGTACATGTATAAATATGTGTTTCATGAAGCAAAAAATCATCATATTCTAGGCTAATCATTTTCTAGATTGAACATATTTTTAGCTAGTTATCTTAGTGCCTTGTTGCTCTTTATGATTTTTTAATATTTTTAACAAACATATATATATATATATATATATATATATATATATATATATAGATATCATAACTCTAGATTTGTCATGAGCTAATACAAACCCAATTCTTCAACATGAAATAATTTGTTTAAGATTTGTGATACAGTAATCATCTGCACCTTGAGAAAATTTACATGATAAATATGGTGTTAAGATAAAAATTTGTTTTTTCACACACACAAATATACATTTTACCTATCATCTTTATCTTGAGAAAACAAGGAGCTACACATCTCTTTCAGGTGCACATCATTGCAATGTTCTAATAGGGGGAATCTCTCTCTCTCTCTCATTCTCTCTCTCTTTCCATATATATATAGTGTGTGTGTGCATTAAATATTTTACTTGATTTATGTTTTGAAATATTATTCTATTAATATTTTCTTTTTAATTTCATGTATCAAGTCCATTCTAAGCATGCAAGGAATCACATATTTGTGTCATAATCCATCATTAAAATAATTTATGTAGTAATGTAGATATATTTCATATGAAAATATTTCATGCACATCTAAAGTCAATGTGAAGAGCTAATGATATTAGACATCTCCATAATATGGAGATGTAAAAAAACTCATATTCACAACTTAACAATTTATTTAGATTTAGTTATTTTCTTTATATGTATATTTTAAATTAAATTTTCTATTGAAATATTTTATTTTTGGCTAACATGAAAATAATTATTTATTTATTTATATATTTTTAAATTTCACTTTTCCAATTCCATGTTGATCATCAAAGGCATGTTGAAGGAGGTTACCAATACTAAAAAATATCATAAGTATATCTCTATTCAGTGGGTGTAAAGAAGAAAATTAGCATAGTTAAGATAAGATGTAGTTATGAGGAGATCCATAGTGAAACACAAACTTACCAATTGAAAGCCAACTTTACACAACTCTCATTTTTCTTTCAGTAATTTTTTAATTTGTAACTTAAAGGAGTAATATGGGCAAGAGCCAGGATTAGATCACAAAAAATGCAACTACTCACCTAATTTTATAGATATTCAAAAATTCTGATTCTTTCGAGCTTATAGGATTTTTTATGAACATGAATGTTAACATGTGCAATTTTTTGCCACATGGCCTAACATGTCTTCGGAGAATAGAACTAGGGTGGAACGAATTAATACCGTTAGCTTCCACCTGAGCTATTGTCCTTTAAGGTTTTTCAAGTTTTTAGAAGTGACATTTTGTGCTAATTATTATACTAGTTTTGAAAAGTGGTGATATAGCATGACCTTTTTTTTTTCATGGTTAAAATTATAATATTTTTTTACCATGATATTTCAAAGTAAATATCATGAACACAAAGAACATGATAAGACACTATGAAATTCAAAGTTCATAATGCAATATGTTTCAATCATGGCATTAAATATCAAATATCATGATTATGGAAAATGTTTAAAATTAGCACCTAAGTCAAAGAATGATTATCAAGAACATTAAAAATTAGCATCTAAATAAAAGAATGTTTCTACCAAGAGAAATTTGTTTTCCTTTCAATAGTAAAATTATAACTCAATTGAAATCTTAGCCTAAGACAACTTGTCATCATCTTGAAGGAGGCATTGAAATTACAATATTTTATTAATATGGTATATAAACTTATTACTAACATAAGAAAAATCATAGAAAATAACCTTTTTGAAAAATTAGCAACATAATGCATATATTTTTTAATAATAATAAAAATAATAATTTGTCGATGGGGTTGGGAAAATATATGGGAGATGCACCTCACAGATTTCCCTGCAATGCACATAACAAACATGTGCTATATAAAATCGAGATTAATGCGACAATAGCTTAGGTGTGTGAACTCTCTAGAAATAGGCCAAGGGGATTTAATGATGGATATGGAAAAAAAAATGTTTTTGAAATGCAAGAGATGAGTGTTGGGCGTAGGGTGGTAAGGAAGGTCATTGGAGCCCATGCATGTTCACCTTCATGTTGGTTTAGCTAGTGAAACACAAAGACAACCCGTCTTGCAGCTGCTTATGCCTATTCTCTGTAGTGGGGGTATGGCTCAAAATTTGAGTGCATCGACTTCATTTTATGGCATGGTGTACTGACTAGCCTTGACCATTATTCGGTGTAGATAATACTTTTTCTTTGTATTTGGGTCTCTCATGCGTTTCATACTTGGGTGGGAGTTGTAGTCTGGGAAAAGTTTTGTTTTTTTTTGTTTTTTTTTTCTGTGTGGAATTAGGTTCAAGATAGTTCGAGTGGACTTACGACTAATATAGATATTTTATGACTAAGATGGACGGTTTCTTTCGAATGACTCTTTGTTGCTAATTTCCGTTCAATTTGGGTGTTAGGATGAATCCTTAGTGTAAGTTTACAAAGAAATAACCTTTTAGCTATGCATAACAAGCAGCCCTAACAGCAAAATATGGTTGCTAATATCTTCAAATATGCAGTTAGTTGATCAAGACAAAATGTTGCAAAAATCCAGATCTATGCATAAAAATACATTAAGCAGTAAAAATAAGGTTTTGCTCCATGCATCCAATAGACAAGACAAGAACAATATTTTTTGAAGAATTTTATGTTAATGACAGCTAGGAGGAAAACAAGAAAGGTGTTTCCAATTCTCCTCAATGGGATGGGTTCTTGGAAGTCCTCAGCCCTTCAGATCTAGAATTTCTCTCTCTTGTTGGTGTAGAAAACCCAGACAAATATAGAACTCAAAGGGAGCTCACAAAGAAAATAATAGAAAATATGACAAAGATAATGGCTCAAAGTCAGACCAAGAGTATAGATCCAGAGTGATCTAAGAGGCAACAAAAGGTGATGAATGGTAGGAAAAACCCCTCTATTTATAACAAAATATTAGGCCCTTCTAGATCTTGGTGCATGATTAAAATAATATTAACCAAATCCAGATCCACCTTTCATGGAATATTTTATTATATTTGTTGAAAGGGAAAGGAATTTGACTTGGGTCAAATCCATTTATTTGTAAATAATAAATAAATAAATGATTTATTTATCATTTTAAGGAAGTAGTTGAATGATAATTAAATAAATAATGATTTATTCAATTATTTATAAATGATTTAGTCAAATTTAACAAGGAATATTATTTAAATAAGGTTTAAATAATTATTCCTAGGAAATAATAAGATAAATAAGAATTTATCTGATTAATTTCCTTGTTTTGGGTTAAATATGACCAAGAATAATAATTAAATTACTGTTTAATTAATTATTCCATGAGGAAAACCAAAAAAATGTAGATTTGTTTAATATTTTGTGTCCATATTAATAAATAATTAATAATGTTTTGATGAATATATTTAGATGAGGAAATAATTTTATTTATGTAAATTATTCATATGTAAATTTATTTATTCATTATAAATATAGACACTGTGCCACCATACATCTCTCTCCTTCTGTTCAAAATTATATGTTATTGATAAATGAATATATAAACCAAGAGAATCATCATCATATACTATGTAAAATAATGGCAGACACACATGCCCCCCCCCCCCCCCCCCCTTAGCAAGCAGGAGGCACCATGCCCGCTCACTGGAATTCAACGAAGAATAGTGTCCACAATGGTGGAATTCAACCAAAAGTGCTCTGTCAACAAACACAGCCAGATAACAGAGACAATGATGAACTTATATCATTTCGTGCTCGGATACGGACTCTCACAACAATATCCGAGTACATGAGATAAAAATACAACCCAAATGCTCCTATAAACGAGGAAGGGCTTGCAAAATCTGACTAATACATGCAAATCAAAGAGGTGTTGCAATCAGCTAAGGCCGACATCATCAAATATATGGAGCTGCATCGAAGGCTGCAATGAAGAGGTCATCTAGGCATGTGGGCGGCTACTAGTAGGGCCACCCCCTCATGAGGGCTGAGACATCTCACACACACCCGGGAATCAATGATATCAGCTACAGCATCACCAGACCATCAGGTATACGGATCTCGATCATGCTGAAATGAGCTGGAGCTGAGAAAAAATCAAGTCAAAGGGCAATAAGGAGTCCCTTTGCCTAATCCTAGGCACCGAACAAGAGTGGAAGCTGGAACCAAGGTACACTGCCCTCTAGACCTGTCTTCTGGAATGAATGAGATGATGTCGACAGAAGGAGGTCTACCACAGGTGAGGCAATAAGGGATCCTCAACTAAGGCACGAGAGAAAATAGTAGAGCAACTGATAGACTAACACCAGGGATGAGGATGAAATGGCGGGTACTGAGTAGAGGATGGACGATTTCCTTTGTTAGAGAATAAAGGGCATGGATGGCTTGGCAGTAACTGACACAATATCATGAGGGATAGGGGACAGTGGTACTGAAGGCGATAATGTGTGACATGAGAGAGGAACCGAGCAATGAAGGATGGAGGACTATAAAAAGATAAAAAGGGACTCAAGATAGACTCCATGAAGGAAATGATGACTTAACTCGGATGCTCTAAACAAGGGCGACTCAATGATGCTGCCACACAGCGAAGGTCCAAAGGGGACCATAAAATCATGAGTACAAGATGGTATCTCATGACGAAAATCAACACAAACAAGAACAAGTATGGAGGCAAAGTGGTGCCCCAAGTACAAGTGTGGTAAGTGAGGAATCCGATTTTGAGGAGAGGTGAAGTGACCCTTCTTGGACAAAATGTGTCCTGGTGAAGTATCAAATAACAAAAAACTAACAGATACCCATTTGAGGGCTCGGTGAGAGCTTTCCAATAGTGCAGACGGTTTTCCAAACTAAGCTACGGTTTGGCCACAGCAGGCGAAATAAAAATCGAGGGTTTCTCTTCTAATAAGGCATTTTCCCTCCAAATTCACTCATTTTCTTATGTATATATGGTGAATGTAGAGAGGAGAGAAGGACCTAAATCTTGCAAAAATCATAGAGGACAAACCGACTATTGGAATCGAGATCCGTCAGTTGCAGGTAAGAGGCCTAACCCTACTCTTTCTTTTTGATGGATTGAAAGTTCATATTAGTGCCCTAAATCTCAGGAATAGCCCCTCCTTCATCTTCACGACTAGGTCACACCTTTTGGGCCAAAAACTGCGACCTGGGATGTAGGTTTTGACCATAAAAGTGCGACCTATCCCAGGATTTGGCCAAAAAGTACGACTTGTCAGATGGAGGGGGTTTCAGTGCTGTTGTGGGGCTGAGATTTGGGTTTTTGTGGTTGGATATAGTTTTTCCTATTTGTATACTGAAAAAGATGATGTTTTTGTGCAGATATGGTAGATATACGGATCAACTAGAGAGAGAGAGAGACCTGGGTACATTACGGTCGGAGATCCAAGTGGCTCAGGGTGTCCGTCGTGCATTGGTCAGGTTTGGGGTTCTGAAGTTTGTGGAAAACCCTCTGATGAGAGATGGGGAGCCCTTGTTGGCCCAGATTGTCAGTTACTGGGATCTAGATCATGAGGTCTTCATAGTGCAAGGGCACAAGATCGATTTGATAGTCCAGGATCTATATCTCCTGACTGGTCTCCCACCAATAGGGATGGTGGGAAATACACAGCCAGTGTTACCACGGGGGCATAACATTATGGAGCTTGTATAGCGACATTGTCGACAAAGCCTCCAAGTCAAAGGGACTCGGATATTGATCGGGGACCTAGAGAGATTAGAGACCCGTGCTGTGGCCGCAGCAGTGCTGCAAATCCTGGGCAACCAGGTGCTCCATCACATCACTGGAGGGCAGATGATGATTGTGGAGAAATTGTTGAGTGGAACCTACTATGGGTGGGCCTAGATGATGTTGGTGTCGTTGAAACGACAACTGTCACTTTGCAAGCAGCAAGTGAACCATGATTTTTCGTATGGGACCTTATTGTGCTCATTCTTTTTTGAGAAGATCCCAACCTTACGACCTCGTATACAGCTCCCACATGGGGGCCCGAGAGAGCCCAGGATGCACCGGTGGGTGCAACTACTGTGTAGAGGAGGAGGGGTGGTCGGACGGGTGTTCCGACCTGAGTTTTTTGCCCATTGGGATCAGATGCCATTGTACATAGACGACTATCCTTATAGTGGGATGAGTTATTGTGTGGATCCGGACTTGCCACTTTCGCCTGGTCAAGTATGGGGGCCCGATGGTAAGTGACACGTGACTTATCTTTTATGTGCATGTTAAAGTTTCTGAATAGTATATATGGTACTGATTCGTGTACTTTTGGTATGCAGATATAGCTCCGGTAAAACTAGCCGGATATATGGGACGACCTTCAACATTAGGGGCTATAGGCCCTAGTGGATCGAGAGCGGCACATAATGAGGATGCGGCCGCCCTCCTAGAGGACATCCATCATAGATGTGAGAGGCTACTGACCAGTGTTTCAGTGCGTGGTTGGAAAGACTTAGACGACCAGTACATAGAGCCATGTATTGGTCTACCCTCAGAATAATGAGGTGTCATGTGGCGCATGACGATGGCCAGTTAGGGGATGCGTGATCTACAAGCTGCGGGAGCAGAGCCATTGGCTTGGTATCCTCCAGATAGTGATTAGGTGTGGGGCAGGTGGTGCCCCCTAGTGTGTATGTAGGGGCAAGTGGTGCCCCCAGTTTTGAGTTTTTTGTAACATGCTATGGGCATGTCATATGTATCAGAGTAGATGGACTCTAAAAACATGTTATACGACACATATTATGGATATGCATCATTTTGATGATTTTGACTGTTATTGTCTTGTATGAAATGAGTGTGATAAATGCCAATTTAGAACATGGTTTGCAATGCTATCTACGTAGTGATATTGTTCTCGAGGTACATGACTAAAAGTAATGATTTCAAATTCACGTATCAAAAGTGTCACTTGTAAATATCATCTAAAAAGGATAGTATTATGCACATGATAGACACCATTTAGTTGCATGACAAGAAGTAGGGAATCTAAACGAACATGCAGATGGAGGATGCGATGAGAGAGGGCATCGGCTAAGAGACCACGCACTACATCATATTCGGCCTAATTATTGGTGGCAGTACCTGTTAGCACTCAAATCTACCTCAGGCTGAAATGAAGTAAAACTCAAGGCTACATCAAACCACGCTCAGCCTCGTAGCTAGCCCTACGAGGACAGGAGAGGGCTCTCTCCGTCAATATCGAGAAAATGAGCAATAGGATGCGAGATGACTTACAATAAGAACTGATTTTAGGCTAGTAAAGAGATAGGTATGTTTGATTTTTGGTTTTTTGGGTTTTCGCTGGAGAAATGGGAAAACAAGTTTTGGGTCCGGGGATAAGGTCAGACCTTTGCAGAGTTCAAGCTGGGGCGAGGTAGGTGACGATCTTGATGCTTTAAATTGAATTTATGGATAGATTAGACTGACGAGGAGCTGAAGAGGGCAAAGAAGAACTTGGATCCTCTCCAAACAGCTGAAAACATATAGAACTAACTGAATTCAAAGGCCAAGCACTGTAAACAATGGATTCAACCTTATTCACTCATTCAATTTAGTTCAAAAGCATAATGAAAGGATGGCATACATTAAACATGAAGAAACTTACAGTAAACAAAGAAGAAACACCATCAAGAACAGAACACCACAAGGATCCCAACAAGTGCCGCAAAACCCTTGATCTTTCCTTAGCCAAAATATGAAAAGTATGTACAATAGTATCAAAAGTATCCCAAGAGTCCAACCTCTCCAACCTCTGAAAATGATTGAGAAATTACAATATATAGATCACTCTAACCCCTTCCCACACCTCTAGGGGTCGAATTCCTCCTTCAGGGATCAGTTTCAACAAATTCTAATCATGGAACTACAATCTAGGCATCTAAACAACTTGCCTCTAAAAGAGTGGAAACTGATCCATTACATGATTTTTTACTCATTTGAGAGTGAATCGTCTAGAAGAGATAAAAACAAGCCAAAGTTACATATCAAACATGAATTTACATCATAAAAACCCAAGAATTCTATCCATAAGCAAAACTGGTCCATAATAGGCGAAATACTGAGCTGGCAGCTGAAAACTCAGAAAAATCTCTAGGTGGGTCGCTCATGTTCCAGGCTGATTTTGAGGTAGCTCCCGACATCCAAATTGAGCTCATGATAGCTCGTTGGAAAGCCCTGGATGTCTACTTTCCAACCCAAGTGGAATTTCTGAATTTAGAGTTGATTTGACCCTCCAAAACCTCATTCTCCCAGAGGTACTTCCTGCTGGTGCAAAAGGTGGCAGCAAGGTGATTTTCATGGTGTTTTTGAGCTGTTTGACCATCCAGATTTTGTTGAAATGCTAAGTTGAATTCAGAGGATGCATAATTAACCATGAAAAATCCAAAAATGTAAAAATCTCCTCCAGCAAGTGTCCCAAAAAAAAGTGAGCGCATGAGCGCGCGACCCACGTAACTGCAAAACCTGTTTTTTAGACCAAAAATTTGAAAATGAAAAAATTTTCTCCGAATTTGCCCAAATTCGGAGCGAAGGTCCTCCATCATGTGTCCTGCCCAGTCAATGAAGCCTCGGCCAAAATCCGAAGTGGATTAGGCCTTTTCCGCCATTTTAGTGCTCTCCTGGTGCATGCAGTTCCTGTGATGAAAACACTGTCTCGGTTGTATGATGTGTTGTTGTCAGTCATGATGTAGCAATGTGTATGTTCAACCTGTTGAAAATGAAAAATGGGACCTTGGTGTCATTGTCTCCATCATTATCCTGTGAATGTACCTGCGCTGATGAAGAAGGCGAGACCCCTTCCACGCCATGTGGAGATAGTACTCGCGTTGCTGATGAAGTCAACGAGACCCCTTACACCCCGGGTGAAGATAGTACTCGTCGTGATGTTGAAACAAAGCTCTGTGGCTTCTCTGATATGTTACCACTACTGGTGCACTGCTATGCTCCATCTCAGTGCATCAACCTCAACGATTGAGTCACTGTTTGACTCCCGCTCCTACACTGACTCTGTCTCTGACATGGCTCTGACCAAGCTTTTGGCAATGTGTATACTGATATGAAAGCAGTGCAAACAAAGTTAGGATGTATGTTTCAACACCCAACCAATATTCCCACCGTCAAAACACCATCAAGGAATCAAATCATGGATAAAATCTCAGCTTTAAATGGATTGGAAAAGGCACAATCTCTGTTTTGAATGCAAGTGAAATTTTGACCAAAAGGGAGCAGGCAACCTTCAAAATATTGAACAAATCTTATCAAAGGGAGCATGGCATCATATGAATATGTTTGTCCATGAGTAATAACAACAAAGGTGTCAAATGGGCAATGAAACAAAGTTATGAAAACGTGTTATCAATGGGCAATGGGATATAATATGTCAATGAACATCATGGAACAAAGGTCATGACAGTGGTAAAATGGTAATGAAGACCACAGTGGTATAATAGGTGTGAAGATGGGGCAGCTTTAACAGACAAGCATGTGGATATGTCAATCATATGTATGTGAGAAAACACTTGCAAACCATCCATCCATTTTTCAAAACCTCCGAGGAACAAGTCAGCCAGTGTGTAGGTCATCTTCCATCAAATGTTTGAAGACTTCAAGATACCATCAACACATGAAAAACTACCGAGCAATGATAAAAACTTGTTTGCAAGTAACTGAGTGACTTGACCGAAACTCAGCAAAACACAATTTTCTGAACTCTCACAAGCTGTGGGTCGTTCTGCCTGTGTGGGTCGTTCCCATTCATTTTTACACTCAGAATGGCTGTGGTCGTGGCTCGCCCAGGTGGTTGCCTTTGCCTTCACACATATACTGAAGTGCTTTAGCTCTGTGTCCAATCTATTTTTGCTGAGTCATGTATACATGCTTTGCTGAGCTCCTACTTTCCAGAAAAAGTGGAATTATGCAATTTGGATTCTATTTACCCTGTCAAAAATCAAATATCCCAACACTAGTCAAAATGAGAAGAATGAGGCTGCCTCAAGGCAGAGCGCTGTTGCAATCAACTTTTGAAGGTCTTCCTTAACTCCAAATTGAGCTCATGATAGCTCATTGGAAAGGTCTTTCTGTATAGTTATCATTTGACTCATCAAGAAAGTCAGTTGGCGAAACATGCTAGGAGAAAACTTGATTTTCCCAAGGTCACTTCAGAGGTGCATTCAATTCTCCTGAGGCAACGATATTTTTGACATTTCTCTAAAACCATGATACCTGTGTAAAAAGTTGAAGGAGGTTTTTCTTCCTTGGCATGTTATAGACAAAAACCTCTCTCAGTTTTCAAAAATTCATCTTTTATTGCTCTGAAATCTCTTTTGAGTGAAACTTATCCCGATGTGTGAAACAAGGGATTTGTCGAAATGAAGCGAAATGAAGGGGATAAGGGGCTTCTAAATTCTTGAGAAAATTTTGGGAAGTAGGGAGAGATGTTAGGAAGTAGGGGAAAGTGGAATTTCAGAGATTGAGTGAGGGGAAGGGGTCCAAAAGGGAAAAACACAGGCCTAGCCTAGAAAATTGCCAAGTTGTAGCAAGAAACTAGGGTTTGTGCAAAAATGAGGAATTTGGGGGATCTCAGTGGTGGGAAGTGTTTAATAAGGTACATTAAGGATAAGGGAAGGTGTATGAACATCAGGATACAAGTTTTTCTAATGATTTGACCATCCAAGAGAAATTACCTCCAAAACCCTAGGAGAAGGAAATGGACCTTACCAAGGCACAACTGAAGCATGAACAATGTGTAAAATGACTCTTTGGAATTTTACATGATGATGACAACCCTCTAAATGATGATACACTCAGCTGAATGGTGACATGGACTGACATTTGGACAAATTTGAAAAGAGTGAAGACCAACCCTAGACCTAATGCCTAGTGATCAAATTTTGCTTGAAGACTCTTTGAAATGACAGAATTTGACTTTGACACTTTAAAATCACTTTGAAAGAGCATGTTTGATCACTGGAGGAAGGCTGCAAAAGCTGACTCTAACATTGGCTCCAATGGGGATGGTAGCTCCATCTCCGTGGAGGTGCCAAGAACCGTAGAACTTTGGGAGAGCAGACCAGTGTTTCCATCCATTGGGCCATGGAATCAAAAACTCAAACTGAAATGCATGACTGAAAACTGATGACAAAAATTGACTCTCACTCAACTAAAAACTGACTCGATACTTAAACACAACTGACAAACTGAAAAATATGCTCAAAGTAGAGCTTATTCAATACAACCTACTCTAATTGTACTTTACACCACCCGATCAATTGTAATGGAACAACCAATGCAACCATGTAAGCATGCTGGCTGTTGTTTGATTTCTTCCCACATACTTGCTTATGCACAACGAGAAACAACTACTGACAGGAAACTCCCATGGAAACTTTGAACCAAGTGGACTGCTGATAAACTTGCAAAGCATAAATTGACTGGACGACTGCAAGAATATTGCGAATGGATCTTCATAAACATAGCTCTGGTCCAGATAATCTCCATACCTTGATCTTAAACTTTTCCTCAAATCTGCGGTGCTTTTCTTTGGTGATTGCAGCAAGCTGTCAAAAGGATCCTGAAATTCATGAAAAATGAAACTCTGTTGCTGATTCCAGACTGAACAAAAGCCTCCTTTATCAATCTCCTCATATGAATGGAAATCTTGACATGTGCTATGCAATGAAAAATCTGTTAAACAAGACAATGAAGGTGACCTTTGAACAAGATTATCATCAAGATTCTTTTCGGGCACATGGTTAGCTAATGAAGCAGAATTTTTATAACAAACATCATCTAACACACGAGCAATGGGATCATCAAAAATTTGAGAAGAGTGCTGTAATGTATCCATTGAAACTGTATGACCTCCTTCTGGCTGTTCATCTTTTCTTTGAGATATATTATGAAGATTCTGCCTTATAAACTGAAATTCTTCAAAACAAAAGGGTATAGAATCTTCCTGCATCATCAAATTATGTATTTCATCTTCCACAACTTCATCTGTAATCTGACCTTCAATTGCATTAGATGGCTGCAAATCTGATGCTACAAGCTGCTCAAAAATCTCGTGATCTGTCTCATCCTCAACATTAACACTGAGAGATTGCTGATTTCCTATGGGCTGCTCATTTGAAGATTTACTATGCAATTTTTTTCTCAAAAACTGAAATGATTCAAAACATAAAGGTATGGAGTCACCTTGAATCATTAAATCATGTGTGCCCACTTCCAAATCTTCAGCTGCAACTTGACAATCAATGACTTTCGAGGGCTGAAAATCTAAATATGAGAAGTTTTCGTTGCCCTCAAGACGATCCAGATCAAGACTTGTTGACGTTTGATTTCTGATTGCATGAAAGTTATCTCTAATGAACTGAAACGAATCAAAACACAAAGTCAAAGATCCTTCACTTACATCAAAACTTTCTGCACTTTCCTCATCATTTCCATAGCTGATATGCATCGGTTGATCACTGTACTCGAGCTGCTGAAAGTGAACTTCCTCCTCGCACAAGCTAGCTGCTGATTTGTCTGCAAGATTAGATTCTTTTTGGAGAAAATAATCATCATCATACTGATCAAACTGAGGCAATTCATCATCAAACATACACATCATATCAACAGCTCTCTCTTCTTCACAATGATCTATAAAACAATCACTATGACAACTGGGATCAGAAACAAAATGTTTTGGATCAACAACTTGTTCTTGAATGTCATTTTCATTTTTTGCAGTCATTTTCCGCACCATCTCTTCTACTGTGTTTACGAAAAGATCAAGATTTTCCTCTGAAAGTGTCAGCTGCTCTGAAACATTCTTATTTTCTTCTTCCTTCAACCTTGCCCTCAAGATCAGCAAATGAGCCTCTACATTCACTGCCTTGTTCTGCATCTCGTGAAGTGTTGCAATATTCTTTTCTCTTAGCTGAAACTCCATTTCCGGATCAAAGGCACCCGGGTAGTGCAAGAGAGCAGATCTAGGAGAAGGTCTTATATCAACTGGCATCAAATAATAAACTTGGTTAAATCTAGCAGAAAATTGTTGTACTGTCTCACCTGGCATTCTTTTCAACTGGTTATACTCCTCTATAATCAACAAAAAGTTCTGTCCGATCATCCACCTGTCAAGGAAAACTCTGACCAACTGCTGAAAATCTGTGATGCTCGCATCAGGCAGGGCTTTGAACCAACTCTTCACTTGGCCTTGCAAAGAAAGAGCGAAAAGCCTAATACTAACATCTTCATCATCAACTTCAAAAAGATCTAGAAAAGTCTCAACATTCTGCACATGTTGCTCAGCATTGACATTGTTACATTCACCGTCAAATCTTGGTAGATATAGGTCATAATTTGTAGGAAAAGTATGAAGAACAGAAGGCAAAACAAGAGGTTTATACCGATCTGGAATTTTACAAGGTGAAGGGGCATGTACAAGTGCTGTGGGATCAGCTTGATTTTCTTGCTCATCACTCTGTAGAGATTCATCATAAGATGTGGGAAAAGTGAGGAGGCCAGGATCAAAGGGAAACTCAACATTTACACTCTTTGAATAGGTCGAGTGAAGATTTTGATGACCTTTCTCATACAACAAACTTTGAAAAACTTTCAGGATAGCTTCAAGACCAGCAAAGAAATAATTTACGAGAAAGCAGATTAGATCCTGAATACCATTCCACTTTAGATACCTGAACTTCGTGTAAGATCCTTCCATTTTCTCAGAGAAAGAGTAAGTCCTCCAGACTTTGAATTGGAGTCACCAGGTGAATGATTTCAGCCTTCTTATGTCTGATCGTTGTCCACCATCAACCATCAGATCTGAACTTGATACACGTACTGGGGCAATTTATAAGTTAAGTGCTACGATTACAAGTTAAACCGGAGATCGACTGAAGCAGCGTTTATCTACTTCGCTGATGCATAGCAACAGCGTTTCGAAAGCTACCTGGCGTGACTTCAAACTCCGTCTATAACAAGCAAACGTTTTGAGTTTCTCCCCAGTATGGTCGCCACTATGTTAGCACTCAAATCTACCTCAGGCTGAAATGAAGTAAAACTCAAGGCTACATCAAACCACGCTCAGCCTCGTAGCTAGCCCTACGAGGACGGGAGAGGGCTCTCTCCGTCAATCTCGAGAAAATAAGCAATAGGATGCGAGATGACTTACAATAAGAACTGATTTTAGGCTAGTAAAGAGATAGGTATGTTTGATTTTTTGGTTTTTTGGGTTTTCGCTGGAGTAATGGGAAAACAAGTTTTGGGTCCGGGGATAAGGTCAGACCTTTGCAGAGTTCAAGCTGGGGCGAGGTAGGTGATGATCTTGATGCTTTAAATTGGATTTTATGGATAGATTAGACCGACGAGGAGCTGAAGAGGGCAAAGAAGAACTTGGATCCTCTCCAAACAGCTGAAAACATATAAAACTAACTGAATTCAAAGGCTAAGCACTGTAAACAATGGATTCAACCTTATTTCACTCATTCAATTTAGTTCAGAAGCATAATGAAAGGATGGCAACATTAAACATGGAGAAACTTACAGTAAACAAAGGAGAAACATCATCAAGAACGGAACACCACAAGGATCCCAACAAGTGCCGCAAAACCCCTGATCTTTCCTTAGCCAAAATATGAAAAGTATGTACAATAGTATCAAAAGTATCCCAAGAGTCCAACCTGTAGAATGCCTCAGAAATTACAATATATAGATCACTCTAACCCCTTTCCCCACCTCTAGGGGTCGAATTCCCTCTTCAGGGACCAGTTTCAACCAATTCTAATCATGGAACTACAATCTAGGCAGCTAACAACTTGCCTCTAAAAGAGTGGAAACTGATCCATTACATGATTTTTTACTCATTTGAAAGTGAATCTTCTAGAAGAGATAAAAACAAGCCAAAGTTACATATCAAACATGAATTTACATCATAAAAACCCAAGAATTCTATCCATAAGCAAAACTGGTCCATAATAGGCGAAATACTGAGCTGGCAGCTGAAAATTCAGAAAAATTCCTAGGTGGGTCGCTCCTGAACTACGTGGGTCGCTCATGTTCCAGGCTGATTTTGAGGTAGCTCCCGGCATCCAAATTGAGCTCATGATAGCTCGTTGGAAAGCCCTGGATGTCTACTTTCCAACCCAAGTGGAATGTTTGAATTTGGAGTTGATTTGACCCTCCAAAACCTCATTCTCCCAGAGGTACTTCCTGCTGGTGCAAAAGGTGGCAGCAAGGTGATTTTCATGGTGTTTTTAAGCTGTTTGACCATCCAGATTTTGTTGAAATGCTAAGTTGACTTCAGAGGATGCATAATTAACCATGAAAAATCCAAAAATGTAAAAATATCCTCCAGCAAGTGTCCCAAAAAAAAGTGAGCGCATGAGCGCGCGACCCACGTAACTGCAAAACCTGTTTTTAGACCAAAAAATTTCAAAATGACAAAATTTTCTCCGAATTTGCTCAAATTCGGAGCGAAGACCCTCCATCATGTATCTTGCTCAGTCAATGAAGCCTCGGCCAAAATCCGGAGTGGATCAGGCCTTTTCCGCCATTTAGTGCTCTCCTGGTGCATGCAGTTCTTGTGATGAAAACACTGTCTCGGTTGTATGATGTGTTGTTGTCAGTCATGATGTAGCAATGTGTATGTTCAACCTGTTGAAAATGAAAAATGGGACCTTGGTGTGTTTGTCTCCATCATTATCCTGTGAATGTACCTGCGCTGATGAAGAAGGCGAGACCCCTTCCACGCCATGTGGAGATAGTACTCGCGTTGCTGATGAAGTCAACGAGACCCCTTCCACCCCGGGTGAAGATAGTACTCATCGTGATGTTGAAACAAAGCTCTGTGGCTTCTCTGATATGTTACCACTACTGGTGCACTGGTATGCTCCATCTCAGTGCATCAACCTCAACGATTGAGTCACTTTCCGACTCCTGCTCATACTCTGACTCTGTCTCTGACATGGCTTTGAACAAGATATGTGCAATATGTATACTGATATAGATGCAGTGAAAACAAAGTTAGGATGTATGTTTCAACACCCAACCAATATTCCCACCGTCAAAGCACCATCAAGGAATCAAATCATGGATAAAATCTCAGCTTTAAATGGATTGGAAAAGGCACAATCTCTGTTTTGAATGCAAGTGAAATTTTGACCAAAAGGGAGCAGGCAACCTTCAAAATATTGAACAAATCTTATCAAAGGGAGCATGGCATCATATGAATATGTTTGTCCATGAGTAATAACAACAAAGGTGTCAAATGGGCAATGAAACAAAGTTATGAAAACGTGTTATCAATGGGCAATGGGATATAATATGTCAATGAACATCATGGAACAAAGGTCATGACAGTGGTAAAATGGTAATGAAGACCACAGTGGTATAATAGGTGTGAAGACAGTGGGCTTTGAACATACGTGCCAAGGTGGATATACCAATGATATAAGGTGGAGAAAACACTCATAAAACCATCCATACATATTTCAAAACCCTGAGGAACAAGTCAGCCATGTATGTAGGGTTTTACTCCATTCAAATGTTTGAAGACTTCAAGATACCATCAACACATGAAAAACTACTGAGCAATGATAAAAACTTGTTTGCAAGTAACTGGAGTTGATTCGAATCGAAACTGGGCGCAAAAAACACAATTTTCTGAACTTTGCTTCCAGGTGGGTCGCTCTGCCTAGGTGGGTCGCTCCCATTCATTTTTACACTGTGAAAATTGCCCAGGTGGGTCGCTCTGCCCAGGTGGGTCGCTCTTGCCTCTTGCCACATAGTGCATTTTTCGGGAAGCTTTTCGAGGCCTTCCCGGTGTCCAAATTGAGCATGTGATAGCTCGTTGGAAAGCTATTGGAGTATAATTTCCAAAAAAAGTGGAATTATGCAATTTGGATTCCATTTACCCTGTCAAAAATCAAATCTCCCAACACTAGTCAAAATGAGAAGAATGAGGCTGCCTCAAGGCAGAGCGCTGTTGCAATCAACTTTTGAAGGTCTTCCTCAACTCCAAATTGAGCTCATGATAGCTCATTGGAAAGGTATTTCTGTATAGTTATCATTTGACTCATCAAGAAAGTCAGTTGGCCAAACATGCTAGGAGAAAACTTGATTTTCCCAAGGTCACTTCAGAGGTGCATTCAATTCTCCTGAGGCAACGATATTTTTGACATTTCTATAAAACCATGATACCTGTGTAAAAATTGAAGGAGGTTTTTCTTCCTTGGGATGTTGTGGAAAAACACCTCTCTCAGTGTTCCAAAATTCATCTTTGATTGCTCTGAAACATCTTTTGAGTGAAACTTACCCCGATGTGTGAAACAAGGAATTTTGTCGAAATGAAGCGAAACGAAGGGGGTAAGGGGCTTCTAAATTCTTGGGGAAATTTTGGGAAGTAGGGAGGGATGTTAGGAAGTAGGGGAAAGTGTAATCACAGAGATTGAGTGAGGGGAAGGGGTCCAAAAGGGCGAAACAGAGGCCTAGCCTAGAAAATTGCCAAGTTTTGGCAAGAAACTAGGGTTTGTGGGAAAATGAGGAATTTGAGGGATCTCAGTGATGGGAAGTGTTTAATGAGGTATATTAAGGATAGGGTAAGGTATATGAACATCAGGATACAAGTTTTTCGATGATTTGACCATCCAAGAGAAATTACCTCCAAAACCCTAGGAGAAGGAAATGGACCTTACCAAGGCACAACTGAAGCATGAACAATGTGTAAAATGACTCTTTGGAATTTTACATGATGATGACAACCCTCTAAATTATGATACACTCAGCTGAATGGTGACATGGACTGACATTTGGACAATTTTGAAAAGAGTGAAGACCAACCCTAGACCTAATGCCTAGTGATCAAATTTTGCTTGAAGACTCTTTGAAATGACAGAATTTGACTTTGACACTTTAAAATCACTTTGAAAGAGCATGTTTGATCACTGGAGGAAGGCTGCAAAAGCTGACTCTAACAATACCAATGTAGACCCCATTCGAGAGAACAAGTTCATGCAAGGGGGTAAATATGGCCCAACATGCTGAGGCTAGATTCTGGGAATAACGACTTGCACCATCAGCATAACAGATATAGGGTGTGGATGGGAGGTCTTGCAGAATAGTGTCATAAGACAATAAATGGGAGGGGGAAGAACAATGCTGGCAGCGTGAGTGCAAAGTAGACATCAAATGACAATTGCGGGAGGGAGTGGTCTGGGTAGGATGGTGATGACTCATATACCGACTAGAGGGTGTGGTATGAGGGCTACGGGAGGTAGAGCTTGTGCTCATGCTGTGGAGGTGATCATAGATATGGATGGTGTCATCCCATTTATGGGCGGGAAAGATAAGGTCAGGGCTCGGGAAGGCTTCCAGGAGGTCATCATGACGGGAAAATATGGGATGACGAGGGGAAGGGAAACCACATGACGCTGCAAAGCTACCGAAATCATCAGCATGGGAAGAAAGGCTCACATATGGATCATCACGGGGGATGACAGAAGAACAAGTAAACAAATGGTCAAATGATGTTGAGCCCAGGGTGGTCACTGAAGGGGGGTCAAGCGAAATAACAAGGGAGGATTCAGAGGGAATGTGCCCTGAGGGTCTCACAAATGATGATAGGTAGAGGATGGTGGCAGCAGGCTCCATCATCTCGACATCGGGAGGGGGAATGTCAATGGGAGCGTGTAAATCCTCAATCTGACCTGAAGCATACTACGGAAGTATGGGAGAGGCGGATTTATTTTGTTCAATCTCATACTCTCGAAATACCTCTAAAGAGGCGCGGTAATGTGTCAGGTGGGGAAAATGGTGGGAATAATGGCCATGGACACGACACAGAGCACAGGGTTTGTTGGTGCGAATAGCCTTGGGGTTCTTGGCTATAGTCGATGAAGAAACAGAGGCTTCAGGGACCATAGACTCAGGGAACATGACTTTAACCATGGGTTTAATACGGGGAAATTCGGGACAAGTATGGGTGGCATGATCGATGACATAACACAAGGTGCAAGGCTTTGCGAGTAGAGGAGGGGCAGGGTCAGTCCGGGTGGCCTTGTCTTTGGATGCCCCATTGCGAGCTTTGCCTTTCTTTCTTGGAGCTGGCCCAACAGGAGAAGGGTCCTGTGGAGGTGCTGATGGCACTTTAGCAATGGAAGAAGCTAGGGGAACGGGTTGAACTGGTGTCAAATCAAGGTAGGGTTTGGGGTGACCAGGTGGGGTAGCGACTGGAGGGTCAAGGTCCCAAACAGGTATACCCAGGATCAAGTTGGGGAGAGAAAGGGTGGCCATGATTGGAACCGAATAGACTTCGGGAGGGGGAGCAAGGAAAAGTATCTGACCAACGGGGTAATGACCAGGTGGGATGGCTCCAAGATGGTTAAGGCCTGGTGGAACCAACTCAGGAGGATAAAGGGGCTCATGGGTACCAGCTGTAGGGGAAGGGCCAGAAGGAGTAGGTCTGAATGGCTAAGATGAAGGGCTAGGAGCAGGTTGCGGCGGGTGAGGTTGAGGTTGTTGACTAGCTGAAGCGGGCCACTTAAGGGCAGCCTGAGATGATTGCATCATGCAAACATTCGATAAGTTGGGATCAGAGATAGGAGGAGGAGGAATACCAGGGAAGGTTCCAAGAAAAGAGGAGTCATTGTAGATGTCGGGAGAGACACTGATCAAAGAATCGACGGTTTGCTTATTGGCTATAGAAGAGATGGTCGACTCAAGGGGGGGGCCTGAGATTTTGGCTCATGATACGTCAGCTGGTCAATGGTGACTATATTTCCATTATGAGGGAAATACATCTTGTGGTATACCGCGGATGGGACAACAGATATGGCATAGGTGTAGCTACACCCCAAAAGAATGTTATAATCAAGAAGGGCATCAATGACTTCAACGTCAATGCAAATAGTCTTGCCCGCAAGAGTGATAGGAAAATTACAGAATAGGCTAATAGGCTGGGAGGCATGGCCATCCCATGCTCGAAGGTTGATCATGGAAGGGGCTAACTCAGGAGATCCGTGTTGTTTCCAAACTGAAGCAGGCATCACACAGGTGGATGCCCCCTCATCATTGATACACCGAGAAACGTTAGCGTTCAGGATTTTGACTGGGATTTGGACGGCTATATAAGCAGGAAGAGGAGGATGTTCTGATTCATGGGAATCGAAAATAATTAATTGGTCATCAACAGGATATACAGCGTCCATGGCGGATAGTAGAGCCTTATTTTTAGAAGGGCACGACTAGAGGAGTTCCAGTGTTGAAATGGCAGCAGGAGATTGTGACAAATCATCTACTATGATATGAGAATGAGCAGATCGACCAGAAGCAGCATTTCAGCATAATGGTCCCTTAGGAATCTTGGTATGAACCTCAACTTTGGGCTGAGGGATATGCAAGGGACCACTCGATGTCGAAAGAGGCTCTGTAGAACCTAAAGAAGGTGACTCGGGGACAGACGAAGCGTGAGGCTTGGGGTACTGACGGGACCGATTTTGAAGGTTAAGGTCGACGGTTATAGGTTGATTAGAGTTCATCATGAGGATCTGGTAATGGGAGGAACCAGAAGGGGAAGGTTGAGTGGCCACCTGTCCATCAGGTGGTTCGGTAGCCACGAGTCCTTGCTGGGGGAAAGTATTGGGAAACACAGCCGGTTGAGTAGTGGCCACATTGGGGGGAGTAGTAGGGGAGGCATGCTATCCTTGCAATGTGGCTCGAGACTCCCACATCTGCCGCATCTATGGTAAAAGGGGACAATCGTGAGTGTAATGACCGTAAACACCGCAACACGAACAAGGCTTATTTGTACGAATGGGCCTTTCCGGCTTGGGCTGAGTGCCCTGTTGCTGGTTAGTAGCGTTAGAGTCAATACCTTGAGGATTAGGTCCACGAGTACTCGGGGAAGATTGCTTTTGATTGCCTTTCCTCTTCCTTTGAGAGGAAGGAGAATTAGTCGTGCCCTGGTGTGCAAATACTTGCCCTGGAGGGAGTGGTAGTTGTTGTTGCTGGGGTGGAGAAGGAAAGGGAGTTGGAGGTGCAAATTCCAGAGGAGCTAGAGCACCAGGCTGTGGATAAGGATAATGGTGAGGTTGGGAACCATTGAGGTAAGCAGGAGGTTGGGAAAAAGGATGAGGCATGCCGTATCCTAGATACATGCTACCTAGCGGGGAAAAGTTGTGGAGGTGCTGGTCCCTCCAGGAGGGAGGCCATAGCCCATAGGAGGTTGAGTGTATGAATGAGAAAGAGCTCCAACGATACCATCGGCAGAATGAGATGCCCCCGGGGCGTTAGCGCCACCATTTATGGGGAGGTCAGGAAGGATGGTATAAACATAACCAGACTAAGTATAGATCAGGTCATATTTCAAGGCTATTTGGAGGGAAGCTTCTTTGTTTTGAGGGAAATGTGACGCGACATCTTTGCCGATGGCGAGTAAGAGAGATATAAGGAACCAGTCCATATAGATGCGCTCTTCGAAGGTAGGATCTCGACATAGGCTCTTTCATCTCCGCCATTCCTGAACATGATCGGATAGGGAGGTTGCAGATGATTGACGGAAATAATTCAAGAGTTCGATACCAGTTTCGTATCGGAGAGGGAGATGGAAATAAGATAAGAAGGCTCGGGCAATGGTCGAGAAGGTGGTATGGGAAGAGGAGGTCTGATCAACATACCACATAGAAGCTTCGCCTGTAAGTGTGCGTTGGAACAAACGAAGACAGATGGAATCATCAGTAATGGAATTGGATGAACACCACATGTGGAAAGATCAGATATGGTTGATTGGATCTTCTCCAGCAAGGCCTTTGAACTTGGGAATGTCGGAGGGGAGCTTGGATGGCATAGCAGGCCAACCAGAATCATGGCGGATAGGGTCATTGATCAATTGATTGAAATCGGGGGCACTGAGGCCTGCCATGTAAGGGAGAAAGGGGACAGTCAAGGTAGTTCCTATGGCGGTTCTGCTAGTAGCATTCCTGGCATTAGGGCGAGGATTACCGCTAGCGTTAGGCCCTATACCAGACATAGTGAAGGTGACAGGGGGAGAACCCGAAGTAAGAGGAGAACCCAATGAATCATAAGAGGAGTCGGAGTGTAGACTCGGAGGAGGAATAACTCGATGATGGCGAGAAGGAGTAGGTCGACCAATCGAAAACTGAGGGTGAAGGCCAAGAAGTCTCGGGGATATACGCCTTGGGGGCACAATGATGACAACACGAACACGGTACAAAGGGGATAAGAACGACCAACAACGGCAGGGAGGTGCAGAATCAAGTGATTACAATGTCGGAACAAGGGCAGAGAGGTGCAGTGTCAATTGATTTCACAATGTTTTAAATTCTTTGCCTGGCGGTGTTCACTAGGCTTTTTTTCACTTACGGTGAGTGTGTGGCATGCGTTAATTTTAAGTTTTAAACCAAGATGTTTTGAGAGAAAAATAAAAAGTGTGTTGTGTAACTCAAGATAAACCTGCATAGAATAGCATATAATGTTGAAATAACAGAAAATTAACAGCTAACAATGCATCAATCTAACCCAAGGAGGTGATTCTCTCGATAACTAGTCTAACAGAGGGAAAAAATCTAGTCAAAACACACTTAAAATAATCCAATATATCAAAGGTCGGGAGGGACAGGGATCTAAAGGAGAAATATGTTGAAAAGAGGTGCAGAAAACAGCAAAGAGACAGAGGCAAGGTTGCTGTGAAAGAGAAGGAAAAAAGCTAAAGGCAGTAGGGAAAAGGAGGTGACCCTAAAGGAAAACCCAAACAAAACTAGATGAGGTGATTTGGATGGAAAAATAGTTGATCTAAAAGGGATCTGAATATGAGATATCAAATCTATAAAAGAAAAGGCTGAAACTCTGAAAAAATGGACACCTGCAACAGCTAAAAATCTTCCACAAAACGTGGAGGGTACTGAAGCCTTAGGGGGATAAATTCCCACTTAGTTGAGTAAAACAAAATAGAAACAGGTCTAAACGGGTGGAGATAGAGGCTGGACAACCCTGAAAGAAGCTTCAGACAAACTCAGAAAACTTTCAGAAAATCTGCAGAAAAAAGTTTAGGTCGCAGGTTTGACATTTTTTCTATCCAGGTCGCAGTTTTGAGGCGGAAAAGTGCATCCTACAGTCCAGGTTGCAGTTTTTGGGCTGAAAAGTGTGACCTGAACTTCCGGGTCTCTTGGCGGCAGATTTCAGAAAAAATTTCCGTCTCAGTTGCGACCGATGTCTGTTACACGCGCAATAGGGCCAGAAACACATGGAATTAAGAAATTTTAATATTTAATGGTTTTATGGGTGAAAAACGACATAAAAATAGGAAAAAAAAAGATGAAAAGAAACCTTAGGGTTTGAAGCAGCTGGATATGCAAGAATATGAAAAACGACAGCGGTCATAATTGAAAACCCGTGTGGAGTCGCTAGTTGTTAGGATGAATACTTAGTGTAAGTGTACGAAAAAATACCCTTTTAGCTGTGCATAAAAAATAGCCCTAACAACAAAATATGGTTGCTAATATCTTCAAATCTGCAGTAAGTTGATGAGGACAAAATGCTGCAAAAATCCAGATCTATCCATAAAAAGACATTAAGCAGTAAAAAAAAGGTTTTTCTCCATGCATCCAATAGACAATACAAGAACAATATTTTTTGAAGAATTTTATATTAATGGCACCTGGGAGGAAAACAAGAAAGGTGTTTCCAATTCTCCTTAATGGGATGGGTTCTTGGAAGTCCTCAGCACTTCAGATCTAGAATTTCTCTCTCTTGTTGGTGTAGAAAACCTAGACAAACATATAACTCCAAGGGAGCTCACAAAGAAATAATAGAAAATATGACAATGATAATGGCTCAAAATCAGACCAAGAGTATAGATCCAGAGTGATCTAAGAGGCAACAAAAGGTGATGAATGGTAGGAAAAACACCTCTATTTATAACAAAATATTAGACCCTTCTAGATCTTGGTGCATGATTAAAATAATATTAACCAAATCTAGATCCACATTTTATGGAATATTTTATTATATTTGTTGGAGGGGAAAGGGATTTGACTTGGGTCAAATCCCTTTATTTGTAAATAATAAATAAATAAATTATTTATTTATCATTTTAAGGAAGTGGTTGAATGATAATTAAATAAACAATGATTTATTCAATTATTTATAAACGATTTAGTCAAATTTAACAAGGAATATTATTTAAATAAGGTTTAAATAATTATTCTTAGAAAATAATAAGATAAATAGGGATTTATCTAATTAATTTCCTTGTTTTGGGTTAAATATGACCAGGAATAATAATTAAATTACTATTTAATTAATTATTCCATGAGGAAAACCAAACAAATGTAGATTTGTTTAATATTTTCCCTTGGGGTTTCCTGTTTAGACCATAGAGAACCTATTAAATGTGTTTTATTAAGTTATTTTACATAGTGAAAGCAATTTTACTTAGGGTAAAATTGGTCTTACATGGTGTACTTGGGTCCATCTAATGATAATAGGTTAGATGACCAAAAAATGGTGTAACATTGGGAATTGTTTATTCTCTTGTCATCTAATCCTCTTCACTCTTTTCTAGCTTCCTTACCATCTACATTACACAGTTATGGCCTTTGCTTTCTTACCTCTTGCCTTTGGCCCAAGATTATACCATTCGGTTTCTAGTCCAAATTAGGCTTTTGGTTGTTGGGAGTCCCGACTAGGCAGGAAGAGTGGACGTGTGCCTGGGAATTTGTTTCCTCTTTCACAGGTGCTGAAATTTTCTGGGGGTTGGTCTTGAGTAATCTTCTTGGGTTTTGTATTACAATCTGCTCTGGTTCCCAGAGGCAAGGTTGGACTCCTTGGTCTTTAGTTTGGCCCCTGGTTTTTTACTCTAGTTATATAGTTGGGGTTCCCTCCAAGTTAGTGGTCAAGAATTATATTGTGCAGGTGGTAATGTCATGCCAGAGAGGACTCCCTCGTTGTGGTGGAGGGAAACACACCCTTATATGGAACCAGGCCAACAACCATAGTTATTCTACAAATAATTCGACAAGTATGGAATGAGAAGGGGAAGTGGCTCATACCCAAGGCTACTCCGCAGGACATGTGGTTGCCCTGACTTCTCTAGAGTCCATTGTAAACCACCTTTGTGGAATCCAACCTATCTTGGAAATCCTCTGAGAGCATAAGAATAAATATAGAAACAAATTGGTACGCTACAAGAACGACATCCAGCTCAGCGAGAATTAAATTTTAAAATAGTTGGACAACATTTTCCGGAGTGAATGTTGTACCAATTATTTCCTTCATGCCCTTGAAGCTCATGTTGAACATATCGAATTTCATATGCATGAAAGAGTTGGATTTCTTGGTGCACTTCTCGTGATTCTCCTCATCCACCTCCATAATATGTTTCTTTCAGTTTTTCTATTAATTTTTCCTTCTTTTTTACTTTTAAAGCTCATTGGACTAGTGTAAATAATGGTTAAAAAGAAATATCTTTTGAATACTTTGACTCCCCTCACCAACCAGTCGGGTCAGAATGAGGCCACCAGAGTCGTAGAGACGAATTTTGTACTATCTATTCTCATGAGTATATAATTGAAGACCTTTGACTCACTAGAAAAAAAAAAAATTTTAATTTTAAGTTTTGAAATAAATAAAAAATATTATAATAAATTCAAATTAAAAATTTGAAAAACACAATTAAAAAAAAACAATATTTTATAACAAGTTATTAAAAAAAACAAAACTTACAAAATTAGAAATAAATAAAAAATATTAAATTAAATATTAAAAAAAAATATAAGATAATATTAAACATATATTAAAAAATTTAATTAAAAAAAATGCAAAAAAATTAATATTCATTAAATATTATAATTATAATTATTAAATAATAAAAATATAATAAACTTAAAAAAAAAATGCCTTATAGCAGAAAAAATAATAAAAATAATAAATTAAAATAAATGAGTAGAAAAAAAAAAAACTATATTATATTATATATATAATTTTTTATTAATATAATTCTTTTAATTATGGATTGTGGAGTTTTGATATATTTTTATGTTAAATTCCACTTTTCATTTTCATATATATATATATATATATAAAATGTCTATTTCAAATATTTAGTTTTTATGTTTAGTTTTTATTTGACTTTTTACCAATGAATTTTTGGATATGATATGATTTTATTTATAGTAATGATTGTTTAGAAAAAAAAAAAAAATTAATGTATTATCGAAAATAAGAAAGGTTATTTTAGGATAAAATTTCAACTCTGTTATAATTTCAATGTTTAAAAAAATGCTATTGACATATTTCTTATTTATTTTAGGTCTTGATTTCCATTATTTTTATAATAGTTATATTTTGTCTTTAATACCATAGTTGAAAAGAGTTGAAATTTTACCTTTAAAAGGGTACCTTTATATAGTGATGATATTTAGTTATTAATGATATACCTCAAAAAGTTTGAAATTTTATCTAGGAAAAAAAAGATAGCATTGCATATCACTTTTACATTTTGGGGTATTTTTCATGCTTTTAAAGGAAAAATATGGGATTTTTTATGCTACAATTATAGTTTTGAGTCATAGTTCTTATTAAGATGATAGTTTTGTTGATGTTAAGTGTTGGTGAATTTTGTAGATGTAACACCTCGTTTTATTTTATTTATGGTTGACATACTTTTATAAATACATTTGAATTATTAAGAGGAAAGATAATTAACGAATATGGTTATTCGTTAGCAACACTTGATTTTATTTCATAAATAAAAGTGATAAATTATCCTGAGTAAAATGGATTAACTGAATGGTAAAATAATTCCAAGATTCTAGAGTAAAAAGGTAGAGGCGGTTTTTGACAGTTACTTTCCCTAAGAGGATCAAAATGAGATCTTAAGTAGGGCAAGGGGTTCTATTCAGAAATAAAGATGAGGGTTAACAAAAATATGTTTCATAGAGTTGGCGAGAGCTGGTAGTAAACTAGTGGAGCTCTGAAACCCAAGAGAAGTATAGGTTGTATTGGGTTCTTGAGGCGTTTCTTCTAATCACATTGTCTACTACCTAAGGCTCCAGTGTGGAGCACGAGGGGAGAAAAGGAAGTGATTGCCTCTCTCAAGGTTGGGTAGAACCTTCAGTAATCTGAAAGGAAAAACATAGAGGTAAGTATTTTTGTTTGTTTTTTCACACAGTTTAAGTGATAGGAACAAAAATACGTGTGTATGAATTAGTTCTACTCTTCTATCATTTATTCATTTCGGTTAGGATTGAACAGTATAGAGAACTTCAATTTCTTTAACTTAGAAGGCGAAGTATGAAAGTGAAAATATAGAAGACATAATTTATTATGTGTCATGCTAGAGGAAAACATTACAGGTTACTAGAAATTTAAATTTTGTAGGGAAAAATACACCCTACATGAAACAAACATAAATTGAGTAAATTGAATGATTCCTACTTTCTTTATGCAATAAAATTAATGTGCTCACTCCATCAAAGAGCTAGTAAATCAATAAATAAACCATAATAATTGTATATTATGGGTAAAAATGTCAACTGTAAATTTAGACTGTTAAGGCACAGAGGTTTAGCGTTGAACCCATGGGTCAGAGGTCATGATCCTCTGAATTTTTCAATTGGATATTTCTGTAGCACAAAATAATAATTAATTGAGAAGAAAAATGTTGTAGCAATTTATCTCTATTAAATAACAACCATTGAAAGTAATTAACAAAGCTATGACTTATAACGAAAGCTAATAAATACAGTAGATAATTAAAGGAATAACATAACACATTGTCAAACACTCGAGCCCTTCATGTATGTTGAAGGCCGAAATTTCTTATTAAAACATAAAACCCTCAGGTGGAGGTAAAAGACAGTCATGCACATGAACCATACATTCATGGTAGAAATTATACATTAAGTTCAGGACAAAAGAAATAAATAATCATTCAACCTCGATAACTTCCATAAGCTCTGTATAGAATTATAGAGGACTAAATCTGACATTAATTATAAAAATTAAGAGTATATCGACACTAGTTTTACATAAGTGCATGCCGTAGAGGCTTTCAGACCAAGGTTAACAGTTCTTAAAACTACTGAGAAAAGGAAGACAAAAATATTCTAGCTTGTCTAAAATAATAAGTATCATTATGCCAAAACCCTTCTACGAGTTATAGGACTTAGATATCCATTGCATGCAAGGAAAATTCCTGGCCAGATTCCACACCTGTACACAAAGAGGGTATACCCTCAGCAACAAGATAAAAATAGCAAAGAAAATATTCCTAGTGGGTTCACAGAGGGCCTACATGTATGGTTGTTTTCGAAGTGTAAATTCGAACCAAGTTAACCCATGTGGTTCTAGGTTGAGCCAGACTTGCGCTAAAGGGAAAGCATGATAGGGGTTAAACATAGAAGAAAAACTTAGGAGTTATCCTAGAACAAATTTGGGAGTAAAATAAATACCAACTAGGATTGAAGAAAGGAAAAAATTAAGGGTCTTGATATCATTAACTGGTCAGGCTGGGCAAGTTTGGCCAGGTTCATGTCCTTAAACTGTATTGAAGAGGGAACCTGAGTTGGAGCATTTGGTTGAAAATTCCATAAACAAGGTGAGCTATGAAACGAATAAAATCCAACCGAAATAAAATTAATATGGGTTAACCATTTAATTAAAAAATTCTAAGAACCCCAAGCTTCAATTTAGTAATTTGAACAACAGTAAATTACCTATAGCATGTAGAAGCTCTATATGACACTCAGAGGGAGGAGACGTTCACTTTAAACAAAGAAAAAAATAGTAAGGAATAATGACAAAACCCATGACGATAAAATGAAGAAAGAATAAACATTGAATGTTGCAAATGGTCAAGTATGAGAAAACCATCCATTACCTCAAGCACCTTTAGCAGGGTAAACAAAACATCATCTCAAGCACCATCTAGGACAGGCAGAACTAGTTCAGTGTCAGAGCGAGTTGCAGAGCTAAATGGTTCCCAATGATGATGAAGAATGACCAGGAGGGCGTGACATGGGGTGGGTGGTTACCCTAACCACACCAAGCCACCTCATGACCACCTGATTTAGGTTAAATTAGTCAATGGTAGCCAACCCCCGACAAAGATGTCAATGAGGGACAACTACCAACCAACCTAAGGGACAGATGGCCAAGGAATCAAGATATGAGGTGGAAATATCTTCATAACGTCAATCACATTTCAAAGTATAAATTATTGGTTGACATGCAAGAGTAATAATAACACCCTCACGACAAACATGTAAATTTATAGTCAATCAAACATAAAATTTATACCATATAATCAAACATAATCGCAAATTACAAATCGTATGGTGTTGGAATGAATATCAATAAGTTACCTATATTTGTTCTCAGGTTCGGATTCACATATAATTCATGTTGCAATATATATGTAAAATGAGATATGCAACTTATTAATGGAAAGAAAATATGTATCATGGTGACATATATGTATAATGAAATATGCAATGTAGCTTAGGTAAAATATATTTATGTATATAAGTTCAAAATTAAATAGTAAATATGGTGAGTATAGGGTAAGTAGGGTAAGTACGGAGTTAAATTATTTTTATGGTAATATTTCTTATATATGTGACAAGTGGTATCAGAGCGTGGTTACATGCTGGGGCCATATGGGCCATTGAGATAACTTGGGTGTTTTCACTTTTTGTTTCTTGTTTTGAAATTGTGCACAATGACATGAAGATTTGTAAGAAGTTAAAATGAGTAGAGGATCCATTCAAAAAATTCTAAGAACTACAAGGGAAGCCCATCCCCTATCCAATCCTAAGGTCAACCCAGAAATGTGGGTGCAATTAAGCATGGACCAACAACAACAAAGCAGTAGATTGCAGGAAGAACAACAACGTCACACGAATAAATTGTTGGATACAGTCTAATAAATTCAGACATAGAGGATTTGGGTATGAAGCGATAATGAAAGGTTGATGAGATAACAAGAAAGGATATTGAAGAGTCTTTCAGATATGTATAACCATCATACTGCACAGTCTAGTCTAGAGAGGGACACACATGGAGAAGTAGAGTAACAACATCATGTGCATGACAACCGAGAAGGGAGTCGTATGCAGTGGAGTAATAAGAGTAGATCTTATAATGAAGCTAAATTTTGTAATGCTTCGGATCAACAAGAGATCAAGAAGTAGAAAGTAGAATTACAGGGTGAATTCCAGAAAATTAAGCCTCCTACATTTGGTGGAGAAGCTGAAGAAGTGGAAAAAGCTTGGATAATTAATATGAATAGGTATTTCCAAGTCTAGGAGTATAAAAACAAACTCAAGGCTCACCTAGATATTTATCAATTGTAGGAAAAGGCTACATTATGGTGGGAAGAGGTGAACAATGTGTGTGGAATTGAAGACAAAAATGTGACTTGGATGAGTTCCAATAGTATTTCGAGGACAAGTACTTAACTGAATGATTTAATGATTAAAAATATCTAGAGTTTCATGATTTAAAGTTGGGTCAAATTTTCATGGATCAGTTCATCACTAGATTTACCTCTTTGTTAAGATACATACCATATTTGAGAGGTGAAAAGGAAAAGGTACATCGATTCTTGAGTAGTTTGTTTGCTCACATGAAGGAAAGGATCAAGTTTGTGAACAAAGAAACTATGGATGAGGTAATAAGAAAAATACAGTTGTGCTATCAGCAGTCGAAGGAAAAGGGAGAAATTGGCAGAAGTTGGCCACCAAAGAAAGGGAGAAAAGGCCCCTCGAATTTTAAAAACAGTAGGCGAGGAAATTATAAAATTTTTGGGAGGAATTCAGCAAATAGGCAAGTTGGGAAAAATCAGTAAAAGGCCAAATGGGCAGCTTAAGAGCAGCATAATAAAGCTTCAAATAGGCCAGACCTTAGACAGTTCCGAAAAACACCATTACAACATTAGGGATGTGGTGAGGCACATTATTTTAAGAACTGTCCTCATCAAGGAAGAAATAAAGTTACAACCAATCTACAAGAGGCATCTACAGTGGAGGATGTTGCATGAAACATACTTAGAATCAATGTTGCACTAGAGGATCGACAAGCGGATTACCAACCAAATATGATAGAACTAGAAGGTAAGCTACAAACCCAATTTTTTTCTATTTTGGTTGATCCTGGTGCCAGTTTGAGTTATATAAACCCTTTTATAGTTGAAAACTGTAAACTATAAAGTCGAAAATTTAAAATTCCATGGCTGATACAATTGGCTACAGGAGAAAAGAGACGAGTTAATGCCAACATATAAAATTGTAATATGATTATAGGAGAACATCACATAACTGTAGAACTAAATATTGTACCTTTAGGCTCCTACGATATTTTATTGGGAATGGACTGGTTAGAAATATACTGGTCATTATTAGATTTCAAGGATAAATTCATCCATTTTAAAGAAGAATATGGTATGCATTGGGAATTGTAGGGGATTAAGAAGCCACTTCGATTGCGCCCCATTATTACATCCTAGCTGGGTAAATGCATTAGAAAGGGGTTTCCACTCTATGCAGTTTAGGTGGGGTTCTCTAATTCCAGTGATAAGAACCTTATGTTGGAAAATATTCCAAGAATTCATGGATGTGTTCCCTGGAAATATTCTAGGATTACCCCCAAAACAATATATTGACTTTACTGTAGAATTGATACCTGGGGTAGCCCTTCTGTCACGAGCACCATAAATAATGAGTGTCTTGAATTGATAGAATTAAAAATGCAGCTGCAAGAACTAATTGACAAAGAATATATTTGGCCAAGTGTGTCCCCTTGAGGAGCACCAATGTTGTTTGTTAAGAACAAGGACAATACTATGCAAATGTGCATGGATTACCAACAACTCAATAAATTGACTATCAAAAACAAGTACCCATTGCCATGCATAGACGACCTCTTTGATCAGGTGAGGGAGAAACAATATTTTCCAACATTTACCTGAGATCAGGGTATCATCAACTATAGATTAAGGATGGGGACATATCTAAAACAACTTTTCGTACCCGGTATGAAAATTATGAATTTATTGTGTTATCATTCAGGTTAACCAATTCACAAGCAAATTTCATGAGCTTGATGCACGGTATCTTTCATCCATTTTTGGATAAATTCATTTTAATCTTCATCAGTGATTTATTGATATATTCTAAGAATATGGAAGATCACAAGGAACACTTACACTTGGTAACAAAAATGTTACGAGAACACCAGATCTATGCCAAATTTAGTAAATGTGACTTCTACAAAGAACAGATCCAATATGTGGCCTGTGTAAGATTTGTTGAAGGGATTTTTGTAGACCCCAAAAGGTTAAAGATGATTATGGAATAGAGAGTTCCCAGAAATGTTGTATAGATATGATCATTGATGGGCTTAGCTAGTTATTACCGATGTTTCATTGATGGCTTCTCTAAAGTAACATTCTCTATTACCTCCTTCTAGCAGAAAGGGTGAGTCTTTAAGTGGACTAAATAATTTCAAATAAGTTTTGAATGACTAAAATAACTACTAACTACTACCCATGTACTAAAAGTAGCAGAACCATGCCAGGAATTAGAAGTCTGCACTGATGCCTGCAAGGAAGGAGTGCGAGTAGTATTGACCCAAGAAGGTAAAGTCATAGCATATGAGTCCAGAAAATTAAAGTATCATGAGAAAAGGTACTCTGCCTATGATTTAGAGTTAACTACAGTAGTACATGCCCTTCGAGTGTGGAGAAATTAGTTGTTGGGAAAATGGTTTGTGCTCAAAACCGACCATAACAATTTGACTAGATGTTTTAAACAACCTAATTTAAATGTCCACCAAGAAAGATGGAATGTGTTCCTAAGTGAATTTTATTTTGACATTAAAAATTTAAAAGGTGAGGAGAACCATATTAATGATGCTTTAAGCAGAAAGTTGCATTTGATATATGAATTTTTTTCAACTAGGTTGAATCTAAGTTTCAGGAGAAGATTATGGAGGGAGCAAGGAAGTACCCTGAATATCAATTCCTATGGAAACAAGAAATAGAGGCCATAAATCAAGGAAGGTAATCAGATTATGAAATTAATGATAAAAAACTCTTGTTATTCCAAAGGAACATATGTATTTCAAATGAGATGAGCTTAAAGGGGTTGATTTTCGATGAATATCATTGGAGTTCCTATGCAAGAAATCCTGGATATCAAAAGATATTAACATCAATTAGGAAAGATTATTTCTGGTCACAAATGCATAAAAACATTATTCAATACCTAAAAAAATGTTTGGAGTGTCAGCAAGTCAAGGTGGAACATCAACATCTAGCAGGATCGCTTCAGCCTATCCCGATTCCAGAATGAAAATGGGAAGTCGTTTCACTTGATTTCATCACACAATTAGTAAGAAATAAAATACACAATGATTCAATCATGGTGGTGGTGGATAGGCTCAACAAGGTAGCTCATTTCATACATGTCCATTAAACTTACAAGTCTGTACAAATTGTTGATATCTTCATGAGATAAATTTTTAGACAACACGGTATTTCAGGAATTGTCATATTAGATTGAGATGTAAAGGTTACATAATATTTTTGGAAGACATTATTCATTGGTTTGGGAACAAAAATATAGTTTAGTACTTCTTATGATCCTCAAACAGATGGGAAAACAGAGAGGGTGAATCAAATCTTGAAGGATATGTTGTGCATGTACGTAATGCAACAACACAGAAAGTGGGAAGAGTATCGGCATCTGGTCGAATTCGCCTATAATAATGGATATAAATAATCCCTAAAGATGAGTCCTTTTGAAGCATTGTATAGAAGACAATGCCAGACCCCAATAAATTGGATCAGTCCGAAAACCAAGATGATGCTTGGACCAGAAACGCTGGAGGAAATGGAGCGTGATGTAAGAAAGATTAGACAGAACATAAAAGTGGTTCAATAAAGGAAAAATATATATGGAGACTGAAAGAGAACCTTTCAGGAATTTTTGGTGGGTGACAGCGTATATGTAAGAATTAAACCAAAGAAGAGTACTTTGAGATGGAATACTTGTGCCCAATTGGCTCCTAGGTATTGCAGACCATTCCAAATTTTTGAGCGGATAGGGTCGGTGGCTTGTGGACTAGCTCTTCCTAGTCATATATTGGTACATAATCTATTGCATGTATCTCTGTTGAAGTGATACATACATGAACCTAAGCATGTGACACACTAGTAAAGTATACATGTAAGTGATGATTAGATTATGGTTTTAAAATGAGAAAGGTTCTTGGCTGAACTAATTATAAAATTTGTTGTTTGCAGGTAGACGCATATTATGAGTTTTTGGTAGAACATCAAAATATTCTCGATCAGAGAGAAGTAATGCTTTGGAGGCAAGTCATCCACCAATTTAAGGTGCAATGGAAGCACTTTATCCTAGAGGAGGCTACTTGGGAGGATGAAAACTTTATTCAAGAGGCATATCCTGAAATCCTTTCTATGATGAAGTAACACCGAGGACGTCGTTTACCATAGTGGGGGAACATGTAACACCCCATTTTATTTTATTTATGGTTGATATAATTTTATAAATACTTTTGAATTATTAAGAGGAAAGATAATTAATGAATATGATTATTCATTGGTAAGAATTGAGTTTATTTCATAAATAAAAGTGATAAATTATCCTAATTAAAATGCATTAACTGAATGGTAAAATAATTCCAAGGTTCCAGAGTAAAAGGGTAGAGGTAGTTTGTAACAGTTACTTTCCCCAAGAGGATAAAAAGGAAATCCTGAGTAGGCGAAGGGGTTCTGTCGAGAAAGTAACATTAGGGTTAACAAGAGTTTGTTGCATAGAGTTTTCTACAGCTGGTAGGAAACCAGTGGACCTCTGAAACCCAAGAGAAATATAGGTTGGACTGAGCTCCTGCGGCCTTTCTTCTAATAACATTGTATACTACCTAAGTATCTAGTGCAGAGCACGGGGGGAGTAGAAGATGTTACTACCTCTCTCAAGGTTGGGCGGAACCTTAAGTTATCTTAAAGGAAAAATTATAGATATACATATTTTTGTTTGTTTTTTCATACAATTTAAGTGATAGAAATGAGAAAGAAGTGTGTATGATTTAGCTCTACTATTATTTCATTTATTCATTTATGTTATGATTGACCACTACATAGAACTCCAATTTATTTAACTTAAAAGGCGGACTATGAAACTGAAAATCTAGAAGATATAATTTATTATGTGTCATGTTAAAGCAAAATATTATAGGTTACTACAAATTTAAATTATGTATGGAAACATATATCCTACATGACTCATACAGAAACTGAGTAAATCAAATGATTCCTACTTTATTTATGCAATATAAGTAATGTCCCTAGTCTGTCAGAGACCCAATAAATCAATAAAGAAACCATAAATATCATAGCTTATGGTTAAAAATGTCAATTGTAAATTTAGACTGTTAAGGAAAAAATATTTAGCATTGATCCCCGTGGTGAGAGGGTAGGGGTCATGGTTCACTGACCATTTCAATTGGAGATTTTTGTAGCACACAATAAAAATTAATTGAGAATAAAAATGCTATAGCAATTTATCTCTATTAAACACCTATTGTTGAAATTAATTAACCGAATTATTACTTATAACTGAAGCTACGCAATTTGGTAGACAATTAAAGGAACAATAGAATGCATTGTCAAATAGTCAAACCCTTCATGTACGCTGAAGACCCAAATTTCCTATTAAAACATAAAACCCTCAGGTGGAGGTAAAATACAGTAGAAATTATACATTGAGTTCAGGATAGAAGAAATAAATAATCAGTAAACCTTGATGACTTCCATAAGCTTTGTGCGTAATTACAGAGGAATAACTTTGACATTAAGTGTAAGAAAACAAGAGTATATCGACACCATTTGTACATAATTGCATGGCGCAGAGGCTTTCAGACTGAGAGTAACAGTTCTTAAAACTACTCAGAATAGGAAGACAAAAATATTCTAGCTTGTCTAAAATAATAAGTATCATTATGCCAAAACCATTCTACGAGTTCTAGGAATAAAAAATCGCTTGCATGAAAAGAGAAGCCATGGTCAAATGCCGAAAATGTACACATAGAGGGTATAACCCTCAACAAAAAGATAACAAGAGCAAAGGAACCAATGCCCAGTGGCTTTGTAGGGGGCATACCTGTATGGTCATTTTCAAATTACAACCCATGTGGTTCTGGATTAAGCCAGACCTGTGGCAAAGGGAAAGAACAACAGGGGTTAAACATAGAAGAACAACTTAGAAATTAACCCAGAACACATTTGGGAGTAAAATTTTTAAATTCCAACCAAAATCGATGAACGGAAAACATTAAGGGTCTTGATATCATTACCTGCTCAGGCCAGACATGTTTGGTCAGGTTCACATCCTTAAATTGGATTGAAGAGGCAACCTGAGCTGGAAAATTTGGTTGCAAATACCATACACAAGGTAAGCTATGAAAATAATAAAATCCAACCAAAATACCCTTAAGGTGGGTTAACCATCCAATTCAAAAAATCTAAAAAACCCAAGCTGCAATTTAGTAATTTGTATAACAGTAATATAACTCTAGCATGGAGAAGCTATGTATGTCACTTAGAGGGAGGATAAATTTGTCATAAACAAAGAAAAACATAGTAAGGAAGAACGACTAAACCCATTCCAATAAAATGAAGACAAAAAAAACATTGAATGCCAGAAATGGTCAAGTATGAGTAAACAAGAAATTACCTCAAGTGCATTCAGAAGGATAAATAAACACTCGCCTTAAGAGCCATTCGGGATAGGTAGAACTAGCTCAGTCTCAGAGCGAGTTGCAGAGTTGAACGGTTCACACCGGTGACAAAGAATGAACAGGAGGGCGTGAAATGGGGTGGGTGGTTACCCTAACCACACCCATCCACCACATGATCGTCTGATTTAGGTTACATTGATCAACAGTGGTCAGCCCCCGATGGAGATATCGGTGCGGGACAACTGCTAGCCAACCTAAGGGATAGATGGTCGGAGGATTCCAGATACGAGGTGTACAGATATTCATAATGTTAACCACATTGAAAAGTACAAAGTATTGATTGACATGTGAGAGTAATAATAAAATCCTCACGAAAATCATGTAAATATATAGTCAATCAAACATAAACTTTATACCATGTAATCAAAGAGAATCCAAAAGTACAAATCATATGGTGCACAAATGAATATCAATAAGTTACTTTCGTGTTTGCTTGGGTTCGTATCCACATCTAACTCAGGTTGCAATATATATGTAAAATGAGATATGCGACGTATTAATGGTAATAATGTATTTATGATGGTCACATATATGTATAATGAAATATGAAATGTAACTTAGGTAAATATATTTATGTATAGAGCTTCAAAACTAAATCGTAAGTATGGTGAGTATAGGGTAAGTACATATTTATTTTTTTTATGGTAAGTTTTCTTATAGATGTGACAAGCATGCATTAGTATAAAATATTTTTTATTTTGTCACGTTTGTGATAGTAAAATTGTTGAAGATTAAAACATTATTTCATATATTTCCTTATACATTAAGGACATATAACAATTTCAAAAGATTTATCATAGGACCAAACTAAGAATACTTTAGCTTAATAGATATATGGTTATATTGTAATGTTTCTATTATTACTTTTTGTCCATAAAATTATAATTCTAAGAAAAATTAAATTAATTGTTTAGCCTAAGGTTTAATAAACTAATTTTGTAAGGTATATTTTGAAATATATTTTTCATAATACACATTAAAATAATTTTGTACTCTATATCTTCCTAAATTCATATCAATTCTTTATGTGAAAGGAAAGGAAGGAATTACATATTTTCTTCGTAACGTATTGTAAAACATATACTTCAAACTAATAAGATATTTAAAAGCTTGAATTACTATAAAGAAAATGTAAAACATATACTTCAAACTAATAAGATATTTAAAAGCTTGAATTACTATAAAGAAAATGTTAATGATGAAATCATTTATGTATTACCAACATTGAAATATTTTTCTATTTATTAGTATCTTATTCAAATACTATCTACGAAATCTATTTTAAATATTTATAGAATTACACATTACGCTCATACTCGAATGTAGAAAGGCCAAATTTACAAAATATTAAGTTTACAATAAATTACTATATATATATATATATATATATATAGTAGAGAGAGATCATTACTTTTGTTATTAGTATATTTTAAAATTTAATTTTTTATTTCATATTGAGAATAGAAGGAATCCCAAGCTTTCATTCTCAATGTAATTAAAATGTTAATAGATTTATAAAAATAAAATATTGACCTTCAAATATATTAATTAACAAGGAATTTGAAATATTTTATTATAATTGACATTAAAATATTTTTTATTATTATAACTTTTTTAAATGCCATGTGACGACTAACAGCAAACACCAAAAAGCAAAGGAATTACGCTTTTCCCTCATACCACTATCGTATACTAAAATTTTCTCTTCTACTATATATAGAGATTATCTTCAAAATGTTTTATTTATCACAAACATTGAATTATTTTTTAATTTATTAACATAATTTTTAAATATTATATATCAATATTTTGAAAAATTCATATAATGTCACATTACCTTCATATTTAGATAAAAAACAATTATTTATAAATACGATTTTCTTTTTTTATTTTAAGTTATCATTTACATTTTTATTTTTTTGTAATCGCCCCTTCCCAGTTTTACCAAATTTCACATGTTATAAAGGGTAGACATCATACGAGTGTCACTATGACCTAAGCCAACCTTCTACTAAAAGTTAAGGAAGTGTAGCCCGCAACTGAGACTTATTGACCTTCCTATAGGCATTACAGATCACACAGACTGAATAACCACCACAGGGGACCTATCCTTGTGCATGTAGCATTTTTTTCTGACCTAGATGTATAAATGCACCTTTGACAGTACCTAAATCCAGTCGTGATCCTCCAACCACACTCAAAAACCTTTCTCCATGTAGATATTTCCTCATACCTCCAGTTATGTTCTTGTAGTCCTGAGACTTGAGCCACCTTTCTAGGCTAGTCTCCAAATCACTACCTAGAACCTAATGTAACTTTCCAAATTCATATTTCTCATAAAGATAATGTTAATAATTCAATATTGAAGACAAAACCTGACCTAGACTCCCTATTTTACACAAAGAATTTTTTCAGACATATGGAAAACATAGAAGCTACTGGTCATGAATGCATATCTAATCATAAGATCCTGAGATTCATTTAAGAATCACAAAGAAGGCTTTATTCCATTTCCACATAGTTGAAAAAATAATTATTAGTCCATATATGCACCAACCATTCGATAAATAAATAGATCATGAGAAGATCCATAGATAGCATACGTCATGTAACCAAAAAATAACCAACATATATGTCATGGAAAATCAACCTTGAAATCACCAACATCATCACTAAAAATATATATGAATCACAATAGATGAATAACTCTTATTAATATATTAAATCCCAACCATGTCAAAGACTTCTATGTACCACCCGAACATAAATCAGGTTGGAAAAAATCTCTCTTTTAGCTAACATGCCATATTTTACGAATGAATGTGGTTTCCCATATAATAACCAAAAAAAAAATACTAGGGATTATAGAGGCCAAACCACCTTAACCATCATTCAAAGTGATTACAACTCTACGATCAAAAAATCACTACCATCAACCATATCGGTCTCTACCCAAGTTGTTCAGGGCTCCAATAATTAGTAAGTCAACCCACATTCTTCTGGGGCTCTAAAACATTTGTCCAGATTTACTCTATGGACTAGTAATTGAACCCACCAAAGTCTCCACAGATTTTTTCCCAATCTATTCTTGAGGACTAGTAACTCAACCCAAGTCATCTAGAGCTTCCAAAGAATCTTTTCAACCCATAACCATAAGGAACATGACCACCAACAAGAAAAAAATCAAGTGGAAAAACCTACAACACCATGCACATCGAGGAAATGAAAAGATAAGTCTAAAAACAATATCTCTCTATGAAATTATCCATGCCAATGAAAATAATTAACCAAAAAATCTCTTGCATATACCCTACATCCAAAAATAAATAAGGAAAACACACATGGGACCTATTACTTAAATAGAAATATAGATGTAGTTATTGTTCCAAATGTTCCATTGCACTTTCCTTTCTTGCTTTTCCTTCCTTCTCCAATCTAAGTGAATTCCCAAGTGCTCCAATAATTCTCCAAGATTGATCTAAGTATGCAAGAGTGTGAGAGAATGAATGAATGAAATGAAAGATCAAAAAATAAACTAACAACTGATGTGAACTGATCCTTAGAATCATTTTTATCATTGACGCCAATATTTTCTTCATTTTCCTTCATTTTTCCTCTAATTTCCTTATCATGAGAATTTGTGTCTCTTCACCTTCCTTTTATCATATTTTTCTTTATTTTAATAAATAAATGCCAGTTATTTCCTCTTTTACTTTTTCAATTCCTTTTCCAATTTCCATAGCCATTAATTAATCACAAGTGATATCCATCACTATGTTTTTTTCAACATTCATGTTGGAATATGTGTCCCATGACCTCGGTTTTATTTTATTTACATAGAAAATTAACTAGTGTTGTAACAAACCCCTCGCCAAAGCGGAACACCACCCTAGATTTTCTATGATACATATTACCAGTAAATTGCTGAAAGAAAAAAAATTAATTTGCATGCAACTTTTTAACATACCTCTATGAAGTATCTAGAATGAAATCGTATTTAGAAAAAAACAAATTCCTCTTATTGGATCTTTATAACACAACTAATTTTGATATCTAAAAAAACATCCATATACATATACAGAAACCAAAAATTCATTTTTTGAACCAATAGATAATGAATGATACATATACCACATCTCATCATCCATCTCCCATGTAGCTTCATCGGGTCCAAACTGCCTCCACTACACTTTCACCTAATTTATTGCTTTGTTTCGGAGAATGATATGTTTCCACTACAATATGAATTTTGGTTCTGGCTAGAATTATCCCTCGGGTTCAACCTCTATTACAGGCCAGTTAATCACATGATTATTTTCCTGCACATATATATTATGTAATTAAATATGGAAAGCATCATGTAATTTCACTATTAGAGGCAATGCAATGTTGTAAGCAACTAGTCCAATCCTATGAAGGATCTCAAAAGGCCCACAATATCGAGCGTCCATCTTGGCACATCACCCAATTGTCAAGGAGATCCTCTTGGGCTTGATGTGCAAGTATAAATGCTCCCTAACCTAAAACTCCTTGAATTCCCTATGATGATATGCATAAATATTATACATTTCCAGTGGTCCCATAAAATTCCTCTTAATAATATGCATTTCCTGAGGTATCTCAACCAACATGTTTGGTCCAATAACACCATGTTCATTGCATCACTCCAACGGAGAGAAGTATTAAAAATTTTCCCATAAAGAACCTCACATGGACTCATCTTGAAGGACTCCTCATAATTTTTTTTATATTTAAACACTACCAGTGGAATATACTCTTTCCACTTCCTCTATTAATGCATAACATAAATCCTCACCAGGTCCTCAAGAATCCCATTGACCCTCTCTATATGTCCATCTATTTATGGATGACAGGCTGTACTGAAAGCCTAATTTGTACCCAAAACTAAGAAAAAAACCTTCAAAAACCTTGAACTCAACTTCGAATCCCTATTGAATATAATATTCTTGGGAATACCATGTAATATCATCATCTCCCTGATGAAAATTCAAGCTAAGTCACTAGCTAAATTCATAGACTTAACTGTAATGAAGTTAGCTACCTAACTAAACGTGTCAACAAAAACCATGATGGAATCATGCTTCTTTGATGTCCTTGAAAATTTTGTAATGAAGTCCATGGAAATGATCTCCCATTTCCATTCTAGAATTGGAATTTCGTGCAATAGATAACCTATATTATTAGACTGTGCTTTCACCTACTAACAATCCAAACATATCGCAACAAATTATGCCACCTCTTTCTTCAAGCTTAGTAAATGATAGAATTTATTAGCTATTGTCAATGCCTTATGATATCTCAAGAGACCTGAATAATTATTAAGAAGGAACACCCTCAATATAAGCTTCTTGAACTCATTGTCATCTGGTACATAAATTGTGTTGCTGAATATGACCAAGCCATCTACTATGAGGTGATACTCCTCATCCATATAAACTTCACCCTGTTGTTGTAACATGTGCTTCAAGTGTTGATTGTTTCATCATGCTTCCCTAATTGCATTATTAACTCCTGCAAATATATCCCATAAAAATTTGCTACTTCAATACGATTCACCTCCAGTCTCCTACTGAAGGCATATGAAACCCTGTTTTCCTTTCCCTTGACGTACATGATCTCGATTCTCAAACTAAAACTCACCGAGAGTAGCTAACAATATAGGTTTTGTGGCATTCAAATAAGGTTGGTCAAACAAGTACTTAATTCCACTATGGTCACTCATCAAAATGAACCTCCTACCAAGAATATAATGTCTTCGTGTCTTCAAGGCATGAATTATAGATACCAAATCAAGATCGTGAATCACATAATTATGCTCTTGCTCATTCATCTTTCTTGACTCATAGAATACCACATGTATTTCATGCATTAGGACTTCACCAATTCCTCTCTTTCAAGAATATTTACATACCAGAAACACTTTTTCTGGATATACAATACATAACCTAATCATTTGTAAGAAAATTATTCAACTGGTCAAAACTAGTTACATAGTCCCTGGTCCATTCAAACTTCTTACTTTTTTGCTGCAAGGATGTAATATCATATATGAAATTCATGAAAATGTCTTAATGAACCTCATATAGTAATGTGTTAGTCCCATAAATGAGTTAACCTCATCCATATTCCTAGAAGCTGCCCACTCCATAATAGGTATGATATTTTCTGGGTCCACTACTATTCCTTCCTTGGAAACATGTCCCAAGTAATGAAATTTTATCTAAAATAAAATCCACTTACCAACATTGAAATACAACTAATGCTCTCTCAACAATATTAACACTACTGCTAGGTGTTATGCATCCTCTTCATCATTCTTAGAATAGATGAATATATCATGAATGAACACTATAAAAAACTTGTCCAGATAAGGATGCAATAAAATATTCATCACACAAAGCAAAGTATCTATAGAATTAGTAAGACAAAACAAAACTACTAAAACACATAATTCCTATACCTATTATAGAATGTGGTCTTTTTTATGTCCTCTTCTTTGATGCATACTTTATGATATCCTGATCTCAAGAAAATATTCAAAATATTGTTGCTCCCTTCAACTGATAAAAAAAATCATCAATCTGGAGAAAGGATACATATTCTTGATCGTGACCTTATTCAATCTCATGTAATAAATTAATAATCTAAGATTACCATACTTCTTCCTTGGAAACAATACTGGTGCAACCCAAGGTGACACACTTGGTTAATGTATCCTTTATCAATCATTTCCTTAATCTGCAACTTCAATTCCACCAAATTTGTATTGCTCATATTGTAAGGTTCCTTCAATGGTGTTATTTCTCTTGGCATCAACTCAATAGAAAAATCCACTTTCCTATGAGGATGATATTCTGAAATCTCTGCTGGACGCACAACCTGTAATTGCTGCAAAACTAGATAGCTCTTCAAGACTTCAACATCCTCAACATCCTTCCCTTTGTCACTAGAAATATGAAATGAAAACAATACATAGCCTTTCCTGCTACTACTATTTTCCTACATAATTGTAACAATTTGAATTGATGTAGGATTCTTCTTTTCTATCAATATTCTCCTCTCCCCATAATCATCTAGGTAGTTAATAACATTTTCATAGAAAAATACATTAGTCCTGTGAATGTACAACTAATCCATGCCCAACGGAATATTGTATGATCTCAGTGGGGGGACATTTATATTTGCATATGTAGACATATCGTTTAGATAAAATGCACAAGATATCACCCAGTGATGAACTCTTTTCCTGGTACTTATAGCCATCTTCACCAACTAATATTTTGCATGTACTTCTTTATTCAAGAAAAACTTATCTACTAGGTCAAGACTGATATAACTATATTTTTATCTAGCATCAATAAAAATTAAAAAAACTTGATCACAAATCTTATCTTCCATATTTATAATAGATTACTAATGATTATCTTTCTTATCATCCAATGTTGCATAAATTCATGGAATACTCTAGCCAACGTCTCAAATTATCTGTGCCTCTTGAGCACTATACATATGAGGTATTCCACCCTGATGGTGTGGAGAATCTCTCATTCAATTCTCTCCACTATAAGTCCCATTCAAAAAAGGCTCTCTTAGATCACCCATGTTCTATTCCTCAGAATTAAATATGTGTCCTCAATCAACTGCATTAAAGTTCTTATATGGTGCTACATTCTCCTTGTTACCTGCATCCCAAGCTCTTCCTCCCTTTTTATCACAATTTCCTTTAGTCTTCTCATTAGCTTTCCAACCATTCTTAGGCTCAACATTATGATTAGAGTACTCATAACAAAGTTTCAACTTCCCAATGAATTCCTCAAAATTCTGAGGCTCATGATACTCAATATGATCCTTAAATGTGATTTTAAATCCACTAATGAATATTTGAACCTTCGTCTTCTCATACATAAGATATGGCACATGCCTTAAAAACTCCAGAAACTTATTCGTATACTCATAATCTATCATAGATCCCACCATTAATTCGTAGAAATATTTAGCTTTATTTTCATATCTCTAATAAATACTTCCTTCTGAAGAATATTTTGGACTCATGCCAACTAAAATTCTATATCCTGATTCCTCTTACATGCTTCACATCTTCACACAAGATTTTGTTTTTCCCTTGAGATTGAAAAGTGTTATCCTATATTTCATATTCTTTATATAATCATGTAGCTAAAATAAGTTCTTCATCCCAATAAACAAGGCTTATGCATATTTTGGTTTCTTCAAGTATCCATCAAATGTAGGAGGTGTGAATTTATTTAACTCATTTGGCAAGTACTGCTTCTCACTCCTATTATAAGGATTATAGTGATGATGACCATGATGTATCTATGAACCAGAACTAGAATAAAATCCATAACCACTACCTATATTTTAAGGAATATCGATCCATCTTCCACCATGACTATGTCATCCACGTCTGAACTATGTCCTCCATGAGACTTTCTAGCATACGCCCCATTAGTCATGTCCCCTTATCCATAATTGATTTGTGCTTGTTCTTGTCTCTCCAAATATAATCATCTCTGAAGGATCACTCCATTGACCTCTACTTTTTTCTCTCTAGCTCTGGGAATTTTTTCCTATGACTAAATTATCCTGTCATTATCCACCTTACAAAATCTAATATCTTCCTTCATACTTCTCAAGGTATGTACTAAAATATGAGAGTACTCATCTCCCTGATGCTCAACTGGTATATAAGGAGATTCATCTAAACTATAATCCACCATATTTATTGTTGTCTTTGATCTTATTTTTCCTACAAACATACCATGTTGGATAAAAAAAAAGTATAAACATAATCAAACATACCTTATTTTCTTTCAAGGGAGGTTATATCCTCTACACAAAATCAATCTAATTTAGAACTATATATATATATATATAGCAACATATCAATCATCATATCATACCAACCTCATCAACCTCAACAAAACAACAAAAATTGCAAAAATGACCATCACAATAAATAACCAACATGCATGCATGATAAACATGCAGAAAATGAGACATGCATGCATAACAATCACATCTACCCCGAGGTCGATTCGTGCAACCACACTTTGATAACAATCTGTAACCCCCCCCCCCCTTCCCTCAATTACCCATTTTCACAAGCTCGCAAAAGTAAACATCAGACAAGTTTCACTATGACCTGACCCTCCTAGTTTAAGTTAAGTAAGTGGGACCTAAAAATAAGACTTACTTAACTTCCCTCAAGGATTACATATCACTAAGAGGCTGAAAAACCACCCCAGGTGACCAATCCTTGTGTGAAACCCTTTTTCTCTAACCTAAACCTATAACGTCACCCTTCACATTGCATGCATGTATTTGTGAGCCTCCAACCACACACACAAACCTTGCTCCATGTGGTTATGACATCGGACCTCTAATTTTGTGCCTCCAGTCCCGAGATCTCATCCACCTTTCTAGGCGGGTCTCTAAACCACTTCCTATAACTTATTGTAATTTTCCAGAATAATATTCTCATAATGAAAATAATAATAATTCAGTATTGAAGCCAAAACTTGACCTAGCCTTCGTATAACACACTACACATTTCATCAAACATATGGCGAACCTAGAAGCTTCTGGTCATGATTGCATATATGATCATAAGTGTTTGATATTCATCTAAAACTCACCAGGAAGGCTTTGTTCCTTTTTCACATAGTTGCAACAGCACTTATTATTCCATATATTCATCAAAAATTCGATAACAAAACAAATCATGACAAGAGCTATAGGTAACATACATCATGTAACCAACAAATAACCAACATAGAGTTCATGGAAAATCAATCATAATATCACCAACATAATAACTACAAATATACATGGATCATAGTGGAGGAATAACTCTTATTAATATATGAATTACCAACCAAATCAGGTAATTCAACATACCACCAGACCATAGATTAGGTGAAGCTAAATCTCTCTTTCAACCAATCTCCCTCGTCCCATATTCCAAAAATGATTGTTGGAACTCATGGAATAAAAAAAAACTATATTTTCTAGAGGCCAAACCACCTCAACCCTCATGCACAGTGATTTCACCTCTACAATCCAGAAATTAGTAACAACAGTCATATTGGTCTCTACCCAAGTTGTCAAGGGCTTTAGGAACTAGTAAATCAACCCATAGCCTTTTAGGGCTCTAGATATTTTTTCAAACTTGGCTCCATGGACTAGTAACTAAACCCATCAATTTCCCCACAATGTTTTTCCTGACGTGGGCCCCAGGACTAGTAACTCAACCCAAGTTTTTAGATGGCTTCCAAAGTGTTCTTCCAACCCACAACAATACGGAACATTAGCACCAATCAAACAAATAATCAAGTGTAAAAACCCACAACAACATTGTTATCGAGGAAATGGAAAGGCAAAGCTAAAAACAATATCACTCCATGAAATTCTCCATGCCAATGACAAGAGTTAACCGCAGAATCACATGCATATAACATGCACCCAGAAATCAGCAAGGAAATCACACATGCAACCTGTTAGCTAAAAGGAAATCCAATTGTATGTATTGGTTCAACTTTTATGTTGGGATTTCTTTCTTTCCTTTTCATTATTTCTCCATTCCAAGTGAATTCCCATGTGCTACTAGAATGTTGCAAGATTTTTGCAAGTGTTGAAGAGTGTAAGAGAATAAAATGAGAGCTGCAAAACTAGACTACAAAAAATTGTGAACTGGTCCACAAAATCCTTTTTAACATTGAGAGCTCTATTTTCTTCATTTTCCTTCATTTTCCCTCTAATTTCCTTATTATTAAAATATGTGTCTTTTCACCATCCTTTTCTCCTATTTTCATTTATTTTTCTAAATAAATGCCAATTATTTCATCTTGTCTTTTCCTAGTGCCTTTGCCAATTTCCATAGTCATTAAATAATCACAAGTGATACCCATCACTATGTTCTTCCCAACTTTTACCTTGAAAGATATGTCCCATGACATTCATTTTATTTTATTTACATATAAAATCAACAAAGATGTTACATTCTTTTATGAATATGATTTTTTATACTGTCAAAATCATTTTTTCATGGTGTAACATACCTCAAAGTTTTTTTTTCATTTTTCTTATGTGTAATTTTCTCACTGTAATAATTTATTCAATGGATAAAATCCTTGTAACACTTATTTCATATTTATTGCATATGTTTTGTAATGGTTCCTAGTCACATTATGAAGATTTTTGTTTATATTTATGACTCCAGTGTTACTCTTCTCAGACACATGGGAATCACGCATGTGAATATATTTATTTATACTTATGTTATAATTATATTCGATGATAAATCTACAAGTTATATTCATATCAAAAGTTCATAACTAGACGGACTTCAGAACCTGCTTGATACTTAACCGTTATTTGCCAAGTGGCAGACTCTTGGAATGAGTTCAATTTTTTATCTACTTTTCATGTTAGATAGGTTTTGCATCAACGACTCGGATGCGAATGAGAAGTTAGAGCTAACCACTCCCACCTCTGAAATACATGGGGAAACTAATTGTGTGTTTCTTCCTCATTTGAGAGATCTACGAATTTTTCTTGATCATTATTTTCCTATGTTTCTGACATTTTCTCTGCGCTCATCCACGAGGTGATTCACCAATACCATTTCCTAGTTCTAGTTATTTGGTAGCATTAATTCAGTTAATATATGTGTCTTTAATAGATATTAATTTATTTGCAGGAATGTAGGGAATTTCTCATGTTCCCATCCCAATTTTAGACTCTTTAAATATTGAAAATCTTGAAGCCATTACTATGGTTAAACTAGTTGTATGTAAGGTTTGAAATACTCAAAATATTTTACTTTGCTTCCAAAAGGTTTTCCAAAAAATGGTTTCTAATGAGCCAATATTTTCAGAGTGCGTGGTGTTAGCACTAAAATCTACCTCAGGCTGAAATGAAGTAAAACTCAAGGCTACATCAAACCACGCTCAGCCTCGTAGCTAGCCCTACGAGGACAGGAGAGGGCTCTCTCCGTCAATCTCGAGAAAATAAGCAATAGGATGCGAGATGACTTATAATAAGAACTGATTTTAAGCTAGTAAAGAGATAGGAATGTTTGATTTTTGGTTTTTTGGGTTTTCGCTGGAGTAATGGGAAAACAAGTTTTGGGTCCGGGGATAAGGTCAGACCTTTGCAGAGTTCAAGCTGGGGCGAGGTAGGTGATGATCTTGATGTTTTAAATTGGATTTATGGATAGATTAGACCGACGAGGAGCTGAAGAGGGCAAAGAAGAACTTGGATCCTCTCCAAACAGCTGAAAACATATAGAACTAACTGAATTCAAAGGCCAAGCACTGTAAATAATGGATTCAACCTTAATCACTCATTCAACTTAGTTCAGAAGCATAATGAAACGATGGCATACATTAAACATGAAGAAACTTACAGTAAACAAAGGAGAAACATCATCAAGAACAGAACACCACAAGGATCCCAACAAGTGCCGCAAAACCCCTGATCTTTCCTTAGCCAAAATATGAAAAGTATGTACAATAGTATCAAAGTATCCCAAGAGTCCAACCTGTAGAATGCCTCAGAAATTACAATATATAGATCACTCTAAACCCTTTCCCCACCTCTAGGGGTCGAATTCCCTCTTCAGGGATCAGTTTCAACCAATTCTAATCATGGAACTACAATCTAGGCAGCTAACAACTTGCCTTTAAAAGAGTGGAAACTGATCCATTACATGATTTTTTACTCATTTGAGAGTGAATCTTCTAGAAGAGATAAAAACAAGCCAAAGTTACATACCAAACATGAATTTACATCATAAAAACCCAAAAATTCTATCCACAAGCAAAACTGGTCCATAATAGGCGAAATACTGAGCTGGCAGCTGAAAATTTAGGAAAAATTCTAGGTGGGTCGCTCCTGAACTGTGTGGGTCGCTCATGTTCCAGGCTGAATTTGAGGTACTTCCCGGCAACCAAATTGAGCTCATGATAGCTCGTTGGAAATCCCTGGATGTCTACTTTCCAACCCAAGTCGAATTTCTGAATTTGGAGTTGATTTTACCCTCCAAAACCTCATTCTCCCAGAGGTACTCCCTGCTGGTGCAAAAGGTGGCAGCAAATTTTGCTTGAAGACTCATTGAAATGACAAAATTTGACCTTGACACCTTAAAATCACTTTGTAAGAGCATGTTTGATCACTGAAGGAAGGCTGCAAAGGCTGACTCTAACATTGGCTCCAATGGGGATGGTGGCTCCAGCTCCGTGGAGGTGCCAAGAACCGTAGAACTTGGGAGAGCAGACAGTGCCTCCATCCATTGGGCGATGGAATCATTATTTTGAACGGATAACACAAAACCTTTGACACATTTATTGAATGAAAACTTGACTGAAAACTTGACTCAAACCGACTCGATGGCAAACTGAAATAACTTGAAAAAAACTGACTCAACAGACGAAACACAAATGACTCATGACTGACTTAAAACAAAACTTTACCAAGCTTTTGAAAAAAGGCAGCAGTCCATCAAGATTTGGAATCATGATGACAACCACCTGCATACCAATGAAATATGTACAATCATGTATAATTAGCTTTCCAATGTAACCAGTCAAGCAGATGGCTACACCTCAAATTTCTGCTCTTACTCTCTTCAAGTAGGCAGAATGCTAAACCTGTAGGCAACTCAACACAATCACTGAAACCAAAGCTCATGAAAATAAACCAGGCAACATTTATCCTTTCTAATGCTTGCAAAAGAATGCTGAAGGGATCTTGAAAATCCTGAAGCACTGACTTATCTAGAGATCCAGCTGCAAAAATACTAGTATTCACCTCACTCTGATCTGAAAAGACATTTGATTTCTGAGGGATAGAGATGCACAAATCTGCCATCTGAGTGTTAGCTGTAGGTTCCTTGACCATGAGTAATTCTAGCATATACTCTTCAATTTCATGATCTAGGTCATTCTTAAACAAAAAATAATCTTCAAGGTTATTAAACATGACAGCCTTATCATCTTTGTGAAGGAAAAAATTATCTGTTTGCTGATCTACACAACTGATTACAAGACAATCATCTTTTTCAAAAGAGGAAGAGGTTTCACCAACACTTTCTGTGTACTGCAAATCTACTGTAGCTTCGGCTGAAACAGGACCTTTCAAAAGTTGATCTATCTCATCTTCAGAAAAAGGAGACAATGCTTTTTGTTTTCTTCTGCTTAAACAGTAGTTATCTTCATATGATAGGGCTTTCAAACTATCGTTCATTACTGAGCTATTGAAAGGAGATTTATCACTTACTTGCACAAAGATCTCATTCTGATTTTCATGAACTGACTGGATTGCTTCTTCATGAAGGATGTGTTCTAATGATGGGCTAACAGTATGACTGAGAACATTTGGATCCATTACTGTGTCGTCTGCATCCCAGATGATTTCAACAGCAGAGTTCTCCTTGATGGGCTTCAGCACAAGATATGCTTGGTCATCCTGATCTGAATCTGAATCTGAAGTAGCTGTCTGGACATTATCACAATCTGCAATTGGAACTGGAATTACTTGCATCCTGCTGTCTTCCGTGGGCAGATCTGAAATGACATTCTGCCTTTCATCATTTTCAGTCATATGGCCCTCAACCTGCTGCAAAGTCTCCTGAGCACCTTGATAGGTATCCTTTAGTTTCTCTTCATTCTGCTGAAATGGATTCTCGTACAGGGCCTCCATGATTTCATCATTCATGAAATTATCATCTTCATAATATTTCTCTAGGCTTTCAATAAAAGTAGAAGCATGTTTGCAACAATCATGAACTAAATTTAATGATGGATAAGATACTTGATATCTTTCAATGAACAGGGCATGAAAATCCTTTAAACAATAAATACAGGCCAGCGGCAAATTTTCATACCAAGATTGGGCTTCACCTTCCAGAGTGGCCAGGAACATCTTCATCAAGCAATCTTCAGGAAAATCCACTTTCAACTTGCGAATATGCATATGAAATCTAACCAGATGTAAAGCAGCATCTTTCTTACCATCATCGTTAAACGTAGGTAGATTCCTTGACCAATCTACCTTGGGCATCTTATTCAGAAAACCTGGAATGTGATCTCGGCTCATGGGAGCATATCTTCTCGTGATTCGGTCCATTTTGAAAATCTGATAGCTACTGATCTCGCTGCAGTGAAGTCACCATGAAGCATTGATTTATGGATTTGTTCAGTGAATGAAGTCACCAGGTGAATGATTTCAGCCTTGCGATGTATGACCGTTGTTCACCATCAACGATCAGATCTGAACTTGATACATGTACTGGGGCAATTTACAAGTTAAATACTACGATTACAAGTTATACCGGAGATCGACTGAAGCAGCGTTTATCTACTTCGCTGATGCATAGCAACAGCGTTTCGAAGGCTACCTGGCGTGACTTCAGACTCCATCTATAACAAGCAAACGTTTTGAGTTTCTCCCCAGTATGGTCGCCACTATGTTAGCACTCAAATCTACCTCAGGCTGAAATGAAGTAAAACTCAAGGCTACATCAAACCACGCTCAGCCTCGTAGCTAGCCCTACGAGGACAGGAGAGGGCTCTCTTCGTCAATCTCGAGAAAATGAGCAATAGGATGCGAGATGACTTATAATAAGAACTGATTTTAGGCTAGTAAAGAGATAGGTATGTTTGATTTTTGGTTTTTGGGTTTTCGCTGGAGAAATGGGAAAACAAATTTTGGGTCCGGGGATAAGGTCAGACCTTTGCATATTTCAAGTTGGGGCGAGGTAGGTGAATGTCTTGATGCTTTTGATTGGATATATGGACAGATTAGACCGACGAGGAGCTGAAGAGGGCAAAGAAGAACTTGGATCCTCTCAAAACAGCTGAAAACATATAGAACTAACTGAATTCAAAGGCCAAGCACTGTAAACAATGGATTCAACCTTATTCACTCATTCAATTTAGTTCAGAAGCATAATGAAAGGATGTCATACATTAAACATGAAGAAACTTACAGTAAACAAAGAAGAAACACCATCAAGAACAGAACACCACAAGGATCCCAACAAGTGCCACAAAACCCCTGATCTTTCCTTAGCCAAAATATGAAAAGTATGTACAATAGTATCAAAAGTATCCCAAGAGTCCAACCTGTAGAATGCCTCAGAAATTACAATATATAGATCCCTCTAACCCCTTTCCCCACCTCTAGGGGTCGAATTCCCTCTTCAGGGATCAGTTTCAACCAATTCTAATCATGGAACTACAATCTAGGCAGCTAACAACTTGCCTCTAAAAGAGTGGAAACTGATCCATTACATGATTTTTTACCCTTTTGAGAGTGAATCTTCTAGAAGAGATAAAAATAAGCCAAAGTTACATGTCCAACATGAATTTACATCATAAAAACCCAAAAATTCTATCCACAAGCAAAACTGGTCCATACTAGGCGAAAAACTGAGCTGGCAGCTGAAAATTCAGGAAAAATTTCAAGTGGGTCGCTCCTGAGCCGTGTGGGTCGCTCATGTTCCAGGCTGAATTTGAGGTACTTCCCGGCATCCAAATTGAGCTCATGATAGCTCGTTGGAAAGCCCTGGATGTCTAATTTCCAACCCAAGTGGAATTTCTGAATTTGGAGTTTATTTGACCCTCCAAAACCTCATTCTCCCAGAGGTACTCCCTGCTGGTGCAAAAAGTGGCAGCAAGGTGGTTTTCATGGTGTTTTTGAGCTTTTTGACCATCCAGATTTCGATGAAATGCTAAGTTGACTTCAGAGGATGCATAATTAACCATGAAAAATCCAAAAATGTAAAAATTTCCTCTAGCAAGTGTCCCAAAAAAAAGTGAGCGCATGAGCGCGCGACCCACGTAACTGAAAACCCTATTTTTAGACCAAAAAATTTCAAAATGACAAAATTTTCTCCGAATTTGCTCAAATTCGGAGCGAAGACCCTCCATCATGTATCTTGCTCAGTAAATGAAGCCTCGGCCAAAATCCGGAGTGGATCAGGCCTTTTCCGCCATTTTAGTGCTTTCCTGGTGCATGCAGCCCCTGTGATGAAAACATTGTCTCGGTTGTATGATGTGTTGTTGTCAGTCATGATGTAGCAATGTGTATGTTCAACCTGTTGAAAATGAGAAATGGGACCTTGGTGTCTTTGTCTCCATCATGATCCTGTGAATGTACCTACGCTGATGAAGAAGGCGAGACCCCTTCCACGCCATGTGGAGATAGTACTCGCGCTGCTGATGAAGTCAACGAGACCCCTTCCACCCCATGTGGAGATAGTACTCTTCGTGATGCTGCAAACAAAGCTATGTGGCCTCTCTGATATGCTACCACTACTGGCGCACTGCTATGCTCCATCTCAGTACATCAACCTCAACGATTGAGTCACTGTCCGACTCCTGCTCATATTCTGACTCTATCTCTGACATGGCTGCGAACAAGATATGTGCAATATGTATACTGATACAGATGCAGTGAAGGAAAAGTTATAATGTATGTTTCAAACACCCAACAAATATCCCCCACTGTCAAAGCACCATAAGGAAACAAACAATGATAATAGCTCTGTTTTAGGTGGATTGGAAAAGACTCACAATCTCTGTTTTAAATGCAAGTGAAACTTTTGACCAAAGGGAGCGGGCAACTTTCAAAATATTGAACAAATCTTATCAAAGGGAGCATGGCATCATATGAATGTGTTTGTCCATGAGTAATAACAACAAAGGTGTCAAATGGGTAATGAAACAGAGTTATGAAAACGTGTTATCAATGGGCAATGGGATATAATATGTCAATGAACATCATGGAACAAAGGTCATGACAGTGGTAAAATGGTAATGAAGACCACAATGGTATAATAGGTGTGAAGACAGTGGGCTTTGAACATACGTGCCAAGGTGGATATACCAATGATATAAGGTGGAGAAAACACTCATAAAACCATCCATACATATTTCAAAACCCTGAGGAACAAGTCAACCATGTATGTAGGGTTTTACTCCTCCATTCAAATGTTTGAAGACTTCAAGATACCATCAACACATGAAAAACTACTGAGCAATGATAAAAACTTGTTTGCAAGTAACTGGAGTTGATTCGAATCGAAACTGGGTGAAAAAACACAATTTTCTGAACTTTGCTGACAGGTGGGTCGCTCTGCCCAGGTGGGTCGCTCCCATTCATTTTTACACTGTGAAAATTGCCCAGGTGGGTCGCTCTGCCCAAGTGGGTCGCTCTTCCCTCTTGCCACATAGTGCATTTTGCAGGAAGCGTTTGGAGGCCTTCCCGGTGTCCAAAGCAGGCGTGTGATAGCTCGTTGGAAATATATTGGAGTCTACTTTCCAACAAAAGTGGAATTATGCAATTTGGATTCCATTTACCCTGTCAAAAATCAAATCTCCCAACACTTGTCAAAATGATCAGAATGAGGCTGCCTCAAGGCAGAGCGCTGTTGCAATCAACTTGTGAAGGTCTTCCGCAACTCCAAATTGAGCTCATGATAGCTCATTGGAAAGGTCTTTCTATCTAGTTATCATTTGACTCATCAAGAAAGTCATTTGGCCAAACATGCTAGGAGAAAACTTGCTTTTCGCAAGGTCACTTCAGAGGTGCATTCAATTCTCCTGAGGCAACGGAATTTTTGACATTTCTAAAAAACCATGATACCTGTGTAAAAAGTGAAGGATTTTTTTCTTCCTTGGGATGTTGTGGACAAAAACCTCTCTCAGTTTTCCAAAATGCATCTTTGATTGCTCTGAAACATCTTTTGAGTTAAACTTACCCCGATGTGTGAAACAAGGAATTTTGTCGAAATGAAGCGAAACGAAGGGGGTAAGGGGCTTCTAAATTCTTGGGGAAATTTTGGGAAGTAGGGAGGGATGTTAGGAATCAGGGGGAAGTGGAATCACAGAGATTGAGTGAGGGGAAGGGGTCCAAAAGGGCAAAACACAGGCCTAGCCTAGGAAATTGCCAAGTTTTGGCTAGAAACTAGGGTTTGTGCAAAAATGAGGAATTTTAGGGATCTCAGTGATGGGAAGTGTTTAATGAGGTATATTAAGGATAGGGGAAGGTGTGTGAACATCAGGATACAAGTTTTTCTGATGATTTGACCATCCAAGAGAAATTACCTCCAAAACCCTAGGAGAGGGAAATGGACCTTTCCTAGGCACAACTGAAGCATGAACGAGGTGTAAAATGACCCAACGGAACTTGACATGATGATGACAACCCTATGAATGATGATACACTCAACTGAAAGGTGACATGGACTGACATTTGGACAACTTTGGAAGGAGTGAAAGCAAACCCTAGACCTAATGCCTAGTGACCAAATTTTGCTTGAAGACTCATTGAAATGACAAAATTTGACCTTGACACCTTAAAATCACTTTGTAAGAGCATGCTTGATCACTGAAGGAAGGCTGCAAAGGCTGACTCTAACACGTGGCCCTTGAAAGAATTAAAGTGTCCTCCTTATGAGTTAATATTTCTATTTTTGTTTTTTTAAATTCCTCTGCAAAGCTTCTTCCATGACTATGACTGTTCTTTCCCTTTTCTATCTAGCAGGTGATTGCAGATTTCAAAATTATTTGGGTGTAGATTCTCTAGACAATTGATGGCTACCAACTTCTCTACCACTGACTCTCTCTCATATATTTCGTTATAGATGCATTGACCATACTATAAACTAATGGAAATCCCTCCCTATAACCTCTATCAATTTTCTTCTTACTATTTATGGTTTTAATAGTCCGAGGTTTTGTACGGTTTCAACCCTAGGCCCTAGAACTAGTTACTAATGCCATAGAATATGTATTGATTGATGTTTAAAATTCCATAAGAAATATGAAGGTATTTTGATTGTAAAATATTAATGGTTTCCTTTTAAATACTCGTGTTGGTCTTACTGCACATTCTGTCTTTAATGAATAATCCTATTATGAAATAGCATAATGAGCATCTGGTTTTTCTAACATGATATAAATATGTATGGATTTAATTTACTTTATCATGTGATTTCTACATAATGATGTTAACGTTTTAATTTTGTTCCATTTCCCTCGAGAGCATCGAAATGAATACCCAAATTGGTGCTTCCTTATTACTTATTATTTATGTATGTATATATTTTTAATCATTAAATTACTTCTTCCAATAATTGATGGTTTTCTACATAAGATCCTTAAGAAATTTGACTTATACATGGTTTTTATCTTCCTTTATGATTTTACATACAAATTTTGTATTAAAATAGGGAAAGATTTCTAGTGCCCTACACTTTCTTTGAAGTTTCCTCTTAATTAAATCTGTGAATACTATATTGTTAAAATAATCATAGAACATTGTTGAATGGGTTAATATCCTCATGTTAATGTTGCTAATATATTATGTTATATTGAATTTGTTAAACTCTAGAGTTCACACTTCCTACTGAGTTTACTCAAATGTACAAAGTTACATACCTGCTTAATGTTGGTTTATTATCATATGTTTTTGCACCACACTTTTGGAGCAAAACACTCTTTGTTGCACTTGTGGTGCAAAGATATGTATTTGTTTTGAATTAGTGTTAATGTAGTTCATTCTCAGTTATTTATTTCTCCAATTGAGATTCACTTATTTAGATCAAACTTCTACAAGGAAGAGGAACTGCATTGGGATGTTGGTGACCTAGATTGGCCCCAGGCCAACCCAATACCCTTATAGGTTAAATGAAAGAGACTTCCTCTCTATTTTAACAATCATTTTAGAACTTGATATTTTTTAGATGTTCATTATATTACAATGCACAATTTTCTTTCTTTATAGTTTGCGGGACTAGCTATGGTTCCCTAACCCATTTTCTAGAAAGAGGCACTAAGCCGAGGATGTTTATTCCATATACCTATCCTTGGATATAATCCATCAATTTCTTCTGAAATAAAAACAAAAACGGTAAAACCTTATCCTAAAGCTTTACAATTCATCTTTCTAACATACAAATTTCATTGATCTACAATAAACCCATTCACACATAATGCATAAAATTCCTTAACTAACGGTAGTAAACTAGTCCCATCAGTAACCTCTTATTCAATAGAAAAAGTTTCATTTGTTCCATTATTTTTTATCTGTGTACTGAGCCACAAAGCCACTAAGAAGGCAATGCTCCTCCCAACCTGTGAGACTAGTCACAACTGTATCTCCCCCTGGAAAGCTTCACACCTAGTATTTGGAACAAAATTATGCACAATGTCTAAGATTATATGGTCCCAAGCAGACATAGTCTATAATTCTCAGTATGAGCAAAAGGCTCCACATAAAATTTTGTTTGCTACACCAACTCAAAAATTCCTTGCAATATTAGTGCTTTCCATATTAATTCATTGCCTTCTCCCCCATATAGCCTCATGTTTCATCTACCCTTGCCTTCCCCATTTTTGAGAAATATTCATTCCAATGAAATGTTTGGGTAGGTAAATTCCTTTCCCATAGTTGTTCCAACTACTTGAAGGTTTCAACTCTCGATGCATAACTTTTCGAGGTGGGTTTATGAAGTAGATGCATATAATATTTTTTGATATATATATATAGATATATATATATATATATATATATCTATATATATATATATATATATATATATATATATATATATATATATTGAATAAATATATTTTAATATTTGTAATGAATTCACACGACACACAACTAAGTAACTCTTTTCTTACCAACATCAAAAATAAAATAAAAAATAATTACAAGTTTTACTAGGGGGCATTACATCTCTCCCCCCCTTAAGCGGAAACTTGTCTTGGTGTTTCATAGTCCTCAAAGAAATCTAGGATAAACTTCTTCTATATTTTTTTCATCTTCATAGGTATTATTTTCCTTGCTAAAGTTCCTTCACCGCACTTTAACCTAGGTGATACCTCTATTCCACAACAATATTTACCTCTGATATAGAATACATAGGGGTTCAACCAAAATTTACTGATTTGGTTCGACCTACATTCACAATTAAAATCCATCATTAGTTCTTCCTTAACTTATAATTATTAGAGGACATTCATATGAAAATACTTCATATATCGTTACCTTTATATCCTTCGAGCTTATAATATGTCAATGATAATAAGTACACTTTTTTCAATAGTGAAACATGAAACACGGTGTGTACACGTACGTGACTAGGTAGGCTTAATTGATAAGCCATATGCCCAAAGCAGGCAAGGATCTAGAAAGGGCTAGAAAACCAGGGGTCAATTTTGCACAACCTCCACACTGAAAAGTGTTCTTCTTGGGTTTGACCCACACATAAACATGATCCCCTATTTGAAATACTCGATAATTTCACCATTTATATGCGTAAGTCTCATCTATATCCGGTGCGGATTTTAGATTCGTTCTTGATTTTCTCACAAAAAATTCCATCTCCTTTAGGAGATTTGATCCTACCATTACTTTATCTTCATTATCACTCTAATTAATAGATGTCCTTCATATGTGTCCATATAATGGTTCAAATGGAATCATTTTTAAATAAGCGTGGTAGCTATTATTGTAAGCGAGCTCTACCAGATGAAGTTAATACTCCCATTTAGTTGATTACTACATCACATACATCCTTAACATATCTTCAAGAACTTGGTTCACTCATTTGGTTTGTCAATCCCTTTGATGGTGCTAAGCACTATTGAACTTTATATACATACCTAATCTAGTGAAAAAATATTTCCAAAAGGGTGATGTGAATTCCACATCCCTATCAGATATTACTATATTATGCATACCATGCAATCTAAAAATCTCTCTCATAAAAATATCAACAATTTGAACTATTTTATAAGTGGATTTCACTTGTATACAATGTGTAGCTTCAATTAATTTCTCTACTGCTACCATTTTGGAATCATTATGCCTTGTATATTTAGGTAAACTAGTAATAAAGTTAAACATAATAATCTCCCACTTACACTCACATTTGGGTAAGGGGCATAGCAATCTTGCTTGATGTTGATGTTCAACCTTTACCTGTTGGTATTCCAAGCACTTTTTTAGATACCACACTATTTTATTTTTCATACCAGGCTAGATATAATCTTTTCTTAGGGCACTAATTACTTTATGATAGTGGGAATGAGCAACATAACAAATTTTATGGATTTAATTAAGAATTAACTATTTCGAACCTAGTTGGTTAGGAACATAAAGTCTGCATTTATAAAACAACATATTATCTTCATCAATATGATATCCTAACTATTTTTCATTTTTTTTCTATAGTTTTTATTGCTTCCACAAAAACTAGTACTCTAGATCCCTCAAACCAACATCTTTAATCTATTATGTAAAGCTATTTTTAACTTGTCTTAGTTAAATTTAATTTAAAATTTTATTTTTCATGCTTAAGGCATAAGCCACTTGGTTCTATCTTCCCTTTATGTGTTTAATCTAAAACTCTAAATCACTCAGAAATTAATCCCATCTTGCTTGTTGTGCATTCAGAGTGGGTTTTTGAAAAAGGATTGTTAAACTGCTATGATCGATCATAAACATCAACTTCTTGTTAAGAAAATAATGTCACCACATCTTTAAGGTGTGAACCACTATAGTTGAATCCAAGTCATAGGATGAATATTTATTTTCATGCTCTTTTAATTTCTGAGAATCATATGCTACAACTGTTCCTTCATGCATCAATACTCCTCCAAAACCTTCCTTACAAGTGTTTGTGTGGACCATAAATTCCTTATCTATATTTGAAATCCTTAAAATTAGAGCTATGGTAAGGATGTATTTCAACTATTCAACGCTGCTTTGACATTCAAACATCCATAAAAAAACTTTCCCTTTATTTTGTAAAAAGGTAAAGGGGTATGATACTATGGAGAATCCTTCAATGAAATTATGGTAGTACCCAACTAACCCACAAAAGGATCTAATCTATGCTACATTATGAGTAATAGGCCACTCCATTATGGTATTAATATTCTTGAGATCTACAAATATCCCATCATATGAAAGAATGTGCATTAAATACTGAATCGAATCCTTGTCAAATTAACATTTTCTATACCTATATTATAACTTATGCTCATGTAGGGTTTACAGTAAAATTTATAGATGTATTTTATGCTCTTCCATATTTCTCAAATAAACAAGTATATCATCAATAAATACTAAGATAAATGTATCGAGTTATTGATGAAATATGTTATTCATAAGACACATGAATGTTGTTAGAGAATTAGTAGGACCAAAAGGAAATAAGACAAAATCATAGTGTTCATAGTGAGTTTTAAATGTAGTTCTACATACATATTGCTCCTTAATTTGAATCTCATGGTATCTAGAGCATAAATCAATTTTTGAAAATACAATAGCCAACTTTACTTGATCGAACATATCATTTATCTCAGATAGTGGGTATTTGTTGTTAACTATTAGTTTGTTTAATTTCCTATAATCAATGAAAAAATGTAATGAACCATCCTTCTTCCTAAAAAATGTACAGGATATCCCTTAGGTGACACACTTGGGTCGATATACTTCTTATCTAGCAGCTCCTGTAGCTACATTTTCAATCTAGTTAGTTCTAGTATGCTCACCGGTAAGGTGTTATGGACACGAGATTAACTCCTAGAATTCTTTCAATAGTAAAGTACATATCCCATTTAGGAAGCAATCTAGGGATCCCTTTTAGAAACACGTCATGAAATTCTTGTAAAATGGGTGAATTTTATAAAGTGGAAGTTTTTTCCTTGGAATTGGTGTACCCCACTTTTAGAACATAAATATAACACCCTTTCCTAATGCATTTTTCTAATTGCAAGGTTGTAATAGGTATTAATTTAAGGGGTATTATAATTCCCTGAATCTATTATCTAACCCCTTTTTCATTAAGGAAACTAATAGTTTTATATTTATAGTTTATTAGAGATGGGTATTTTTCAAGCCAATCCATCCAATTAAATGATCATAAGACCCTAAGGGAAAAACATTTAAATCTTCTATTATTTATTGATATGTCAAAATAATATGGAAATTTTTCACCTTAGCCATTAATCTTTCTTTCGCCCTCATGGCTAACCACGCCAACCATGGATTATTAGCTTTTTCTATTTGTAATTGAATAATTTAACTATATTAGGGCTTATATAACATAAAGTGGCTTGAGGGTCGATTAAAATAGACATAGCTTGGTTAAATACTTTACCTTAAAATTCCACCATAGCCAATTTATACTCTTCTTAATGAGCTTCCAATATTTCATTGATATTAGCTATAGTTCTTGCAAGCTACCCTACTGTAGACACCTCCTAAATGCGTGTTTCATTTTCTATCATTCTTTGGCTGGAAAAAGTTTTAATATAATGGGGCTCTCCACATCTCCAAAACTGTAGTGGGGGTCTTGCACACTGATCAAACTTAGGTTTCTTGGATTTCTTAACTATTTTTAATTCATTTTGTGGTTTAACTTCTCGCTGACTTCTTCCTAAAAATTTGTTCTGTATAGTTTTATATGAACCTTTGGAATTTGAAGACTTTGTCCTTTATTATTTTAAGGATCTTTTCCCGCTTTCATATTTTTCCACATTTTGCCACCGTCCCATTTCTGCTTCATCTATTGGAAACATATATGTGCCTTGCTTATTACCTTTCCCATAGTATTATGATTAGAAAATTCCAAATTCTCTTTCATAAATGTGTGAAAATTTCTTATAAATATTTGTACCGTCTCTTTATCCTCATGTATGCAAGGAACACATCTCAACAAGGAGGTAAATTTGGATATATATTCGTCCATTTTCAGCTGTCCCACTGAGAGGTCGTGAAAATCCCTAGATTTGTTGTCATAAAAATGCTTAGTTAAATACTTTATTTTGAAATATTGTTGAAAATTCTCCTAGGTAATTCCTTGTTCGTTCACACCTTCAACTTGTTTTACCTCTTCCCACCATAATGTTTCCTTTCCTTGTAATTGATAGATTTCCAGGCGGGCTTTCAAGTTATCATTGTATTCACGAATTTGGAAGTATTTATTCCTATTAACCAACCAAGCTTCAACATCCTCCTTTTATTCACCATCAAATGTTGGCATTTGATCATATTAAACTCCCCTTGCAATTCCAATTTCTATCTTTTTGCTCCCTTATGTGCGTTATCCTCAAAGCTGTTTCCAAATTCTTCATTTTCCAACTTCGATCCTCTTCCACTCTCTGACACTTATGTAGGTATTCTTTCAGGTGGATTTTTTTCCCTTCATCGATGGGATTCCACATGATTAGCATGATCCCAAGTTGGGGTTGAATTCCTCTACTTCCACGACTCTGCAAAAATTTTAATGAATCTTTCTTGGTCTCTCATCAAATGTTCATTATCAGCTCTACATTTTTCCACATATGTCTACAATGGTTGCACAAATTCCATTAGCATGGTTGTATCAGTTCGAGGTTCTTCTCCTAGTTGGATGCACATTTCTAATTTTTACCCTTGTATTGGTATTTAGTTTGGACTGATAGGAAGTTCAGTAGATGTGGTAGGAATATTGACATATCCTCTTCTAGTTTATATCTCTTTTCTATGAAATAGAAACACATTTTTGTTCACACCAGGGTCACCTAATTTAGGCCACAATGTAGTCACCTTAGATATGATACCACGTGTAACATACCTCAAAGAATTTTTTTTTTTTCTTTTTCCTTATGTGTAATTTTTTAACTCTAATAATTTGTGCAATGGATAAAGTTCTTATAACGCTTATTTAAGACTTATATCATATGTTTGGTAATGATTCATAATTTCTTTAAATAAAGTGTTTCATATTTGTGACCACAAGGTTACTCTTAGCACACACCTAGACATCATGCATGTGAATATATTTATGTTTTCATAGGATATCATTAAATTTCATAATAAATGTATAAGTTATATGCGTATCATAATTTCATAAATAGGCAGACTTCTAAACACTCTCAATACTTAAACATTCTCTTCCAAGTGCAAAACTCTTGTAATGAGTGCAATGTTTGATCTACGTTTATGTTAGCTAGGATTTACGTCAATGGATTAGATGGGAAGGAGCAGTTAAAGGTAATCACTACCTCCTCCAAATGTCGTGACAAAACCATTTGCTTGTTTCTTCGTTAATGAAGAGCTTTGCAACTTTTTATCGGTCATTTTGTTCTGGTGTTAGTAACCTTATCTTTGCACTCATCCACCAGGTGATTCACCAATATTATTTCTTCATTCTAGTTATTTGATAACATTTATTTGGTTAATTATTGTTTCTTTGATAGATTTTAATTTATTTGCAGGCATTGAGGGAGTTTCCCATGTTACCATCCCAATTCTCAGCTCTGTTTAAATATTGATAGTATTGAAGGAATTTATATGGTTAAAACAAGCATAGGTCAGTTTTGATCTACTTGAAATATTTTACTTTGCTTCCATAGGGTTTAAAAAAAAAAGGGTTCTAATCAGCCAACAATTTTATAATGTGCTACCCTTGAAGGAATTAAAGGTTCATCCTTCTCGGGTAAACATTTTTACTTTATTTTTATTTTTATTTAAGTTCCTCCATAGAGGTTCTTCCATAGTTTTTACTCTTCATTCCCTTTTCCATCTTTCAAGTGAGTTGTAGATTTCAAAATTATTTGGGTGTGGATCCTCTGGAGAATTGGTGTCCACCGATTTCTGTCGACTAACTCATTTGTTCATCCCAGGTGCATGCGTCATCCTATAAACTAATGGAAATACCTCCTTCATACTTTCTATTAGTTTTCTTGTTAATATATATGGTTTTATCAGTCCAAGGGTTTGTAAGGTTTTCAAGCCTTGGCCGCAGAACCAATTACTACTTTCATATACTATGTATTGTTTGAATTTTTAGATGTTGTAAGCAATATGAGGATATTTTTGCTATAAAATATCAAGGGTTTATTGTTATAGACTCATGTATCACTCCAACTGCTCATTTTATCTCTAATGAAAATCCTCTAATATTATGAAAGGGTCTTTTTTTGCTAACGTGATATAATTATGAATGGATTTGATTTACTTAATGAGGAAATTTCTATATAACATTTTAAATGGTTTAATTCTATTCCATATTATTTTATTTCCATGGTAGGTGTTGAAATGAATACCCAAATTCAAACTTCCTTGTTGGTTATATATGTGTACATTTTTAGTCATTAAACTATTGCTTCCGATAATTGATGGTTTTGTTCATAAGATCATTACGAAATTTTACTTATACAAGTTTTTTATCTTCCTTTATGATTGTAAATAGAAAATTTGTATAAATATGGAAAGATTTCAAGGGCCCTACACTTCCTTTTATGTATCCTCTTAATTTCATTTGTGAATATTATATTGTTGAAATAATAATAGACCATTGTCAAATGGACTAATATCTTCATGTTAATTTTATTAGTCATTAATGTTACACTGCATCTCGTAAAGTTCACAGTTTAGAATTCTTGTTGATTTTACTTAGTTGTACAAAGTTACATACCTACTTAATGTTGGTCGATTATCATATGTTCTTGCACTATAGTTTTGGTGCATAAAACTATCTAGTGGCCTTGTGGAGTATAGATATGCATTTATTTTGAATTAGCGTTATGTAGTTATATCTCAATTATTCATTTCTCCAATTGATATTTATTTATTTATATCAAAACTATATCAGGTGAAGGGACTTCCTTGGGCTACTAGCTTGGCCCTAGGCTAACTCCAGACCCTTACATGTTACATGAAAGAAACTTATATTCTCTTTTAACAATGAGTTCGAGATTTCAAAGTTTGAAGAAGTTCATTGTATTACAGAGCACATATTTCTTTTTTTATAATATGTAGGTCTAGATATGATTTCCTAACCCATATTTTGGAAAGAGGGACTAAGCCATGACTCCATCGACTCGGCCTCAGACCTAACCTAGAAATTTCTTCGGAAAGAAAACAAAAAGGGATAAATCCTATCATAAAAATTTACAATCCAGCTTTCTAACATACAATTTTTATTGATCTACAATAAATCCTTTCACACATTAATTCAGGAAATTCCTCAAGTAATAGTAGTAAAACATTCCCATTCAATAACTTATTATGCAATACACAAAGTTACATTGTACTTATATTTTCCTTTCTTTGTTATTTATTTACTGAGCCACAAAACCTTCTTTATTGAGCCAAAAAACCATAAAGAAGGAAATTCTTCTCCCAACCTGCATGACGAGCCACAACTGTATCGCCCCTAGAGTGATACTCACACCCAGTAGTTTGGAACAAAATTATGCACAATGTCTAAGACTATATGATCCCAACAAGACATAGTCTAGAATTCTCAGTTTGAGCTCCAAGCTCCTCTTGGAATTCTAGTGGATACATCATCTCATAAATTTCCAGGAATATCAATGTTTTCCAGATTAATTTGCAGTCTTCTCATCAAGTTAGCCTCAATTTTCTTCTACTATATTTTTTCCCCACTTTTCACAAATATTCTTCCTCGGGAGAAGTTTGGGGAGGTAACCCCCTAGCACAATGTTCCAACTACCCAAAGGTGTGAGCTCTTTACGCATAACATTTCAATGTAGCTTTATGAATTGGCTAGATATATATATATATATATATATATATATATATATATATATATATATATGGCTTCCACAGGGCCAAAACCACGTAACTCTTTCGTTACCAACAACAAAAATAAAATAAAATATATTTTTTATTACGCATGGTTTTCTAGATTGGTAACCCAACTAATAGAGAAAGACAATGTCTTTTATCACAAATAAGAAAGAGTCTAGATGTCCACATGCTAACAAGTTACATACAAAATACTTTGTTGTGCAATACATTATGTCACATTACCACGTGAATTAGAAAAATCACTAAAAAAACGTGGAAATATTAATAATGTGTGAAATTGTTAGATTGAATAAAAATAAGGCATTTGATTTGTTGTAAAATTGCTCCTCAATACTAGCCAACTTTTTATGTTCTTCAACTCCAAGTAAAGTTGCATTCTACATTTATGAAAGGTAAATAAATAAATTTATAGATATTAAAAGACTTAAATTTAGAATATCTTTTATTATTAATTAAATATCATATAACAATATTAAAAAATCACATTTTTGAATATTTTTTTTTTCTAAATTGAGCTAATTCTATTTATGTATAAGTAATAGTACAAAACTGCCTCAGTTCAGCTGCGTTAGCCTGAAACTGGGCTTGAAAGTCAAGCATAGTGCTGAAAGGAAGCTGCCCATATAGGGAAACCAGCTTTTTTAAAACAGTCTCGCCGCCCTTATGCTGGGAAACCGGCTGAATTGTTATGGTTGCAAAGACACAGTAACAAAAAGCTAGCACTATTATGAACGAAAACCAGTAGGCTGCTAAGTGCAGAAGAAAACTAACAGCGTTACAAAAATAAGCTAGGTCTAAGACCATACTATTTCAGTTCAAAGCTGAGTCAGCTGGAGGTGACTGGAGAAGGTTGCTCCTCCAGAATTGGGCAACCGTAGTAGTCCTCCGGATCATCCACATCAGCATCCATAGCGCCCTGAACCATAGCGCCTTGAGCCTCCGAAGTTTCCACCTGCAAGGGAAAGGGACCACGGGGGGAAAAGGCTGTAGCATCAGGCGTGGCCAGGTTTTCAAGGGGAGTAGCAGTCGAGGTGGAGCGAGGCGCGACTGAGGTAGAATGGGGGTCAGGAAGGATGGCAGTGGAGGAATTCACAGAAGTGGAACTGAGAGTGGCATCCTCACATAAAGTGATGGTAATATAGGCAGTAATTGAGGGGCGGGTGAGAGTACTATCAAACCTCAGCTCTGCTCGTTGAGTGGAATGGCGGATGGATGGCCTGCGGGCGGGCAGAGGAACATGAGAGGCGGAGAAAGGGGGAGCTTCATGCTGGAGGGAGACAGGCGGTCGACCATAAACAAAATCAAAAGGAGTTTCAGAGGCAATTCTGCTGGAAGAGGGGCGCTCCCCAGCGGAGCCACCGCGAGTGCTACCTCTGCGAGCTTTCATACGTGGCCTGAGGCGAGGCATGTCAGACTCGGCATCGGGAGGCTTTTGAATATGGATAACAACAGCAGAAGAGCTGGGAGTGAGCAAACCACCAGAATGCAGAGCGACGGGCGGATTATGAATGAACTGAGGGGCAGCGTTCGCACCATAGCAAAATCCGTTGTTCGAGAAGTGAACGCCAGGTGAAATCTCAATACAACTATATAACGAGCAGCGCCGGCCTGTGACTGTGCGAGCGCTTGGCTCAGCACAGTGGGTAGGGCACTCACCGGCCAAAGGCACCATACAGACGCGGAGGGAGGCGAGGAGCTCTTCGAACAGAGAGTCGAGCAGAGAAACGATGTCCATGATGCACATACCAGGCGGAACGAAGCTATAGAGGCGTCAGCTCGAAGGAGCATTGAATGAGGTTGCAGGCGCAATGAAGGCGCATTTACAATTGCCGTGGGGAGCCATGTGGCCACCATGCTCACAGGGCGTTGGGAAATGGCCACCACACGTACCCTTTGTCCCCATGGGGCTGTCAAGCATCCGCATCCGGAACACATTTTTGAATATTAAATAATATAAAAAAAACTTTTAAAATAATAATCTAAAGATAATAACATAAATATACTTTCCCTTACATTACAATTAAATACAAAATTCTAAATTAATAAACTTCAACGTCCATCAAATTTACTAACATTATAGAGAAAAATGTTGAGCAAATCTATACATAAAATGTGTTTGGATGCATACTCATATGCTGCCCACTACCTCTAGCATGTGCAACGTCAAAAAAAAGACTCCATGTGTCCACCTCTTCAGTATGCTAAACAAACATGCCATCACAAGTCAAATATTCAAGTTAAATATGACACGTATTTATGGTCACTAAAGGAAATTGTTTGTTAAATATCAAATATCTGATGATTTTATTTTCGTTATTTAGGTATCTAATTGTTTTTTCTTTGTCTTTTAACAATGAAGATAAATTATTTATCCTACACGAAGAATATTGTAACCCAGAAAGAAAATCTGTACCAGTACATCTTTTCTTTTAACCTCGTCTAAAAGCTATCTCAGATCAATCTGCTCTTCCAGATTTTTGTCTTCGTATGTTAGGTTTGCGGCCCTTTTGCCTTCGGCTAGGGTTTTCGGTAGCTGTGTAGTTCTTCTGTACCGAAGGGATTTCGAATCTCGGAGGCATAGCGAACCCAATGTCTTCGACTGACTCCCATATATTTTCCTGGTTGCTGCCTTCTTTTCATTGCCTTCGAATGCTGTTTTAGGAGGCTTTGATCCATGATATTAATAAGGGAAATGCAGTGAGTTGTCTCTAACAATCTTAATCTGAGCAGAGTCCACGTCGTTGATAACAAAATGGGTGCGATCGCTCTCTAACAAAAAGGATTGCTTGACCTGTTCGGGCACCACTTGCCCACAATTCCTCTGCACACACACATATAAACAGCGAAGTGATTGGCCAGTGGAGCATACTATGAGGTGGTTATCCAGGTTTCGCGTTGGATTCACAAATGAGCAACCAATTCAAACTGTCTAGAAAATTAAAAACTCTACGGTATTAAAAATATTCAACTCAACTTCTCGATAGATGTGGGTCATGTTGGTCGGGGATGTAAATTTGTGGGCACTTTCTTTACTTGAATATTGTCTTCCACTATTATTTTATAGAACTTCCCCTTGCATTACACTATTAAAAGAAAATTTATAACAAAACACGGAAGAACAATAATCCAAGAAAGACATTTGATTATGCTCAATACTAACACATAAAAAAAAAATATCTATTACTTTATATTTAATCAAACTAATATATCACAATATTTATAGTGTTGCTGAGATCCAACTACTTTTAAATATGAATAGGGAGGTTGAGATATTCTCTCAACATACACCTACAAATCTGCAACTAATTCTAATTTGAGTATGGAAGAATTATCTTCCAATACTCCCCCTTAATTCTTACATATCATAAAAATAAAAATTATCTTTCTCTCACTGGTCTTCATCACCAACTCTACCCACTCTGCAGTCTTCTAGATTCCACTCTTTCTTTCTTCACATATTCGAGCTTACATTCCAACCCATTTAAAGTACACCTGCTTCTGACCATCAATGCTGAATTTGTAAGAATAAAGATTCTTGACACCCCCGAAGAAGAGTCTCGACACTAAACTACGCTATTGAAATATTTCCATCTGTGAAATAACCCCAAAGAATAAATTTAAACAGTGGTATAGGAAAATATTCTAGGTACAGAGTATGATCAGCGATCAATCCTACAAAGTGACCTTTACACAAATGGATCTCATACTGTAACCTGTAGTTGATGCTATTGAAGCCCGAAGCACAACAAGGCCCATCAACGTATAACAAATTCACACAATCAAATTAGCCAATTGTTCTCTCAGCACCGAAGAACGTCAATAAAGACTAATTTAAATGATGCTAAATTGTTTAATAATTGGTTCTGCACTATACAAATCTCATAACAAAAAATTCACAATTCTACATATGAACAAGCTACACACTCCACAAAAACAATGAACTTCAAACATCGATCTGTAGCTTCCATTCACCTCCATAAACATCCTCGGCTTGAACGCCAAAGCATCCTCCCTAATCTTCACCATTTTTAATGGCACTTTCACACTCTTCAAGAAAGCGTTTTACAACATTCTCAGCATATAAATGTGCTTCTGCAACCTTCATTTTCCTATGAAGTTCATCTAGATAGCTATCCAAAGTGTGATCTCCGAGCAATTGTGCTGCCAGTTGCACCAATTGCATCTGAAAATCATGTAAAGCCACGTCTTCCTTTGCCTCCATTGGTCTTACCTTCCTTGAGGAGTTTCTTGAATAGAGGATGATTTATATGCAGTGCCGATATTACAAATCGCTACTGCTGTTCTCCTTTACTGCCCATGTACATGGCAACATAACCCTTGGAAATGTCCTGCTTTACTATATTGATCCACGTACTTGTTGCATTGAGCTGGACCAAAGTCTGTTCCATTTTCGCAGGTCCCAGTCCATCTAGAAGGAATATCCCCCATATCCATGTCACGGAAGATTTCTGATTCGGGCCATACCCCTGAATCCACACTACCGATGATGACATCACTCCCAAAAGTGGCTCTATTCCATAGAGAATTCGGAGGAACAGTTTCATTGTCAGTGTCAGCTCCATCTTGCAATCCAAGAAATCCCATTGAACGAGTGGAATGCAGAATTCTTCTTTGGCTAGAAAATACAGACACAACTTGCGAGAGTTTTGACAGAGCAAGAGCGTGGTCTTCTTCAAGAGCAATAGCAAAACCATTAGCACTAATCCCAGAAGCTGATGATGAGATTCAACTACCAATTCGGTGTTCATATTTTCACCATGGTGTCTGCCTAAATACACCACATAAGGCTTCTTACAGCTGAACCTATAAATAATGATAACACCATAAGTACAATTGAATTTTTTTTTTATCATCCATCGTTTCTGCTGCCCGCTGCACAATTATTTCTAAGCATTTGTTTTTTACACAACGCTTTAAACTGTGTGTGCTCGTACTGTTGAATCTAGCCAATGGATCCTAATCACAAAAAAAAAAAAAACAAATACACAAAAAACTGTCACCTAGAAAATAAATTCAGTGAACTATCTACTCTACTACAGCAGCGGTTTGACAATCATTACTCTCACATCTTCCTGGCCAACCCGTGAGGGATTTAAGCCAGTAGAGGCTCTGATACCATATTAAAAATTAGATACAGCAGGGATTGCAGAATATTAACACAGAAAAAAAATATATATCTATTATTCTATATTTAATCAAACGAATATATCACAATATTTATAGTGCTACTGAGATCCAACTACTTCTAAATATGAATAGAAAGGTTGACATATTCTCTCAACATCCACCTACAAATCTGCAACTAATTCTAATATGAATATGGAAAATTTATCTTCCAATAATTTTCCCACAAATCACATAAAATTATAGCCCATCGTGTTTTGTCCTCAGGATGAGGTAGGCTCCGAGTTTTAATTAGAATATACAAAAATAAAAGAGAGATCATAAAACACTCAAATCATGTATAAATATAAACATGTTGTTGTTATTACTTATCGCTTGATCGTTTTGATCGTCCCCTTTCACCGAGCATGGCCACTTAATTTGGAGAGCATTCACAATGTCACTCTAGAACTATTATTTCGCATACAGAGATGCTGCCGAGGTGGGTACACCTCCATGTGATATCCCTCAAAAATGCACTTAACTGAGGGTTTGGACAGAAGAATTACAGAATTGAATTCAGATCGAACAGCCCATTGATAATGACATGGGGAGGTAATGATTACTTAAAAGCAATGATTCCTTCAAACCCGTATCAAATCAGTTGAAATCCTTATGAACCATACTTAGTATATGTTGTTAATCTATGTAATGCAATAATGAAACAAATCTAGGTAAGAGTCATCGGAAAACATTGTCTTCTCATGACTTGTTTAAGATGCTGGGCTCAAATTCAAACATCCTATGTTTCTAATTTTTAATAAGATTAATTTGTAATGAGAATACTTGTGACAAATAAGGATGTTCTTTTCAGTTTTCAAGCCTTTGATGTCCAATCATAACAATTTTTTAATTTCCATTTTTCATTTAAATTATATATTTTTTTATTTTTTTCAATATAATCATATTTATATTATTTGTGCTTACATTTTTTTAAATAATATTAATAAAATAGTATATTAACTAATGTAAATTTTAATTGAAAATTAATTAAAAATAAAAATAACATAAATAAATAAATTATAGCTACCAAATATTGTATATGAAAAAAATAAATAATATATATATATATATTTTCCAAATAAATATATATTTGTAATTAAAAAAATTATTAAATTTTCATAATTAATTATAACTTTGAATTCAATTTGTATTTTTATTTTTAATTTAGAAAAAAAGAAACTATAAATTGTAATGTTATTTTAGAGAGTTGTATAGGGGATAATTAATATTTACTGATAAAGGATCTTTTAAATTGACAGATTAAGTATTAGATAAGTTTCTTTGAATTTTAAGAAATATAAATGGTTGAATATTATTATATTTAAAATTATTTTTAAATTTAAATATATTTTGAATGTACAAATATATAATGAATAATTTAAAAAAATGATTTTTATTTTTAATAATTTGAATATCACAAAAATTACTCATTATTTAATTAAATAGGTTTTTAATTATAAAATATTACTATTTATATAAATAAAATAAAACACTTAAATCTATTAAAGCAATGATATTCAAAATTAATTGTATTACATACATTATTTAAATATATTTTTTTAGATTTATTGTTTCTATAGATAATGAAACACACCGAAGCATAGCACGCATATATATTATTTTACATCGTTAAATTTCTATAAATTAATTACAACAACATGAAAATATTCATATTGATTAAACTCTCATTTTCCCAGATACATATCCATATATAAATGGGTATCATAATGTTTACATTTATAAAATATTACATTTATGAATTATTAATTTATAAAACTTTACATTTATGAATTATTAATTTATAGTAAGCTTCGTTAAATAAAAAATTTAATGATTTAATTTCAAGTTTTAATTATAAAATATAATTATGATTATTTTATTTCACTAAATTTAATATTTTTATTTTATTTTTTTCAAATCTAATATTTATATAAAATTTTAAATAAAAAATTATGTTTATATATTTCTTTTATAATTTTAAATTTTAAATTATTTTTCATTTATATAAATTCATTTATTATCTAATCATACCAAGTATCTTTTGAATAGTTATTATCTATTTTATTTATTAGCTTAACACACGAATTTAACCTTAATCTCACTTTTTATATAATAATTTATATCATGGTAATCGTCAATTAAATTGTCCATGATAACCTTATTAATAAATAAATAACATATAAAATAAAAAATAAAAATTTAAAGAAATTATAAACTTGTATCTTAAACCAAAAAAATATAAGTATTACTATTCTTGTGTTATTTAAATTTTAATATATATATTTATTTAATATTTAAATTTTTAAAAATTGAATATCATATTAAAATATTATATAAATTTGTCTATGAAGTCTTGGATAGACAGTTATCATTTTATGTTAAGAGATTCTTAAATGTTAAGCCATTCTTTCAATTACCAGCGTTATTCTTCCTCAACATGACCATGATGTACAGTCACCCTTACTCAACTAACAAGTAAAATTGTTTCTTTCAATTTAATATTATTAATGATAATATCTATCACTTTAAATTAATTAATATGAAAATTAATTATTATTTTATATGAAAATTAACTATTTATTGTGAAAATATTTTCCTTCGATTTTAATATGAATATTCACATTGATATCGATATTGATACTCATACTCGTATTCATGTACAGTCACCCTTACTCAACTAACAAGTAAAATTGTTTCTTTCAATTTAATATTATTAATGATAATATCTATCACTTTAAATTAATTAATATGAAAATTAATTATTATTTTATATGAAAATTAACTATTTATTGTGAAAATATTTTCCTTCGATTTTAATATGAATATTCACATTGATATCGATATTGATACTCATACTCGTATTCATATTCATATTGATGAAAACTCTCAGAAAATTTCTAAAGTATTCATTAATAATATCAAAAATATTTTTATGTGAAAATTAATTAGTTATTAAATAAAATTTTATAATATTTTTAGTAAATATAATTGAATAAATTTGATAACATCATTTTAAAAATAATTTGCTAATATATATTAAAAAAACAATTTTATATCTTGCATATTATAATAGAAAGACCATTTTACAAAATATCCAAAATATTTTATATAAACATTAATTACTTATTAAATTAAATTTTATAATATTGAAAATATATATGATTGAAAAAATTTGATAACCTAATTTTTAAAATAATTTATTAATGTATAATAAAAAATAATTTAATTTATGTGTGAGGTTGTATATTGAAAGAAAATAAAAAATATAATTTTAAAAATATATATCTTTTTAAAAATTGTTAGATGCCTTATCCTCTATGAGTAGGTGTGGATGCTAAATGGACAAAAGGAGTCCAAGTGGCCTTGTAATGTGGAATCCAAGAGTCACATCAATGTAATATAAATGCACATATATAGTTAATAGTAATGTAACTCATGTCTATCTTTCCTTCATGTCTATGTTTATAATAACTGTGTTTAACATGGTATCAGAGCCATGATGAGTGGCCCTATTCCTCATTGTGTGTTTATGTGTTAATGTGTTAGGTTTTCTGCCGTGCCTTGAATAGCACTGGTTGTTGTGCTTGACAGTGTGTTGGTCCCTCCACCTTCCTACCCATATGTCAAATTCCTCACCCCTTTCTACGCATTGTCATTCCTTCCATCTTGTGCATGCATTAGAGCTAAAATCAAGGCCTGAAAAATATGAATATGCCGCCCATAACGTCCTTAATCTACTGGTAGTAGTTCTCAGGCCTGTGTCTTTGGTACTTTGTTCGTCTTGCAGTAGCATTACCTCAAACAATGGATGTAATACCCTTCTCTATGAGATTCCCTCTTGTTGCAGTGATGATTTTTCCTATCAACGCCTTCTCAAATATCTACATACCACCATATTCTCTGACTATTGAACTCTCAGTATTCTCCCCGAATTAATCTAGTTGTCCATTTGTTATGTACACTGAAACTAGAAACGTAATGGCATGTGTTTTGAAGACCGTATGCTACGTATTATTAGTTGGCTACTCGAAACCATGAGCATCGAGAAAGGTCTAAACTCCTTGTTCGAACAATAAAGTTCTCTCCGTGCGTAATTTATTCATTGTATAATTCTCTGCGATGGATATTGTTTTCTTTGTGACAACTGACAATTTGAACAGTGGTTTAGCTCTCTTCTCTCCATACACACTACTCCATACAACATAGTTTCTTGGCCTCCATACAAAGTCTCTTGGACACCTCCCACTCCATACCACAATCTCCCTTCATGGATTTCCATACCACAACATAGATTTTTGCACTCGGCCTCCCTTCTACGCATCGCCTCCCTCCCCTACCAGCCTCCCACTGCTCACACCGACTCCTCCTCCACTACGCTACTACATCTCCTTGCTCCCTCCTCTGACTTCCCACATCATGCTCTCAAACACTATCAACGCAATTATTAAATTGATTTTCTGCCCATGGTGTGGTTGCTACATTGTCACTTCCACCACCTAGTCTAGCTCATATCAGGGTGGCCCGATGTGTGGAGGAAAGACGAGGGAGCATCCAACCACATACAAATTTGTGGGTTTTTATGTTGGTTCACCAGTGTGAACACGTTGCCAAAATGAACCTGACGTGAAGAGAACAAGCAACCTTCATTGAAATATATCATGAAGCATACTCAAAAGAAATATCTGGTAAGCTCTTGTGATCAAGTCCTACTTTCCAGATTGTCGATAATCTTGTAGCATAGGTTATCAGTGTTCAAAAAGAAGGTTCTAGACTGTAAAGAAATGTAACACAATTCGAAAATACTCGAAATTGCCGTGAAATCATTTGAGGAAGAATAAAAATTATATGCAAACTGCGACCATATGCTCAAGAAAACCGCGACAATGGCAATGGCTGCTACAGTTTTCTAAGACACCATATTTCTTGTAGCATTTAATGAAATTTGAAGTAGAATTTGTAAACCTTTAAAGGTGTCTCTCCACTTGACTTGTTGACAGAGAAAAAATTGAGTTATTGGCTTTCAGAGACTATTATTGAATGCCTAAAGTTTCAAAACTAACACCGATTGTTGTTACCAAATTTAAAATCTTTGCTTCTCATCGATATCATATGAATTAGAAGAGAAAAAATTTGGTTTTGAAGAAAACATATGGTTTAGCTTTAAGGAAAACCTACCTAGAGTAATTATTTTGTGAATTGAGCCATGTGTTATGATAGAGCTTTGAAGGCCACATTATATATGGAGGCACATTTGAATATGTAGACATAACCAATGATTATTTATCTTCCTCATTATTTTGTGACTCGTTGATTGTTGAAGCGTGGGGTTAACAAGAAATTTTTGAAGTTTAAATGGCTTAGATTGACCCTTTTTTAGAGTTATTAAGAACTCTAATCATGTATGCAATTGAAAGCATAATTAAACTCATCAAAGACACTCTCACAAATATTCAAATCTCTCTACAAGATGCACAAGAAAAGATTTATTTTTTGCAACTTGAATCTCAATTCCGACAAGAAGAATTATAGTAGTGGAGTCATGATTTTGAACCTATTTCTATTCAGAACATTGAAAGTCACTCCCATAAGCAGCAAGCCAATAATTTTGTGGTTGATTCACATTCAATGCCTACTATAAGAGAATATTTTCACGCAGAAGAAAACATCCAGCCTGCAGTTCCCAAGCCCATCATCAGACCTTGGAAAGAGCTTGTCCATAACAAGCACATAATAGGTCTTAGATATGACAAGGAGTTGTCCTTTCATATTCCAGACTACTCGAAGTCCATTAAATTTCAGAGTGCCAGATTTCTTCATGATAGTTCACCTTCAGTTGTTCCAGATCCTGCTCCTCTTTCAAATTAGAAACAACAAATTGAAAAATTCGAACACTATGATCGAGTTGGTCATATGAAAGATCACTATTTTATCTTCACCCATGCAAGCACTGTGGTGGGCACACCCATTCTTCACAAAGATGCTTCAGAAACAATCCTCCTAGAAGAAAAAATATTCATCTTGGATGGATCACTTCTTGGCAATGGGCATCAACACCCAAGAAGATGTTTCAGTCTTATATCGAAGCCTGTTCTAGAATATTGAACAATCTTGCAGTTGCGTTTTCACCATAACCTCACCTTGTACCGGGCAGGGGGGAAAGTGGTGGTCATCTACAAGCTTAGAAGCCACATCAAGTGAACCTAAGCCACAATCTCTCATTCGAGATTCAGAGTTGTAGCCAGAGACATAGCAGTTCAAGCGAGCATGAGCCATAATCTATCATTCCAGATTCACAGTTGTAGCTAGAAACATGGATGTCCATGAACATTCCTTTGGTTGGTGGTCAGGCTTAAACCATATATGCGAGGTCGATATTCTTGCTCTTAAAATAATTTGGGACACTTTCTCTAGCAGAAGACTTCAGCTTCTTGCCAATTTTGGTAGAGTCCAGGAAATGCATCAAGCATTCCAGAGTTGGTCCTCATCTATAAACCATCGTATGTTGTAGACCTCCCTTCTTAGGTTGAAGGTCTCCCTCTTCAAATATGAGGGACACTTCCTCTATCAGAATACCTCAACTTCTTACTAGATTTGGAAGAGTTTGAGGAACTCCACTAAGTGTTCCAGTGTTGGTGGTCATCCTTAAACCACCTCTTTATGGGAAAATTTTAGAGAGCTCATTCAGCCTAAGTGCTGTCATGCATACTTTGCATATTTTTATTATATCTCTCTTCTTGGACTGACACATACCCCTTCGGATGACGGGGGGGAATGTTGGACGCCTAATCCTTTATGTGTAGCTATGGAAGCCGAATGAACAAAAGGAGTCCAAGGGACCTTGGAATGTGGAATCTAAGAGTCACATAAATGTAATATAAATTCACATCTATGGTTAATAGTAACGAAAATCATGCCTATATTTCCTACTTGTGTGTGTTTACAATAACTATGTTTACCAAAAATTAATTGTATTGTCTCATAATAACGAATTGAATTTTTTGGCCTGTGACTACACACAAGGTGGAGAACTGGCCCCTATAAGGCAATGTTGGCTTGTGGTTCTTATGAATGGATAAGGAAACATCAAAGTTAAGCAAATGAAGAGCAGGAGCTGCTAAAGTGAACGATAATAACTTCAAGCACGGGTCAGGCGGACACCCTGCACTCAAAGGAGGAACGAGCACTTACCACTAAAATTTTTGTATCCTCAACCTCTCTGCTCATCGCACTTCACACTTTGAAAACCATATCATTTACCTCATGTTTCTCATAACAAAGCTACCGATCTGCGATATAAGTTGGGCCCTACCTCTGCCATGCCACGTCACTTTCCACCATCGCACATTGCACTTTGCAACCTATAACATTTACCTTCATTTCTAGTAACAACACTCCTTGACATGCGATTTGCGATATAAGTTGGGTCCCACCTCCTTTCTACGTCACCTCTCGCTCATCACACTTTTTACATTGTAATTTTTAATACTTACCTCCCGTTCCTCATAAAAAAAAACTTCCTGACTTGTGATTTGCGACATAATTTGGGCCCCACCTCTGTCATGCCACATCACCTTCCGCTTATCACACTTCACACATCGCAAGTTTTAAAATTTACCCTTCGCTGCTCATAACAAAAACTCTCGCTTGTGATTGAGATTTGCGATATCAGTTTGGGCCCCACCTCCCTGCCACGTCATCAATACTCCTTCCATGGCCTTTTGTCCCGCTATTTTCAGTGTTAATCATCTTGATAAATCCACCATCACTTCCTCCATATTCCCCTCATTTCCGCTCCCCATCACGTATCCGACGGCTCATGATCTATTTCATCCCTCCCTCCCCTTCCGAAGGGTAACGCCAAGGGCAGGGGGGGGGGGGTCAGAAATGGCCGGTTTTGGAAACCACCTCCGATGTCACATGTCGACCTGTAGTGATTTTTCACCCCCACCCTCCCCCCCACCCCACCGCAACCCCCATCCAATACAACAAACTAGACATGACCCCCTCTAAAATCCGGTCTCGGGGGGTGGGGGTCCGAAAGGGCCAGTTTCGGAAACCACCTTCGATGCTACATGTCGACTTGGGGTGATTTTTCATCCCCCACCCACCCCTCCCCCATCCAATACCACAAACTGGACATGACCCCCTCTGAAATCTGGTCTCCAGTCTTGCAAGTTAAGCACAAAATGGGTTTTTGGCCGAACAAAAACAACTATGGTTTATTCAGTTAGTCTAGTAAACCTATGTTAAAGAGCGAGGCACGAGCAACACGACTTGTCATTCCATAATGGTTAAATGGAAATTATGAGAATGAGGGAGTGGAGGTTTTCCACAAAAGGTGGAATCCATGCGATGGAAACCAGACTACCCACTTGTTCACAACCACTCCTCATCACCCCATTCAGAAGATTCTAGGATTTGGCCTCCGTGGCCAACTATGTTCTCTCTTTTACTGTTTGATTGTGATGTTTTGCTGGTGAAATATCTATTTCACCTGATTCTATTTTGATTTTCTGATTATGGGAGTGATTTCTTAATGCACGCTCCGCTAGTTGGTTATGATATTTTGATTTTCACGTGTGTGGGTCGATCATGGAAGTTTATTCGATCGTAAACCCTTACTATAACTCTATATGTAGAGAGTTCAAAGATGAAAGAAGGGTTCATAATTTTGGGGATTTTTTTCTATAGTTCTGTATGATTGTGCTCTTTGTGCTCTGAGATACATATATGGGAGTGATGTTTTGAACATAATCTGATTTACAACGTTGTTTATTTGCATTCCAGATAGAGAAATGTGTAGTATGTATCTATGTTATCTTGTTTATTATCAATCTCCTATTTATGTATAATCATCTTTCCATACTATGTTTCTTTGATGATTCGTGTAATGTAGTTTCCAGTGGTATGCATTTTTATTTATGAATTCGTGTATGAATAATGCTAATGTGTTAAACCTGTTGTGCCCCCTTAATTCGTGCTCCAAAAATCTCTCTTCTTGGTCACATTCCGCCTACATTCGCTTCCTCTGAGTTCATGGGAGACAGATTCTTAAGACTTTTAAGCCTGTCTCTCATGGGTTCCTCCTCCGTTCCTTCTCAGCACCTATGCATATTTTGAAAGCCTCTGCTCATTTTTTCATACTTGGCCCATTTGAAAAGCTACTAAGACATAATTCCTCTTGAGCCCTCTCATACTATAGGGTAATTCAGATGAATCAAAGTCCAAAGTCTTCACCATTCCTAAACCACCACAACCATTACTCTCTTTATCCATATTCTGTTAGAGGCCACCTATAAAATTTTCTACATCTAACCTCTGATTTCAAGATGTGCTAGGCACTGGTATTTTGCAACTCAAGGTCTTCTCTAGGGGCCACAACATACTTTTGGCGCCATTTCCAGGGAGGAATTAGAAAACAATTTATCTCGAATATGACATTATCTTCACCCTTCAATCAAGTGAGCACGAAGGGCTGAGATTTTCATAACCATCACCTTGGCGACTCCACTGTTATGAAAATTCAAATTAGTTGTAATAATGGCTTAGAGGAGGCCTCATACTTGATTAGATACTTCCTAGTAGCGAACCCCTTTTGTATCTGATCCTGAAAATACCCTATTTAAGTTAATCTGGAAGGAGAAGCAACTTACTCTGGCTGACCTACCCTCATTTTCTATAGAAGATTCGCCTTCCTCATCTCAGAAAGCTGACATCTATGGTCCTGGCTCCACATCCCGTGTACTTGGGTATTCTCCATAAGCCTCTGCTTTAGCCAGTTCAGCTATAAAATATGAAGCCAAATCCGCTGATTCTTCTCTACCTCCCTTGCACCATACTCCCGCTGTAGAAGAAGTTAAAGAAGTTGCAGTACTCCAAATATTTTTATAGACAAATATCCAAACCTTTACTCATGAAATAACTGTTATACTCTAGCCAACTCATCCTCATAATCTACCACCACCACCCGTCATGGTTGCACCTGGGTTCCTCCTCAACAAGTATGTTCCATTAGCTCTACCTCAAATACTAAATGGCATGCCATAAGATTATCTAAACCTCCTGCCTCGGTTCACCGAGGAGGATAATACATAGCCACTGAGAGATATTGAAAAATTATGGCCTTTGTTTAGTATGTGAATGTAGAGCACTTAGGTGTGGTGTTAAGGCTTTTCGTCCAATCCTTGGATGGAGAAGTTCAGAAGTGGTTCAATTCTCTAGCCGATAACACAGTCCACACTTGGGAAGAAATGGAAAATTTCATCACACTCAAATGGGGAGAAAAGAGGTATCATGGATACGTTCTCACCGAGTTTAATGCTCTAAAGAAGAGACACAATGAGGACATAACATAATTTAGAAAGAGGTTTAATAAGCTCTATGATAATCTTCCTACTGAAATAAAGCCTCCTGAAGGAGCTGCTAAGGTGGTCTTCATGGGAGCTTTCGAACCAGAGTTTGGGTTCACCCTAAGAGAAATAAAATCCACATCAATCCAGACTGACACATTGGAGGTAGAAGGAGAAATCTCTTTTACTAGTAAATTCAAGGGGAAGACAGAACATGAAGCTAGAAGAAAGAACAAGGAGGAGTCTTCTACTTCTAAACAAGAAAGGGAATCACAAGAGTATAGAATTGAAGAAATGAATAAGCTAATCAAGAACCTTTCAAATAAGCTGATTAAGATTTAACTGGAGGCCAAAAATTCCCCTCCTCGTCCTAACAAAATGATTCTGACCCGAGGGTTTAATCCTCAATATTAGAAGCCTCATCTATAGGTGTTGCAATGGGATAGGAAGGAAAATCAAAACCACATTGAACCTCCTCTATACTGAGAGAGAGAAGTGTAGGGAAAGGCCAAGGAAGTCACAGACAGTCCAGAGAATCAATTACTAACTTAATCTGATGACGGGGAGGGTGAATTCATCCTGCAAGGGGAGCAAGAAGAGAACGAAGTCCCTCGAGAAGATCAAGATATTGAAAATTACTATAGAGAGTTCGTGGATTCATGCAGGCTCAACTCCACTAGAAGTATGACCTTAGTTCCTTCAGAAAGAGAACCCAAGGGCAAGAACAAAATGAATGGTCAATATCAAGAGAACAAACCCCTCCTAGTCCTGCTGTAAAGGGAAGAATCCATTGGAAGAGTTAGCCCCTCATAAGGCAACTGCATCCACTTTCATAAAGCAAGAAGCTGATTCTCAAAAAATGAGAATTCCACGTCTACCTTTGAAACTACTTGACCCTGCCAAAGAGCAGTTCAAAGAATCCATTACAACAAAATGGCCCACACCCTTTAATCTCCAAGAAGAATGACCCATGGTGGTTTTTGGACCGCATGTAGAAAACTAGTTCCTAGCCTATTTTGAAGAAGAGGGAGGTGAGCTTACCCTCCATGAAGAATGGGAAGCGTCGGAGTGTTTCCTAGAGCACAACACTTTGGTGATCCATAAATAGAGGAAGAAAAGCTTAATTGTCTAGATCCATAAGAAAATCCTCATCCAGCATCGTTTCCTTTAGAGATTAAAGATTAGTCAGATTTGCATAATGAAGACCATCTCTCAAATTATCTTTCAATACAAGGTAAAGTTAAAAATTGGTTTGAGAACCTTCCAGCTGCTAGCATGAAAAATTTTCATCAGTTCATGCAAGTTTTCATAGGTCAATGTTAATCATGGGAAATGTCTTTCTCATCATAGAAGAGTATGGACATTTAAAAGGACATCCTAGGGAGACAGTACAGTATTTTTCCTCCAGGTTCAATAAGGTGTATCATTCAATGCATGCTGATATAAGGCCACCCCCATGAGTAGCTCTCTTGCACTACCCAGATTCATTTAATCCAGACATGGCATTCCATGTAAGAGAAAGGGACATTGTAACCCTTGAATAAATGAAAAATATTACAGTTGATGTGGAAGTGAACCTACTGAACAGAGAGGAAAAGTTTAAAACAGAGGAAGAATTGATACAGTTTGATTCTCTACCTTTATGCTTTAATTCATCTCAGATTGTGAAAGGGAATCTTGGTCACATTTTGGATGATAATCACAGGAGAAATTATGAGATGTCAATGGAACCAATTCTATATTCATCTAAAGCACTTCATGACCCAATAGCTAATACATTAGATGGTTGGAGTTTTCAAAGTCAGTTTTCATGCACACGTAATAATTTTAGAAGATGCTATGATATGGATATTACCAGATTGTCTGCCCTATTGTCTGGTTCAGTAGAAGTATCAATAAAAAATTCATCATATAAAATTCAAATATGCTCCCAGTTGTTTGAATACATGGAGAAAACATGTGCAATACCAAGCTATGAGGTTGGATTGATTGGGTCAGAATATTCAGAAATATGTCAAGTGTATCTTGATCTAGTGGTTATCTATATTCAGAAATTATTCATCACAAATGCACCATAGCTTTTCAACATTTCTGTTTTTGTTCAAGTTTACCAAGCTCCTTGCAATGAAGATCAGGATGGGAATTTCTATCAAAAACAATTAACAGGTTTGTTCCTGACATTGGTGAAAAAAAGTGAAAGAAAAAAGTTATTTGAGAAGTTTCTTGACTGGTTACATTGGCATTATTGTATCATTTAGAATTGCAGTAATTCCAACAAATTAGGGTAGGTAGGTGTGAAAATAAGCTCAGTACTATTAGTATATTTCCAGTTTTAGTTTTATATTTCTTTTCAGTTTTCAGTTCAAGTGTGTTTCATATTTTAGTTTCAACATGGGTCATATTTCAACATTTGATATTTTTAGGGTTTGGCAGTGATTTCCATTTTGATAGTTTGTAGTGCACAACTCAGTTGCAGATTCAGCTCAGGTTTACAGTATGTATTTGTGACTCCATGCACCTAATAAAGAATAGGAATTCAAGTATGTAGGTTATCAATTCACTTATAATGTCATGTTGTCCCTAGATGGAGCTAATGTTGGCCTCTTGCCACACACAAGGTCGAGAAGTGGCCCCTCTAAGGAAATGTTGGCTTCTGGTTCTTATGAACGGATAAGGCAACATCAAAATTAAGCAAATGAAGAGTAGGAGCTCCTAAAGTGAATTCCAAGAACTTCAAGCATGGTTCAGGAAAACACCCCGTAGTCAAAGGAGGAATGAGCACTTACCACAAGCTTTTTCGCATCCTCAACCTCTCCACTCATTGCACTTCGCACTTCACAAATCATATCATTTACCTCCCATTTCTCATAACAAATATCCTGATCTGCGATTTGCAATATAAGTTGGGCCCCACCTCCACCATGCCATGTCACTTTCCACCATCGCACATCGCATTTCACAACTTATAACATTTACCACCATTCCTCATTAAAAAACTCCCTGACATGCTATTTGCGATACAAGTTGAGTCCCACCTCCTTTCCATGTCACCTCTTGCTCATCGCACTTCGCACATCGCAAGTTTTAACACTTACCTCCCATTCCTCATAACAAAAATCCTCGACTTGCGATTTTTTATATAATTTGGGCCCCACCTTCATCATGCCACATCACCTTTCACACATCGCACTTCCCACATTACAAGTTTTAACATTTACCCTTTGTTGCTAATAAGAAAATGTGTTTCTTGTGATTGCGATTTGTGATATCAGTTTGGGCCCCACCTCCCTACCACGTCATCAATAGTCCTTCCATGGTATTTTTTCCTGCTCTTTTTAGTGTTAATCATCCCTCTAACTCCACCATCACTTCCATCGTCTTCCTGTCATCTCTGCTCCCCATCATGCATGCGACTGCTCATGATCTATTTCGGCCCTCACTCACCTTATAAAGCTTAATGTCAGGGTGGGGGATCAAAATGGATGGTTTTGGAAATTGCCTCCAGTGCTATGTGATGGCCTGCAGTGATTTAGCACCCCACCCCCCCCCCCCCTTCTGTCCAATACCACAAACTAGATAGGCCCCCATCCAAAATCTGGTCTCTAGTTTTGGAATTTAACCACAGCATGGGTTTTTGGTGGAACCGACACAACTATGGTGTATTTAGTTGGTACAGGAATTCTTCACTAAAGAGAAAGGAACGTGCAGCACAACTGGTTGTTATGTAATAGTTAAATGAAAATTATGAGAATGAGGGAGCGGAATTTTTCCACATCAGGTGGAATCATGCGATGGAAACAAGACTGCCCACCTATTCACAGCCATTTCTCACTGCCCCATTCTAAAAATTTCAAGATTTTGCCTCTGTGGCCGACTATGTTTTCTCTTTTATTTTTTGATTGTGATGTTTTGCTGGTGAAATATCGATTTCACTAGATTCTATTTTGATTTTCTGATTATGGGAGTGATTGTTTGATGAACAATCTGCTAGTTGGTTAGGATATTTTGATTTTCACATTTCTGGGTCAATCATGGAAGTTTATTCAATCGTAAACCTTTAGTAGAACATATTTTGATACATATTTGAAAGATTTGTTTTTATGATATTATGATATACAACGTTGTTTATTTGGATTCCAGATGGAGCAATGAGTAGTATGTATCTGTGTTATCTTGTTTATTAGCAATCTCTTGTTTATGTATAATCATCTTTACATGCTCTGCTTCTTTGATGTTTCATGTAATGTAGCTACTGATGGTATGAATTTTTATTCATGAATTCGTGTATGAATAATGCTAATGTGTTAAACTTGATGTGGCCCCTTAATTCATGCTCCACGAATTTCTCTTTTTGATCACATTCCACCTACATACGCTTCCTCTAAGTTCACGAGAGACAGGTTCTTAAGACTTCTAAGCCTGTCTTTGACGGGTTCCTCCTCCATCCCTTCTCAACACCTCTGCATATTTTGAAAGCCTCTACTCATTTTTTCATACTTGGACCATTTGAAAATCCACCAAGCCATACAACCTCCTGAGCCCTCTTGCAGTATAGGGTAATTCGCATGAATCATACTCCAAAGTCCTCACCATTCATGAACCATCACAACCATTACTCTCTTTATCCATATTCTGTGAGAGGCCACCTATAAAATTGTCTACATCTAACCTCTGATTTCAAGATGTCATAGGCACTAGTCTTTTGTAATTCAAGGCTATCTCTAGAAGCCACAACATAATTATTAATTCCAGTTCAGATTGAAATTTTTCATCCCACCACCAGCCTCAATTTACGATAATGGAAACCAAATATGTTGAGTGATATTGTATTATCAAAATTCAAAACACAGTATGTATGCTCGATAATGACTATTTAGGAAACCAATAAGAAATAGGAAACTATATCGAAAACATGACAACTCAAGAATATAATGACCCATTACAACAACTGAAGAATATAATGGGGTCATTGTGGCAGCTCGTTTGCATTGGAATTGAGAGGAGAAGGAAACTTGATTTCACATTGGAGGAGGCAACTTGATTTCGCATGAGCCAAATGAGTGTCCAGACTGGCCAAACATGAGTGTTTATTTCACTGTAGTCATTGATTTTTATTCTAAGAAGCTATGATGTCATTTCGGTTTTCATGTTTTTATTTTAGAACTGAGCCTAAAATATTCTTCAACTTCCCATATTATATGACTGAGTGATTTCATTGTACTCATTATTTTTTTTCAAAGAATATATGATGTCATTTTGGTTTTTTTTTCTCTTTTTTATTTTAGAACTCCTAAAATATTCTTCAACTTTCCATGTAATATGATAGATTTCAATATTATTTCCTTCTTCCCTTTTATCACAGTTATGCTCAACATTTCTCATCCATCTAGTAACTTGTATTTTGTCTTGTCTTGGAAATACCGATATTCCTATTTATGGTATAATTTAAGAAAGTGTTTTCCGGCAAAAACTTATTTTGTCGCCTTACATGAGTTTTCTTTGAATGCCGCTTACCTCAATATTCTGATTTTAGTATAGTAACATGGTCTTATCCGGTCCTTCCTTCATGGTGTGTCGACTTTGTAATTTAAATTACATCTATATTTTGTCGATTGTGCTAATACTATGTTTAAATGCTTATTCTTTATCAAATTAATTGCATGCAGTTCTTCTACTTATTTTTCTTCTGTAATAAGTTATTTGTGTACTTTCACGTTTTGATACATTGTATACCTAGTGATAATCTTAATCTTATAGAGAGTTTGTTACAATTTTTTATTAATGATAATGCCAATTCAGTAGGTTACTAGTATCTTCATACATACTAGTTTTTCATTCTAGCTGCTATCTTCTTGTAAAATTTGTCCAAATGTTGTACACGGTAGATGATCGGATCATCTTTAATTTTTGGGTTACCTTATGTAATTCCCACACTCCATATATATTAATTTATTGCACAGGTAATGAACGGTACAGTCTAGGTTTTCCAACCGTGGATCGACTAACAATTCCCTTCCCAATATTTTCTGGTATTTACAGTTATTATCCTAAATTTTTCTTTCTACCTTTACAAAGTCGTTCTTGACTCAATACTACAAAAAATATAAAGCACAAGAAATATTTTAATGTATTTGAGACCAAAATTAATTAATCTCCTCTTCACTTCTATACACCGTCATTCATATTAAATAAAGATATCACATAAACAACTTCATAGTCTTTCTCTATGATTTTCTCAAATTACAGAATTTAACATTTAAAATAATTTGGAAAATAAAGTATATTAAGATTCGTTGAACTGCCTAGACTCATGGTTGAGTTACTTATCTCACTTTTGAATGATAATGATTGCCTCCCAGCCATGAGGGAGACGATTACATCCTCAACTCCCCTCGTGCTCCACACCAGAGTAGGGCTTAGATATCAGTGTTTGTGGATTAGAACTAAAGACCCTTAGTCCATTCTTCCTTTCCATATTTATTTTGCTCAGTTTCCACTAGCTCCAACCAGATCTGGATTGATTCCCACCCTCAAACCTCATGGATTTCCTTTAAAATCATAGAACCCCATTTCATTACTGGAATTTTCCTTTTATCCTTAGACGAAAAGGTAATTGTCTTTCAATTATTTTTCCTAACTACTCTAGACTCTTGGAATAATTTATCATCAGTCTTGATGGAAAATATTCCATAATTAATTCTTTTTTCAAAAACAAGAAATAAATCATGTTCATTACTAGATTAACTTCAATTGTTAATCTCATTTAAAAATTAAATGCATAATCCATTTGTAAAAGAAACATAAATATTTTAAGGATCAAATATAGTTGTTACATCTCCCCCCTCTAGCAGTAAACATTGTCCTCAGTGTTCTATTCCATATTAGAAAATATTTATGGGTATGCCTCACACACAAATTCTTCATCTTCCCATGTAGCCTCCTCTGGGCCAAAGTGCTTCCATTGCACTTTAACCTGAGTGATGGTTTGCATCCAGAGCGTGATTTCTCTCTGATTGAGAATACGTTAAGGTTCTACCAGAAATTCTTCATCCGGTTCGACCTATAATCAGCAAGGACTTTGAGTTAATTAACATAAAATTATTCCCTTTTGGAGATTTTGTACTCAATCTTATTCCTAACTGAATGTTTTGTCAATGTATTACATGCCTTAGATCATGTACATATCATTTCAGAATTTATACATGAAACACATTGTGCACCCATATGTGACTGGGTAATGCCAATTGATAGGTCACTGGTCCTACGCTTTCTAACATTTGGAAAGGTCCACGGAACCTGGGAGCTAGTTTGGCACACAAAGTCCACCTTAAGTTTCTTTTCTTAGTAATTATTCTCACATACACATGGTCACCCACTTGAAATTCCTGGTATGTTCTCTTTTTTCCCTATAGACCTTCTACTGATCTTGGGTAGCTTTTAGATTAAGTCAAATCTTCTTTACTTCTTGTTCCATATCTGCCAACATCTTCAGGCCAAGCATTAATTTGGTTTTTGGACTACTACAGTTAATGGGAGTCCAAAATTTTTTCCTGTATAAGGCTTCAAATGGAACCATTTTCAGAGACTCTTGATATCAATTATGGTATGTGAATTCCACTATATGTACATAATATTCCCACATGCAGAAAATTTCTTCTAGGATTTTATTTACTCGCTTCGTTTGTCCATATGTTTATGGATGATATGTGGTGTTGAAGTTGACGTGTGTACCTAATATGGTATTAGTGCCTTCCAAAAGGCTGAAGTGAATTTTACATCTCAATCTGAGATGATTGTTTTAGGAATGCCATGCAACCTAAATATTTCTGTCATGAAACTATCTACAATCTGCACTGTTTTGTAAGTGGATTGTATGGGAATAAAGAGAAATTCCTTGCTTAGTCTATCAACAACTACCATTAGAAAATTGTTATGTATCTTTGATCTCAGTAAAATAGTAATAAAATATAATGATATAACCTCCAATTTACATTCTGGTACAGGTATGGGCTGCAAAAATCATGCTAGATGTTGATGTTCCACCTTAACCTGTTGGTTTTCCTGACACTTGATTAAGTATTCAACAATATTCTTTCACATACTATGCCCAAATAAACTTTCCTAATTGTTGAAAACATTTTCTACTAAGGTGGGTGTCCATAATAAGAGTTGTGATGATATTCATCCAAGATCAAATATTTCAAACTCATCTGATTTGGGATGTATATCTTTCATTTAAAAGTGAAAATTTGATCTCCATTAGTCCCATAATCTGATCAATCTTCTTGTTTTTTTTCTTCATTTTATTTTTGCCATAAAAAATAGTATTCATGATCCTTCTCAGCTTCTTATTTTATTTGATCTTTTAATTTGAATGATAGTTGATTAAAGTAGAGTTCATACATGCAATGAAGTTTTTCTCTCAAGGCATCGACAACCCAATTTTCTTTTCCCTTAACATGCTGAATATCGAAATCAAATTCACTTAGGAATGCATTCCACCTTGCCTGGAGAGCATTAAAATTAGCTTGTTTAAAGTAACTGGTCAGACTGTTGTGATCTGTTTTTACCACAAACCATTTTTCAAACAAATAGTGTCTCCATACCTTGAGTGTGTGCAATAATTCTCTAAACTCTAGTTCGTAAGTGAAATAACATTGATCTTTTAGATTTCTTGACTCATATGTAATGACCCTTCCATCTTGAAATAATATTTCTCCTACTCCATCTTTGCACGCATCAGTGCATACCTCAAATTCCTTTTTTGGGTCATCTACTCTCAATATAGGGGCAGTAGTGAGGAACTATTTTAACAATTCAAAACTAGTTTGACATTTTCTGGTACATTTAAACATCTTCCCCTTTCATTGCAGAGATGTAATAGGAAAGGAAATTTTTAAGAATCCTTCGATGAAATTACTGTAATATCCAACCAATCCCATAAAAGAACATATATCTGCCATGTTTTGGGGCCCCCTCCATTCCATGATAGTCTTTATTTTCTCGAGATATACTCGTATGCATTCAGCTGAAATGACATGGCCTAAATATTGTGTTTTCTCTTTGAAGAATTCACATTTTCTAAACTTGGCATACAACTTATCTTTCCTCAAAATTTCCATCACTTGTCGTAAGTGCTCCTTATGCTCTTCAATGGTTCTTGAATAAATCAATATGTCATCAATAAATATCAGAAAAAACTTGTCCAAAAAGGGATGAAATATAATATGCATCATGCTCATGAACGTTGTTGGTGCATTGGTTAAACCAAATAGTAAAACCATGAACTCGTATTGTATGTATCAAGTGCGGAAGGTTGTTTTTTTTATATCTTCATCTTTAATTTAGTTCCAGTGATATCCATACCTTAAATATATCTTTCAAAATACAGTAACTCCCTTCACTTGATCGAAAATATCATCTACACATGGCAACAGGTATTTACTCTTGACTATCAACTTATTGAGCTGCATGTAATCCATGGACATTCCCATGGTTCTACCTTTCGTCTTCACAAACAACACTCGTGCTCCCCAAGGGGACACGCTTGGTTGAATATACCCATTATCCAACAATTATTGTAGTTGAATTTTTAATTATGTTAGCTCAGGTACACTCATCTGATATGGTTATCTTGAAACTCGTGCAGTGTCAGGAATTAATTCAATAGTGAAATCGATATCTCTCTTTGGCGGTAATCCTGGTATGCTTTCTAGAAACAAATCCATAAAGTTTTGTACCACTAGTATATTTTCCATGATAGGGGTCTTCTCCTTAGACTTTGCAAACCCCACTTGGATGGCATAAATATGGCATCCTTTTCTAATTCATTTACCCAACTAGGATGTTGTGATAGGACGGATTTGCAGAGGTTCCTAGATTCCTTGTAACTCTTGGCTTGTCCCATATTCAGCTATAAAATAAATAATCTTATCTTTACAGTCTACTAGAGACCAGTGTCCTTTTAGCCAGTTCATACCCAGTAATATGTCATAGGAACCCAAAGGTAAAATATTTAATTCTACCTTTAACTGTTGCTTTCCAATTTTTAAGGAAAAATTCAAAACTTTAGCACCACCCTTTCTCTTTGCCCCAGTAGCTAATCGTACCATCCAGGGGTTTTTAAATTTCTTGCTTTGCAAGTTACACTTTTCTACTATCCAAGGATTTACATAGCTTAAACTCGCACCAAGGTCAACCAAAATAGAAACAATTTGTGAAAATAGGTTACCTTCAGGTTCTATCATGACCAGTTAATAGTCTTCTTGTCATACTTCAAGATATGCATTAATTCTCAATATATTTCGAGCCACATCCCCCATCGTAGAAGCCTCTTGTAGGTTGGCTGTTAGTTCGCTTCTCCTACGATGAGGAAAATTGTTGTAGTAATGTGCCTCACCACATCTGCAACATTGTAGAGGAGATTTCTGAGTTTTCCCATGCTCTAGTTTGTTGGATGCCTCTATGGGTCACTCCTCCATTCCCCATTTTGATTTTTTATGATTTCTCCCATACTTCCTACTTGTTGAATTTCTTGTAGTATTTTTAAAATTACCAGACCTAGTATTCTTAAAATTTGACTTAATTTTATGTCCTTTCTTTGGCGACCAGTTTCAGAGTGTCTCTATTTTTTCCATGGACTGCTGATATCACATTCATGCTTTTCGAATTACTTCGTCCATAGTCTTCAGGTTTATGAATATTATTCTTTCCTTCATGTGGGTAGGTAGATTGCTCAGAAATTGCTAAACTTTGGCCTTCTCATCCCTCAACAAAGGTATGTATCTTAACAATGACTTGAACTTAGTTATGAATTTGTACATTTCCAATTGTCCCAATCTCAAATCATGGAATTCTCGAGATTTTTCATCTTAGAAACGCTCCGTTAGGTACTTATCCTTGATGTATTGCTGGAACTTGTCCCACGTCACATTCTAGTCTTCAATACTTCAAATATTTTTTATTTCCTCCCAACATAAAGTATTCTTCTCGCTTAGATGATAAATAGCCAAGCGCGCTTTGAGGTCGCTGCTAAATTCATAAAATTTAAAATACCTTTTCATATTAATTAGCCATGCTTCAGCCACCTTTTTGGCCTTTCCATCAAAAGTAGGAGGCTTGATTTTTTGAAACTCACCTTGCAATTCGAATTTATGTTTCTTCACCTCTTATTGTTCGGCACATTTCTAGATTTTGTTTCATTATAATTTTTATTTTTATTACTCCAATGTGTATGACTTCATTCTGGCTTGTCATTAGTCTATCATATTTGCTTGCTTTCTTCCAGGCTGTCTCTTTAAGGGATTGGTGGGACTATCCTTTGATTTTTCCTATTGGAATGGATTTTTAGAATCCTCTCCTACTCTTGCATCGATCTTTCATTTTCACTTCTCACCCAGACCATTTCTTCTTGTAACTGTTGCACTGTACTCAGTAGTTTACTCATCTGACATTGCAGTTCTTCTAGTAATTATGTTGGTCTATTGATGATGATCTACACTCAGTTGTACCCACATTTCTGGGCTCATTTCAGGTTTGGATTGGGGATGATATTCCCCAACATCTATGGGTGTTTGGTGCATTGATCCCCTCCTCATTGTATCCTTTCTACTTTTTCTGCACAATTTACACACAACAATTGTTATTCAAGTGACCCATTTTTGTCCCTGCCTATGAACGTTGCTTTGATAGCACTTGTTACATTCACTCACATAAAAAAAATATTTAATTATTACGTATCAATTTACTCTAACTTACTATATATAAGAAAATTACCTTGAAACTAATTTATTAATAGCCAAGAAGGATAGAAATGTTAACCAATTTGTAATAAGGATATTTTTTGTTAGACTTACTGTTACATAAGTCCTTGAAAATACTATGGATTTCTGAAATAAAGTTATATTTATGAATTATAATGTTGGTACTAATGTTTTCAAAAGTGGTTCCATAGCTACATCTGTACCAATATATATACTTCATAGTTTTTTGATTACCGTATCCTTTTTTATTTGAGGGTTTATCACTTGTCATCCTTCATGTTTATCCCAACTGCAATATCTCACTGTCATCATAAATTTGGTTATTACTATTCGATTGTACTACATGATTTGATATTAACCTAATCTTATCCCCATTAGATTTCTCGGTGTTTTAATACATCATTATGGGTTTGATAATTGGTAAGGGTTTGAAACCTGTTATGGTTTTAACCATTGGATTTACCACTATAATATCGATGGCTTAAATGAGGTTTGGGTGGGGTTAGGGTAATAACACCCCCCCCCCCCAGCCCAACCCTCAGCGCTTTTATTTTTGCCTCTACAAAACTTTCAGAGTGGTTTTGTTGGCAACATGTCTCTTGTATCCTATTATATTGAATTGATTGTCCTTGATGGTAACTCTCTGACAAAGGATGTAGATAATGACTGTATGAAGAACTCAGAAAACCATCAACAGTTCTATATGAGCAGATTGACTTTTTTAAATATAGAACAAAGAATACGCGGGTTAGTAAAGGAAAAGTAGCGTATGTACGCATAAAAGTACGTACGAAGTAGCGTATGCCTATTTGCGCTCTAAATTTATAAAACCAGGGGACATGACCATGGTATTGGCCAACAGTATTGAGCGCTAGATTATCTATTTGATCCCATCTAGGAATACCATCAGCGGGTAAGTGGTTTTGACTCATGGTATTGATAAAGGCTAAAACTATATAAGGAGAAGAGGATCATAGTGCAAGGGGGTATGCGTAAGGTTTGCTTATGAATAAATTTCTCTAAGGAATATCTGCATGGATGAACTCTGTTCCTAATTGATAGATCTGAATCTATGATGCACCCATGGATATAATGATGGTTCAATATCTCTAGATTTGATGATGATGAATCTCTAGAATGACCTACTGAAGGAATGACGAAGAACCAGCGCAAGTCTACTGAAGAAAATGGAGAAATCTGGGTAAGTTTTATAGATCTGGTCTGTTCTACAAAATTTACATTTACAGATCTATACGCTATTTGGTTTCAGTAAAAGTTCATATATACGTGTGTTCGCTTCATGAAAAATGCGTATGGTAGTTAGGGTTTTCTGAAGAATAATATACACAGAAGTATACGCAGGTTGGTGTGCTGAAAAGTGCGTATGTACGCGGCTTCAATGAATCAAAGTAGCGTATTCTATTTGAATCAATGTCTGTTCAGGGTTGAGTTTGTATCTGCATATCTATTCTGAAGTCTGGGTATTGAATAAATACTTCACTCTGAAGTATATCTGCATGGAATGGGTTACAGTTTATTGATAGATCTGAATTAATAATGCACCTATGAATAAAAAGATGGATAATGATCTCTAGACTTGAAATGACTATGTATTTTCTATATCTTCTTATCGAAATTTTAGATCTATGATCGGACGAATGTTTGCTGAAGTGAAGGATAAAATCTGACCTGTTTATCTGGTCTGAAGAGTTGCGCATCCCTGCAATGTTTGCAGATCTATAGGCAGGTTCGTCACAGCAAAAGCGCGTATATACGCCGGTTAAGTTCAGAAAAAGCGCGTATGGAATGTAAGGTCATTCCTTAAATAGTTGAAGATATATACGTGGGTTTGTCTCTGTGAAAGCGCGTATATACGCGGGTTCAGTGAAGTAAAAGCACGTACGAAATCTAGGGTTTTGCTGAAGTGTGTAGAATGAAATCTCTGATTTGTTTTGCTATTCTACTATTGTCTGTCAATGATGTCTTCATACAAATCTGGGTTGTTTCAATACTGATTATGCTGCTAGTTGATTATGATTAAAGATCAGTTATTGGTTGATTGGTTGATGATTCAATGAATGAATTGAATGGGTTATAAGTTTCAGTTTGATGTATGTTCTTTGAGCTTAAATGTGTGCAGTGGTTCCAGTCTGAAAATATGATGAAAAGAGGCCTATAAGGTGTGTTGTGTGGAAGCTGTTGGATCTAGTATGAAAATTGATGAAACGTGGTCCATGGTGATGCTGAGTGTCAAAGCCTTCAGTGAGGGGGTTGTAGCTCCCTTCCAGTGGTAGATGGTAAACGAGATCAGGGGGTAGTAGCTCCTTTCCAGGAGTGGCTGGTAAACAAGATCAGGGGGTAGTAGCTCCCTTCCAAGAGTGGTTGGTAAACGAGCTCAGGGGGTTGAAGCTCCCTTCCAGTAGTAGCTGGAGAACGAGAGAAGGTTGCAACCTTCTGCAGGTAGAAGCCTGCGTACTGGTATAATTCTGCATCATTACAATGTTGTAAAAGGTTTAATATATAATAAATATTGAAGACAGAGATGACAACAGCGGTGGTTTTCTCCCGAATTAGGTTTCCACCTTAAATACTGGTGTTCATGTGTGTTGCTTATGTGTGATGGTTTATTCTATTATTACTGCACATGCTTACTGCTTACTAAACATCTGATGAATGAATAATGCAATGATCTAAGTAAATAATTAAATGCATAATAATCTCTATGGACATACGCAAGTTTTCTTAAGGATATCCGCGTTTATACGCGAGTTTGGTTCAGTAAAGTAGAGAAGGAAGATCAAACAAGATGAGCAATCAAGATGGAACAACATCTATCAGGCCTCCGCTCTTCAACGAAAACAACTTAATCTTCTGGAAAACAAGGATGAGATCCTATCTTCAGTCTCCAGGAGCAGAAGTATGGGCTATTGTTGAAGGAGGATATCAATATCCAGCTGCAGTACCAACAGATCCAACGGCAAGAAAGAATTATGAAACAAATGCAAAGATGGTCAATGCTTTATTGGGAAGTCTAACTGAATCAGAATTTGTCAAAGTCATGCAGCTGGATACAGCAAAGGAAATATGGGACAAAATCATTCTAAGTTATGAAGGTGATGCAAAGGTAAAAGGTGCTAAACTCCAAACTCTCATAACTCAATATGAGAATCTCAAAATGCATAATGAGGAGAGCATTGCCAATCTATTTTTACGTCTCGATGATATTGTAAATTGTATGAGAAATCTAGGAGAAACAATAACCGACTCTACTTTGGTTGAGAAAGTCTTAAGATCACTAACGGAAAAATTTGGGTCAAAATTTTCTGCTCTTGAAGAAAAGGAGGATCTTCAAAATCTTACTGTGGTGCAACTTCATGGCATACTAACTGCATGTGAAATGAGAAGAGGAGAACCATCTGAATTCAAAGAAGCCGTCTTTAGAGCTTCTACAAAAGGGAAAGAAGTACAAGAGACATAAGGATCAGGGTATATCTCAGAAGAAGATGAGGTAAATTTTGTAAAGAAACTCCAACTTGGCACAAGATGGTTCAGAGGTAAGCTTCCTTTCAAATTTTTTTCTTGTGGAAGAGTTGGTCATTATGTTGCTAAGTGTCCTCACAAAGAAACACATGAAAAAGGAAAGGAAGTAGCAAGAAGGAATAAGAATTGGTTTAGCACTAGAAAAAGTTACTATACTCATGAAGATAGTGATGGGTTATTAGACAGTGAGGAAGAATGTGAACAACATCTTAGACTTCTCATGGCATTTGAAAAAGAAGAAAAAGACACTTTTATGGATGCTTTAGAGGACAATGAATTTATTGATGAAATCAATCAACTCAAAATATGCTTAGAAGAAAGTAAAATATCCATAGAAACTCTGAAAAACCAGCTTGAAGAAAAGGAGAAACATAAAGAGAAATTAGAATGTGAAATAGTAAGTCTAAGAAAAGAAATTGAGAAAGTAAAGACTTTGAATCTTAGATTTGCTAAAGGATCTAAAACCTTAGATGAGATTATCAAGGTACAACATTCTCCTCTTATAAATATAGGTCTTGGATATATCGGAGAATCTTCTTAGGCTTCAACACCAAATTATCTAAAAGTAGCTACAACCAGTATACAACATTCTACCACTCAGCAAGGGAATAAAGAATCTTTACAGGTAAAGCATGACCATCTCAATTCAAAGAACACTAACAAGAATACCTTTCAAAGAAACACCAATCAACAAGTAAATTCAAGTAGAATATTTCATCATCGCAGAGATTTCTTCTTCAATGGACAATGTTTCTCATGTCACAATTTTGGTCATAAAGTTGTTCAATGTGTTGCATATAAAACCATCATGAAAAGAGAAGCAAGAAAGAAAAGGATTGATATTGGAACAAAGAAGAATACATATAACAACTTTTCTCCTCTTCAAAATGAAGTTGAATGTGCTTATTGCAATAACTTTGGCCATGAAGAATCTGAATGCAGGGGAAAAGTCTAGCCAAAAGAGCATTTTCTTTCAAGCTCCAAAGTGTGGAAAAAGAAGGAATTACAGGTTGAAAATTGTGGCATAGCTTTATTTGCAGAAGCTGAAGAAAATCAATGGTACATTGATAGTGGATGCTTAAAACACATGACAGGTGACAAAAAAAAACTTCTTGCATATAGTGCTCTAGAAAAGGAAAAGTATGTTACATTTGGAAATGATACTCCTGCTGTCATTAAGGGAAAAGGGTCTGTTTTTCTAAAAGAAAAGGTGAGAGCTAATAATGTCATGTATGAGGATGGATTAAAGCATAACCTGTTAAGTGTAAGTCAAATGTGTGATCAAGGAACTGAAATTGTCTTTAGTTCAAAAGAATGTGTGGTACGTGATCTTGATACAGGTAAAACAATTATAAAAGGAAAGAGAACTCCAAGAAACCTGTATGTATTGAAGAACTGCAAAGAACAATGTTGCTTGAGTAAATCTTCAGAAAACTGGCTATGGCATAGAAGTTTGGGGCATCTGAGCTTCTCTCACATCAACAAATCAAGCAGAGTTAAAGCTGTTCGTGATCTTCCCAATATTACTCTACCTGAAAGTATCATATGCAAATCTTGCCAATTCGGTAAGCAAACCAGAGTGCAATTTAATGCCAAGGAAGGATCATCAAGTAAGCCTCTTTAACTCATTCATACTGAAATATGTGGACCTATGAGGAAAAATTCAATCACGTTGGTGAACAATACTATATCTTATTTATCAAGGATTTCTAAATGTTGATTAGTTGATTAAATACAAAGATGAAGTATTTTGAGAAATTTTAGATCTTCAAAGCACTGGTTGAAAATGAATTGGATCTAAAAATCAAGTGTCTTAGATCTGATCGAGGAGGAGAATAGACATCAAATGAATTCCTTGAATTTTGTGAACAACATGGCATAAAAAGACAGTTCTCTGTAGCTGGCACTCCATAACAAAATGGCGTCGCAGAAAGAATGAATAGAACAATTCAACAAATGGCTAGAGCTATGTTTGATGATTCTGGAACACCTGACACTTTCTGGGGAGAAGCAGCACATACAGCGGCAAACATTCTCAACAAGGCACATGTTCGGGTAAATAGTGATAAAACTCCATATGAACTCTGGTATGGTAATTCTCCCTCTGTAAAGCATTTTAGAGTGTTTGGGAGCAAATGATTTATCAAAAATAATGATGAAAAACTTGGAAAGTTTGAACCCAAAGTAGATGAAGGAATACTTCTTGGTTACTCCTCTAGGAGTAGAGGATATAAATGTTACAATAAAAGACTTCGGAAGATTGTTGAATGTATTGATGTTGTTATTGATGAGTCTCCTGCAGCTCCAAAAGAAGAAAAACAAACAACAGATGAAGACGATGGTGACATATATCCTTCTACATCAAATAGAAATGATATAGATAGTGAACCCAATGAAGAACCTAAAGATGATTTATCTAAAAAAGCTCCATCCAGATATGTTCAAAAGAATCATCCAGAATCTCAAATTTTGGGAGATAAGGGATCAGGTGTACAAACAAGAAGGACTCTTGTGGGATCTTCTAGCTATCTAGCATTTCTATCCACTATTGAACCACAAAATGTCAATCAAGCTAGCAAAGATGAATGTTGGATTCAAGCCATGAATGAAGAGCTTGATCAAATTGAAAAGAATCACACTTGGGAATTAGTACCAAGACCTCATGACAAAATTGTCATTGGAACTAAATGGATATTCAAAAACAAGTTAAATGAGAATGGGGATGTTATAAGAAATAAAGCTAGACTTGTTTGCAAGGGGTATGCTCAACAAGAAGGTATAGACTTTGAAGAAACTTTTGCTCTTGTAGCTAGACTTGAAGCCATAAGAATGTTTCTTGCTTTTTCAAGTTTTCAACAAATCAAAGTTTATCAAATGGATGTTAAATCTGCCTTTCTCAATGGTGATCTAGAAGAAGAAGTTTATATAGAACAACCAGAAGGATTCATTTTGGGAAATGATGAAAATCTTGTTTGTAGACTTAAAAGGCTCTATATGGTCTCAAACAAGCTCCAAGGGCATGGTATTATCGTCTTGACAAATATCTTCATCAACAAGGATTTTCAAAGGGGTCTGCTGATAGCAACTTATACACAAAAACTGAAAATGATAAACTATTGATTGTGGTTGTATATGTTGATGATATCATTTTTGGAAGTAATGAAGAGTCTATGAGTTAGAAATTTGCTTCTGATATGCAACAAGAATTTGAAATGTCTTTACTTGGGGAACTAACATTCTTTCTTGGCTTGCAAGTGCAACAAACAACAGATGGCATATTCTTATCACAAGCAAAATATCTTAAGAAAATTCTGAAGAAGTATGGCATGGAAGAGTGCAAACCTGTAAGTAAACCAATGATAACCGGATGTAATCTCAGCTCTCATGATGATTCTCCCACGGTGAATCAACCAGAATACAGATCTATGATAGGAAGTCTACTTTATCTCACTGGGACAAGACCAGACATTATGCATGCAGTTGGGATTGTTGGACGATTTCAAGCCAATCCAAGAGAGTCTCACCTTCAGGCTGTGAAAAGAATATTCAAATATCTACAAGGAACTCAAGATTTTGGACTATGGTATCCTAAGAATGCTGATCTTACTCTTCATGCATACACTGATGCAGATTGGGCTGGAAGTGTTGATGATCGGAAAAGCACTAGTGGTGGTGCATTCTATATGGGGCCCTGGTTAGTATCTTGGTTCAGCAAGAAGAAAAGCTCTATTGCCTTATCTACAGCAGAAGCAGAATATGTGGCTGCCGCATCATGTTGCACTCAACTTCTTTGGATGATGCAAACCTTACAAGACATTCAAATCAAATTTTCACCTCCTATCTCCATTATGTGTGATAATACAAGTGCCATCAGTATCTCAAAGAATCCTGTTATGCATTCCAAGACCAAGCATATTCCCATCAAGTATCACTTCTTACGTGAACAAGTGCTTGAAAAAAAGGTGAACTTGGAGTATGTTCCATCCAAAGAACAAGTTGTTGATATATTTACCAAACCTCTACCTAGGGAAGCATTCGAATATCTCAGACAAAAGCTGGGAGTAGTCTCTGCCATACAGAGGATCAGATCTACTTAAATTCAGAAGATTAAATTTGATACGTGGATTTCCTGAAGGACAGTCGCGTATATACGTGAGTTTATACACAAAAAAACTGCGTATGGGTGTTTGCTGACAACATTTTTCTAGGTCATCATTCTTCAGCATAGCTGCGGTGCTGTTGGGTATCTCTGGTGATGTTCCAGCTCTCATATTTCTGTTTCATTCTCTAATTCTTATGATGAATATGCCTTGATGATTTGCTGTTCAAAGTGTTCAGGATGCACAGGCTAAGGGGGAGCATTGGTCATGTGGAAAGGATGCCTTGTTGGCATTCTAATTATTTGTTGTAGTCTGATCTCATGCTTGAGAATCTTTGATCTTGATTGTATAAGTCATTTCTGTAATTTGATGAAAAAGGTCATGTTGAGAACCATGATGTAAAAATTGTAATATTCAGTCATGCAAACACTTATTCCATTTTGTAAACCCACTTGGTGGGGTAGTTGAGTCAAACTTCTAAATCCACTTGGTTGGATCATTGATGTAAGTATGAGTCCTTGGCGATAGGAAAGGCCATACTAGGTTGAGTTATAGAGTCATGTACTTCATTAAATATTATGTTTGAAGATGCAGCATGATCTCAGGGGGAGCATGGTATTATCGATACAAAGGATATTGATATACCCTTTTCCCTTGATGTCAAAGGGGGAGAATGTTCTTGCTGAATGTATTTCTGGTCATGGTTGCCATCAAGTCCAAAGGGGGAGATTTTTGGAAATATGTCTCTTGTATCCTATTATATTGAATTGATTGTCCTTGATGGCAACTGTCTGAAAAAGGATGCATATAATGACTGTATGAAGAACTCAGAAAACCATCAGCAGTTCTATACGAGAAGATTGACTTTTTCAAATATAGAACAAATCATACGCGGTTTTGTAAAGGCAAAGTAGCGTATGCCTATTTGTGCTCTAAATTTATAAAACCAGGGAACATGACCATGGTATTGGCCCACAGTATTGAGCGCTGGATTATCTGTTTGATCCCATCCAGGAATACCATTAGTGATTAAGTGGTTTTGACTCATGGTATTGATAAAGGCTAAAACTATATAAGGAGAAGAGTATCATGGTGCAAGGGGGTATGGGTAAGGTTTGCTGATGAATAAATTTCTCTAAGGAATATCTGCATGGATGAACTCTGTTCTTAATTGATAGATCTGAATCTATGATGCACCCATGGATATAATGATGGTTCAATATCTCTAGATCTGATGACGATGAATCTCTAGAATGAGCTACTGAAGGAATGACGAAGAACCAGCGCAAGTCTACTGAAGAAAATGGAGAAATATGGGTATTTTTTATAGATCTGGTCTGTTCTGCAAAATTTACATTTACAGATCTATAAACTATTTGGTTTCGGTTAAAGCGCATATATACGTGGGTTCGATTCATGAAAAACACGTATGGCAGTTAGGGTTTTCTGAAGAATAATATACACAGAAGTATATGCGGGTTGGTGTGCTGAAAAGTGCGTATGTACGGGGCTTCGGTGAATCAAAGTAGCATATGCTATTTGAATTAATGTTTGTTCAGGGTTGAGTTTGTATCTGCATATCTATTCTGAAGTCTGGGTATTGAATGAATACTTCACTCTAAAGCATATCTGCATGGAATGGGTTACAGTTTATTGATAGATCAGAATTAATAATGCACCTATGAATAAAAATATGGATCAGGATCTCTAGACCTGAAATGACTATGTATTTTCTAGATCTGCTTATGGAAAGTTTAGATCTATGATTAGACGAATGTTTGCTGAAGTGAAGGATAAAATCTGAGCTGTTTATCTGGTCTGAAGAGTTGCGCAGCCCTGCAATGTTTGCAGATCTATACGCATGTTCATCATAGCGAAAGCACGTATATACATCGGTTAAGTTCAGCAAAAGCGCATATGGAATGTAAGGTCAGTCCTTAAATAGTTTCAGATATATACACGGGTTTGTCTCTGTTAAAGCGCGTATATACGTGGGTTCAGTGAAGTAAAAGGGCGTATGAAATCTAGGGTTTTGCTGAAGTGTGCAGAAGGAAATCTCAGATCTGTTTTTCTGTTCTACTGTTGTCTGTCAATGATGCCTTCATACATATCTGGGTTGTTTGAATACTGATTATGCTGCTAGTTGATTATGATTAAAGATCAGTTATTGGTTGATTGGTTGATGATTAAATGAATGAATTTAATGGGTTATAAGTTTCAGTTTGATGTATGTTATTTGAGCTTAAATGTGTGGAGTGGGTTCAGTCTGAAAATCTGATGAAAAGAGGCCTACAAGGTGTGTTGTGGGGAAGCTGTTGGATCTAGTATAAAAATTCATGAAACGTGGTCCATGGTGGTGCTGAGGGTCGAAGCCTTCTGTGAGGGGGTTGTAGCTCCCTTCCAGTGGTAGATGGTAAACGAGATCAGGGGGTAGTAGCTCCTTTCCAGGAGTGGCTAGTAAATGAGATCAGGGGGTAGTAGCTCCCTTCCAGGAGTGGCTGGTAAACGAGCTCAGGGGGTTGAAGCTCCCTTCCAGTAGTAGCTGGAGAACGAGAGAAGGTTGCAACCTTCTGCAGGTAGAAGCCTGCGTACTGGTATAAGTCTGCATCAGTACAATGTTGTAAAAGGTTTTCTATATAACAAAGATTGAAGACAGAGACGACAGCAGTGGTGGTTTTCTCTCGAATTGGGTTTCCACCTTAAATACTGGTGTTCATGTGTGTTGCTTATGTGTGATGGTTTATTCTGTTATTACTGCACATGCTTACTGCTTACTAAACATCTGATGAATGAATGATGCAATGATCTAAGTAAATAATTAAATGCATAATAAGATCTATGGACATACGCAAGTTTTCTTAAGGATATCCGCGTGTATATGCGAGTTGGGTTCAATAAAGTAGCGTATGGTTTTAAGAGAAAAAAATAAATAAATAGTTTTCAGTCAGCTCTAAATACTGATTCACCCCCCCTCTCAGTATTTTTCCCAACATTTTTCTCTCAGCTGCTCTGCAACTTTGTGCTGCCATGACACCATTACAATGTTGGCTCGTTTTTCATCTGGTTTTTCTCACCCATTTATAGATTTTTTGTTGTCTCACCACCATCATCAAGCCTTGGAGAGCCTTCGGCTTTTTGAAGCTAGTCACAGGTACTCGAAGGTCAAACACAATTTGTTAATTTAACTCCTTTTCGAAATCCTTTAGTGATATTTGTTCCCTTATTTTTCTTAATATATTTTCTTAATGTTTTGGTTATGGATCTCTTACATGCACAGTCGTTTTCGGTATTTTACTATGTTCATGTTGCAATAGTTAACGCTTGTGATTGTTTCTTGGGCATTGTTTAATGTGTTATTTTTTTTAACCCTCTATAGGAACAATATGGAAGCATTGTTTCTGACTGCGTAGGTTATTAAATCATTTGTCCTAATATCCATTTTTACATGTAATATTATCGGCTTTCGAAGTGTTATTTCTACTGAGGTGAACAACTTGTTTTTAGATTCAACATTTCAGGTATTTGTGCCTGACCTGTTTTGTTGTCTTTTCCTAGCTCTCGGGTCTTCAACGTCGAACCCTGTCATAAATCAAGGTGTCTCATGTTTTATTTTACAGGTTTAGTCTATTATTTTACCTGAGATTTTTATTACACCCCGTAACTTGGATATTTTCCCGAATTTTCATTTCAGGTATGTTACAGTACCCCTTGTAAACATGGCACTCTTCCACATTTTGTTTTCATGCTCAAGGAGTGAAATTTTCTACTTTCTATGCACAGGTACTGCGAACTCTGCAATTCTTTAATTCCATTTGAAATATTTTAGGCTTTTGGGTGTAAACCCTATGTTATCGTATTACTTCTCGAAGGAAGCCTTACAGGCCCGGTTCTTTAATTTATATAAAATGTAAAGGACTACTCTCTTGAAAATGGTTTGATATGTAATGTCTCCTTGGTTTTATAAGCTCTTTTCATCAATGCAAGTTTATCACAGTGGTGCTCAAGATCTCTCATCCAGCTAGTAAGTTTTCTTTTTTCTTGTCCTGGAACTACTCATATTCCTATTTATTGTATAATTTAAGAAATTGTTTTCTGACACAAATTTATTTTGTCGCCTTACATGAGTTTGTTTTAAATGCCTCTTACCTCAATATTCTGATTTTAGTATGGTAACACGATCTTATTTGGTCCTTCCTTCATGGTGTGCCCACTTTGTAATTTAAATTACATCTATATTCGGTCGACTATGCAAATACTATATTTAACTTCTTATTTTGTATGAAATTATTTGCATGCAGTTATTCTACTTATTTTTCTTCTGTAATAAGTTATGTGTGTACTTTCATGTTTCGATAAACTGTATACCCGGTGATAATCTTAATCTTATAAAGAGTTTATTACATTTTATTTTTAATGGTAATTCCAATTCAATAGGCTACTCGTATGTTGATACATAATAGTTTTTAATTCTAGCTATTATAGTCTTGTAAAATTTGTCCAAATGTTGTATAGGGTAGATGACCATACCATATTTAATTGTTGGGTTACCTTTTGTAATTAACATACTTCCGTGTATAGTAATTTATTAAACATGGAACAAATTCTTTTGTCCGGGGTTTCCAACCCTGGAGCGTATAATAGTTCCCTTCCCAATATTTTTTGGTATTTATAGTTATTATCTTAATTTCTTCTTTCTAGATTAACACAACCATTCTTGACTCAATACTAGAAAAAATATAAATAATAGGAAAGGTTGTACAGTATTCGATACTAGAATTAATTAATCTCATCTTCATTACTATACACCATCGTTCATATTAACGAAAGATATCAGACAAACAAATTTATTTTATTTCTCTATGATTTTCTCAAATTACGGAATTTAACATTTAAACTAATTTGGAAAAGAAAGCATGATAAGATTCACAAAACTTCCTAGACTTGTGCTTCAGTTACTTATCTCACTTTAGAATGCTAATTATTTCCTCCCAACCATGAGAGAGTCAATTGTGTCGTCAACTCCTCCCGTGCTTCGTAGCAGAGTAGGGCTTAAAAAATAGTGTTTCTGGATTAGACCTCAAGACCCTCAGTCTAGTCTTCCTTTCCAGATTCCAGTTGTTGTGTTTCCACCAGCTCGAACCAACTCTGGATTGAATCCCACCCTCAAGCCTCCTCGCTTTCCTCTAAAATCACAAAATCCCTTTTCCTCACTTGGATTTTCCTTTTCTCCTCAGAGGAAAAGGTAATTGTTTTTAATTTCTTTTCCCTAGCTAGTTTGGAATCTTAGAATAATTTATCATCAGTTTTTATGGAAAGCATTCCATAATTAATTATTTGTTAAAAAAAAAAATCATGTTCATTAAGAGATTAACTTTACTTGTTAATCTAATTTAAAAATTCAATACATAATCCCTTTTTAAAAGAAACAGAAATAGTTTAAGGATCAAATATAGTTGTTACAAAACCTCTATGAAGGAAACATATCTAATACACCAGTCTGAATCTCATACATATTAACACCAAAATACACTTCGATAAGTCTTGAAATCAAATTATGGGACTTAAATCGAGCATACATTACAAGTTAATCCCACTCTTATATTGGCTTAGCATATAGGGTAACATGCAAACCTGAAGATCCTGATAACCACTACAAACCATGTAGCAACTCCTCTTGTTTACAGACACTGAAGCACAACTCTGATGCAACCTCATTATCCACCTTCAAATTCTCTCTATAAACATTTCTAAACTTTGGTGATAGTTAGATGTATATAAAATCCTAGGCCACTACCACCTTGAAGTTGAAGGAAAGTCATTGAGGTGCAGAGGAAAAACAAGGATTATTGTGTATTAATTATGGGTTTTCTCCATTCACTAAGAAATTACTAAGTATTTTTCATGACAATATTCCCACCTACAATGGGGGATAAACTCAATGTAGCATAAATGGCCATCACACTCAAAGTGAAACATAGGTTTTACTACAGAAATAATTACAATCTAGCAATGTTGTGGGAAATAATTTTGCATACTCTAAGGCGAATATGCCATGGAACACCTCCCACCCCATTGAAATCCAAAAGAGGCCATACGGTGAAAGACGCCCTTCTTTACTAGTTGGTCTTCCACCCTCATAGAGTTATTCATATTCTTATTGATATTATACACACAAAATTATTTAGATAAAAAAATTAATATAAACCATCTAAAAAATATTAAAAAATTATATATAATTATACAAAATAATAACTTTATTAATACATATTTTTTTAAATAACCAATAAATTAAATAATTAAATTATATATATATATATATATATATATATATATATATATATATATATATATATATATATATATATATATATATATATATATATATATATATCTATCTATCTATCTATCTATCTATCTATCTATATATATATATATATATATATATATATATATATATATATATATATATATATATAGATATATACTTCTCAATATTTAATATAATTATGAAATATTTTTAATACAAAATTATTACTTAATAATAATAATAATAATAATAATAATAATAATAATAATAAATATTGTTTAAATTTATATTAATAACAAATATTCTTTTAATATATAAATTTTGTTTTTTCATCTTATAATATATATTTATATTTATGATTTTCGACAAACTAATTATATTATTTAAATGGTATGTGAATTGTTCCCTTAATCTAAAATCATGGATAACCTCTCCAATGGTAGCACTTTTCTCATTCTTAAATAGGAAAAAAACTTGTTTTCACATTAAAAATATGTTTATAAAATAAATTTTATTTAAAATTAATTCAGTCATTTTTTTTTAATTGAAGTCTTGAGAATTTCTTCTTTTAGATTATTTTTACTACTTATTAAAATTGATAGGGTGTGATTAAATTATAATTATATATGTCTGTGTGTGTGTGTGTGTGTGTGTATGTTTATATGTATATGAAAGACAACAACAATTATTATTTTTTCTCGTAAATTTACTAGCCTCATTCTTGCCACATTTATTAGCGAGTAGGTAGATCCCCTAAAATAGCTAATTTCCATTCTAAGAAACTAAACTTGAAACGCCAATTATACCAGAAAATGGCAAAAATAAAAATACACCCAACACCCATTAAGAATAAGAGGACTTGACCATAACAAGATGGTCAGAACTAAAGCCCAAAGATATAGGAGGTCTAAATACATAGTAAATTTTATTTTCCTATAGAGTATCCTTTCTTTAAAGAATCCCATCTTCTATAGTATGCACCACTTCCCTCTCTAAATGTTGGACAAGTGGTCTTGTCTTTATCACTAATTAAGTTAAAGATAATTCATGAAATTGATGACCAAATTTCACTCGCATGTCAATCCTTCCTAGATTGATATAAACAGACTCTAAAGAAGGGGCATGAGATTCACTATCAGGTGGACTTGGTGGGTGTGGGAAAACTACCTAACCATGGCCTAGGTCTACCATATTGTGACATTCTTGTTGCCCACACATCCCCTACCCCCTTCTCACCCACCAAAAAAAATGTGGCATATCCGCCCGATCAGAAACCAAATGAATGAACCTGACACCTCTTTAGCTAATGTACCCCCAAGTAGAAGTTGCGAAAAAACCCCTTACCTCAATGTTTCATTGATCACATGATGAGAATGTCTAGTGGGAATGATCTACGATAATCACATGGCATTGGAGGAAAGTGACAACACACACCCCTCTACCGCATCGCTTCCCCCACCACCTATACCTCCATCTCCTAAGAGACAACAACACACAATCAAAAAATTAATCCTATGATCTAAAAAATATTACAAGCTTCAAGCCGCCATATTTGACCCCAAAGCCATTAGCATGTCACCAAAAAATCCCAACAACACAAAATATCCAAAAATGAATAAATCCTGCCACGATTATGAGAAAAATTATCCCACCTCCACCTCGACCAACATATGGAATAAATTTCCCTATATTTCTCTAAAAGAGCTTCTCAAACCACCATCAATACACAAAAGGCATCAAAATTGACCCACACATAAATATAGAGTGCCACCATAATTGAATTTAAAAAAAAAACACCCCAACAGATACAGGAAGTAATCAAAATATCTACAAGCTAAGTTACAAGGAAACAAGGGTAAGAAAATAAAATCCCATACCTCTCTCCAAACCAAAAACTCCAAAGACAACTATGGCACATAATATAACATACACAAGGCTTTGAGGTGAAATTTCTCCTTACAAAATCTGCAAGATAAAGATAAATTGTATAATGTAATACTAATGTCCCAAATGTGAGACCAATAAACAAGAATTCCTTCAATTGTTTTCACCTCGCGCCATAGCTAACTCCTCATGTGCTTGCTCCTAGTCTCCTAGTACAACATTCCTTCTAGAGCTTTTCCTCTTACTCTGAGAAAATTGGTCTTCCTTCAATGACCTTGCATCCAATACGACCTTCAAAACCATGGTTCTCGATTGCAATACTCCCAAAGTATTCCACCAATGAATACGAATACGAGCCCCAAGGGTTAGCTAAATTGATTGAATCCCTGTCACTAAAGAGCCTCACTAATAAGAGGCCCCAAGATCAAATCTCCTCGATGCCCTTATGGTTAGAAATTGCCAATAAACCAAATGAAAATGATCCCTCTTAGTATATTTGTTGAAATTTTTAAACGGGAAAAGAAAATAACACAAACATGATATCCTCCCAAATATATCAACTCACTAAAGAAGATATTTCAATGCTAATGCTACATGAAACTATAGCCAGGGTGAGGAACAACTACACTATTCCCAAGGATTTTTTTGAATCAATCACCCCATCGGGGAACAACGTCGTAAATTATTACATATGACAAAAACAATTACTTCAAAACTATATATATATAAAAGGAAATTGTAATGTGTGAATAACAACAAAATCCAGGATAATCACATTAGTAAAAATATTTTCAATCAAATAAATGATTTTAACTAACATTCAATTGTGGAATATCAATTGATATTTAAATATAGTACTTCCACAACTACCTATAGAGAACCAACCCTCCAATCATCAAAATGATAAATCATTGCACCACGTGCATACTTGTCTTATCTCCCGTTAAGGACATCCACACCTTACTTATAAAAGTAATGAGAGAGAACTTCATACTTTATAATAATCGAAATGATAATTAAATGCACCAAGTACATATTTTCCTAGTAATTGCTAAGATATTCCCAAGATTAGTAATACAATAAAGGAACTCATACTTCTAGTAATTCCTTTTCGATCACAAGGCTCCGTTCTTGTCAAGATGCACATAAATATTTATACAACCATATAAAAAATTCATTATAATACAACACATAACTAAATAGTTAACTTGTTCCGCTATGGAAACCACATTAGGAAGAATAACACTCCTCCCAACTAATGGGAAATGGTTTCCCCAACCAAAATGAGTAATTTTCACATCCAGATAGTTCTTTGACAGAGACCATACCAGGTCGAGTCGATAATTACACTAGCCAACCACCTCAAGAATTTAAATGACCACATAAGGTCAAATTATAGGATTCCTCTTGGCACTGTCCTGCCTAATCTCGTGACAACATTCCATGTATGAGGAATTTTGGGCCTCTTCCAACATGCTCCAAAATGAATAGATTTTCCTCAGGTTCATTTTCCCCTCTTCACTATCTTTTCCAACTCTTTTCCCATACGAAGATCATCTATCTCTAAGGCGAGGAAATTTGGGCAGGAAAGCACTATCAACCCTTTCGGGCAGGAAACCGTCATCAACCCAAAGTTTTCTAGCCATTCAACTCTGTCTACAACCTTATTGCATGTTAAATTTATCTTTTAGCATTCTTTCCCATAGTAATTTACATAATAAACCATATGCACATTATACATAAAGAAAAATAAACTTTAATTTGTTTTATTTAATTTCATTTTAAAACACTTTATTGTCCTAGTCAAGGACCTTCCTTATATTTTACATTCATGAATTTATTCTCCATAAGTAGTTCCTTTTAGCTTTCATCAAGCTCATCAAATGTATCCTTAATATGTTCATATCTTCAAAGCTTGGGAGTTGATTCTCACTTTCTTAGTGAGTGTTTAATATTGTTCATATGTATAATAGAGGTTATATTATTTTTTATCCTCATCGAAATTCAAATTTCTTGAACACATTTTTGCAGTAGACTCTACTATTTACTACTCTCAATGCAGCTATAAACATGAATCATATATCTCATGTCAAAAGTAGTCTACTGCATATAAAAATATGTATAGTTTTAGAGTCATACCTGAGCTGATGCCCATTAGTAGCATACCTTAATTTATTTTTTTCTTAACAATTAATGTATGATACTTCTTATAACATACCCTAGTAAGCTCACATCAAAATTTCGGGAGTTTGGATTATTTTACACAAGTTACCCATGGTAACTCTCTAAATCACTGTTCCAGATTCCTCAATAACCATTAGATAGAATATTCACCAATACATAGAAAAACTTTCAAATATGAATATTAAGTTGCATACCCATTAACAACCTTATTGTAGTATATTAACATAAATTGTATGATGTAACCCTTCATCCATTACATGATTCCTTTTATTATATTATTTAATCACATACTTGACATTATGAACATCATATCAGGCAAGAAATCAATATCATGAAAATGATGCAATAATTAATCACATCATTGAACATTGATATACCTCGAAACCGCGTAGGGTGAAAACCATAAAACGTTTAATTTTTTTATAAACGATCATGAGGGTGTTCAACCCTCACTCAATGGCTTATAAGAGATTTCATCCCTTAGCCATTGTTATAAAATATTACAAGAAAATATCACTTAAATATAAATAATATATCTAAAAGCTATTACAGTCATCGTGATAACATTTACCCACAAATATTCAATATTCATATCATTGTGGCATGGTTGTACCTACAATGAACCATCATGCAACTTGCATGCATCTTCATGAACCATAAATTATTTACCTCCCACCTTGTTAAGCATAATTTTTATTTTACACAAGTCACCGTCCTTTCTTGTTATTTTTGTCATCGGCATACATTCATATGAATATTACATAAATTATTAATCAACCCATTAATAGATATATACTAGTGATGCTTCACCATCTATTCATGTACATTCATTACATGCAAGAAAAATATCATCACATTCTTCCTTTAACAACACTACCTTTGTGCTAGTTATAAGCATGTAACCATAAAAAGATGTTTATAAACTAATTATCACATTATTAATATTTCCTTTACACAAAGACACGTTCTTGAAAGACAAATAACTAGGATTGTCTACACATTCATTTAAAAGAAACTAACACATCGATTATGATATTTTAATTACATAAACATTATCAAAATAACTAACCCTTCATCTATTACTTTTGGTGCATGATAATACGTAAATAATTCTAACATGGATAATTTTGTTCCTATGCATTAAAACACGTATAATTTCAAAAATAATTTTCCCAAAAGAAATCTTAACACAATAGAGCATGAAAACACATGTTTCCTTTTCAAGGAAAAATAGCATAATAAGGAATGTAAAAACATGCTTTATTTTCCATAAAAATAATGAAATAATCATACAAATACATGTCTTATTTTCCAAGGATTATAACGATACTACCCATATATATTACCCATATATATGTATTTTAAGGAAACCAACACATTACTATGGTTTTTGTGCATGCAATTCATCTTCAATCATTAACAATGTAGGATAACACACAACATGTTATCATTTCCCACATACAAATCCATATTATTTCCAACTAAAGCTAATACAAACCTTGCATGCATATAAATGATTTTATTCCTCTATAAACTAACATAATCGTTATGATAACATAAATTAATTACATATAATTCTTGAAACATAACTCAATGCTTCTTCTATTAATGCAAAGAAGATGTCTCTATAACACAACAGCTATTGTTTGTGCATGCAATATTTTATCATAATAACTCTTCTTTAATGTATTCAATACATATTCCATTCTAGAATACTACCATTATAAACTATTATTTTCATGTAGACAAATACTTGTTTTCAGAAGGAAGTTAATACACCCTAGTTTCTTTATCTTTTTACATGTAGTTTCATATGCTTCCCTTTAAAGAAAATTAACATAATATCTTTCAAGAACATATTTTATATCTCACAATGACTATCTTTTTATGCATGTAACATGTGTTCATTTCCTAACACTAACTCTCTTACCTCAATGCACATAATATTTTCAAGAAACAAGCATGAATTATTTTCTTTTTAAAAAGAAAATCCCTGCAGTCTTTAAATAATAAACATGGCTAATATATGCATAGAGATTCATGAAAACCCTTCCAAGAAAGTTAATCTGATTAAATTTTCTCTTTTATTTTTCACTACCCAAGAAAATATTTTACGAATTACCCCCTTCTCTAATATATATTCATTTTCAATAAAATATCTTGGATTTCTTAAAATAACTTGGATTTATTATCGTTTCATATACGTCTATGAAATCCATTTTTTAGAGATAACAAGTTGTAGATAGATATATTTTCTTTCTAAAACGTTAACATAATAACAATATTTATCTATCTACTGTAAAATATCTTATTTAATAAGAAACTAGCATAAGTTCTATATCTGCAGAAAATTTCAAGAGTTCTTTTGTCAAAAATCTCATTAACTTATCTTTGAAGCTATTATATATTTCCAAGTATTAAACTACTTAACACTTCACCAAAACATAGTAAGAGTAATTATTAAATATCTGGATAACAATGTAAATTTTAAAATAAATTAATGTGATAATTTATCTTTCCAAGTATAAAAGAAGATTAATATCTCTTTTAATGCATAAGAATCAACTAAATATTTCCAAAAAAAACCATCTAGATTTGTTTTTTTTCAGACATCTGTACAAAATCATTTCGAAAGAAAGATTATGCATCCTATTTTTTTATATAGGAGGCATATGAAATATATCTTTGCATCTATTATAGCCAATATTTGCGGTTATTAGAGCCAATCATCTCATCCGAAAAACACCCTTGCAAGAGGAATATGAACAATGGATTTGCTGATATTTTCATAGACGAGTCATGCATGAGCTCTGCAACCAAGTACTTAACACAACCCCCACGAGCCCAAAATATTGAAGAAACAGAACTCTCCATCGCATAATAAATCACACAATATAATCTTCTCTCCATCCTATAATAGTTCACACTGTGTAATGTTATCTCCGAGGACGTTTTCCTTCATTTTTTTTAAGAAAATACATAGCTAGGCATGCCCTCTCTCTTAAGACAGTGATCGATAAAAGGTGAATCCCCCAACCTCCAAACCTGGAAATGTTTCTTAGTTTAATTTTTGTTTTTTACCAATTTTTCTTTATATTCCAACGATTCATTTGGATATTACAATCTATTTTAACTTCTATACTAGCCAGGTTGTCCTCTGCACCATCTCCCTTTTCATGTTTTCATTCCCCTTTTTTTCTAAATCATAGAGCCACCAAGAAAAGAGAGAAAAGGTGGTTATCAAGAACCGAACACTACGTAATTATTGGCCAAATCTCTCATGAACTTATCCACATATTTAATATATTTTTTTTATATATAGTGAGTTTCTAATATCTTCAACTTGTATTTTTTTTGGTTTTTACGAAGGTTTCCATGATAGGGATATTAAAATTTGGTACTACAATTCACTTATAAACAAACTTATAAAGTACATAATATTTGAAATACTCATTGAAAGGATAACTCAACCACTTTATAACACCCTATTTTATGTTAATTATGATTGATAGACTTTTATGATACATTTGAATTATTAAAAGTAAAATGAATTAATGAATATGGTTATTCGTTAGTGATACTTGTGTTTATTTATAAAGAAAAATTGATAAATTATCCTGAGTAAAGGGGATTAACTAAATGGTAAATGATTCCAAGATTCTACAGAAAAAAAGTAGAGACAATTTCTGACAGTTACTTGCAAAAAATGATAAAATGGAAATAATGAAGGAGGGAAGGGGTTTTGTTCAAAAATATGCTAAGGGTTAACAAAAGTATTTTGATAAGGGTTGGCTATAGCTAGTAGGAAACCACTGGACCTCTGAAAACCTAGAGAAGTATAGGCTGGATTGAAATCCTTAGGTCTTTCTTCTAATCAATATTGTCTACTCTCTAAGGCTTTGGAGAGGAGCACAGGGGGAGTAGAGGAAGTGATTACCTTTCTCAAGGTTGGGTGGAACCATCAGTTATTTGGAAAGTAAAGTAAAAATATAATTGCCTTTTTTTTTTTATATTAGTGTGCAAATGACAGCCTAAGAAAGAAGTCTGTGTATGACTTTATTTTAGTATTTTTTTAATGATTCACATCTACTAATGTGAATAGTACAAAGAACTTATTTTTCTTTATTTTAGAAGATGAAATAGTGGGGATAAAAATCTTGAAATATTATCTTTTAAGTGTGTTACACCAAAGGAAAAAACTAGTACAGGTACTGCAAGCTTAAGTCTTGTACAAGAAACTGTATTCAATATAACATATATAGAAAATAAAGTTAGTAGTAGCACAAAAATTATATTCTTTAATCAGACAGAAACAATTATTTTATTATGTATGTGACCCATTAAATTCTGGAAAGAATTTACGCAATTGGAATAATATAAAAATAATGTCTACTGTAAACCATCAAATTTTTTACGCACAAAGGTTTAACATAAAGTGTCGTGGTAACATGGCAGGCGTCATGGTACTCTGGCCAATTTAACCTTAGTCTTGTTGTAGTTTACATTTTCAATAAATAGAAAAGAAACAATGATGCAATATATTTATATATATTTATTAACTAGCAATAGACAATGTAAACAACAAGAGAATTTAGAAAGACACTGGAAAAAGTGCATAAGAGAGGAAAATGAAAGTAAACAATAGAACGTTATTTTTATATAGATGATTTGGTCATAACTTTAATAGACCCAAACTTCATGCCGAAATCATAAACCCTGTGGTGGAGGAAGAAAGACCGAACTGTCTCTACCATTTCAGATATTGAACAAAGGGGAAATAAAATTAAACTCATAACAGAGTAATGTAATATTTCCTCAATGATGATTCACACCAAAATATGAGATCCTAATTTTGAATTCAAATAGTAATAACACAATTTCTATATTGTCAATAAAAAATAAGTTACAGGCTTGGAGGCCTTAAGTCCCTAAGGAAAAAAATCATGCAGTTACTAAAATCATTAAATAGAGCCATCTCTAGATATGTTCCAGTAAACAATAGATATTCCATCGTTCATTGAACCTCAAGAACCTAGAATAACAAAACTCTTGCATGTAGGCACAGTCGTGGCCCTATGGCACACTGCACACAAGGAGGGTTTTACCCTCAGAAAAACATAATAATGCAAGTAAGGAAAGATCGAGTTAGGGAGCTTGGTCTTACCTGTGAGTCAGAGTGGTGTTGTAAAGCTGAAAGCAAATCTCCTTCTACTGCATCAGTATGAACTGTGTCTAATTTCAAACGAAACAGAATGGGGTTCATAATAGGAGATAGAAAACTAAGCATACAACCCAGAATATAATATAAGAAATTCACCATTCAAACAGAAAATTTATATTCTGATGAGATTGACAACATGGTCTAGATTGGTACCTATTCGGGTTTTGCCTGCCATGTCCAATATCCATTTCCACTTGGCCCAATGAAATAAAAAATTAGACATTTATATTCACCTTAGCACATAAAGAAACCCAATGAAGAATGAAACGAAAACTCTGACAATGGGAAAAATATTAGAGAGAGACGTTCCAGACAAATGGATAAGCCTTGAATTAACATAGCCACAAGATAATTTGTACTGTAAAACCTGAATGCGTAGCTTACTACAATAGAGGAAGTGACCGAATCTTGAGAATAGGATCAAGGCACATTACAAACTGTACAAGGAAAACTGCGGAGAAATATTACCTATCAAAAGTGGAACGCAACTGCAGCATGATGAAGGACGGAAGTTCTAGCGCCCATAAGGATGAGCTTACAAAGGTATTATAAAAAAACAAAGAAAATTGACAGAGCCAAGTTAGCCATGAGGATGGCGAGAGAATGATTTTGAGAGACGCGACAAGGGGTGGGTGGTTACCCTAACCTCCCTAGACCTCCTCCAACCCATTGGATCTAGGGTTCTACAAACCTACAGTCTAGATGTGACGGATGAACAATGCAGGATAGTGGTGGGATTTTTTCCTTATCCTCCGGCCAAGTATCTCCAAATCGATGTGGAGAAGTACCAAGGAATATATATATTAAATGATACGAATCACATAATAGATGATTCGTATGAATAACAATTAAATTCAACTCAAATTTTACCCAAGGAAATCAAAAAATAAAATCTTAGTACATAGTCTAATTGATGTTGGTATTTATAATTAGTACTCTGAACCAATGGGGATTTGAAAAATCCAGAATCATAAGTATAATGTATATAAAGTTATGTCAAACATTTCTACCTTGTAAAAATGAGATGTTATACATATACATTGTTTACTCTGTTATTTGCATGGCCAATAAATATATTTGGGTATCATTTGTATTAATATATCGATATATTAACAATAGGAAAGGTAAGTTGGTAATAGGAGGAATGAAAAGCTAACTTAGATGAAATTTTTAATGGTAAGTTTTATTTTATGTATATAGTTGTGACAAGTGGTATTAGAGCATGGTTACACGCTGGCCCAGATGGGTGAATGCAATAACATGGGTGTTTTCATTTTGTTTCTTGTTTGAAATTGTGCACAATGAGAGGAAGACTAATAAGAAGTTACAATGTGGAGAGGGTCCAGTTATCAAATGCCAAGAACTACAGGGGAATCCCATCCCTTGTCAAACCCTGAAGTTAACTCAGAAATGTGGGTACAATTAAGTGTGGACCAACACCAACAAACTAGTATATTACTAGAAGAGAAAAAACATTAGACGAATAGACGGTTAGATACGGTGCAACAAGTTCAGATAGAGATGAATCACATTCGAAGTCTAATGAAAAGTTAATGAGAGAGAAAGAAAGAATACTAAAGAGCCTCTCAGATAAATAGAAACATTGGGACACCCACAAAGAAGGAGAGAAAGAGCAGCAAGTTCATGAAAATCCAAAAAGAAGTCATAACCAGCCGAGTAATAAGAGTAGAACTTATAACGAAGCTGAATCTGGAAATATTTCAGATTAGCAAGAGCTGAAGAAATAGAAAGTGGAATTACAAGGTGAATTCCGGAAAATAAGGCCTCCAACATTTGATGCATAGGATGAAGAAGTGGCAGAAGCTTGGATAATAAATATGAATAAGTATTTCCAAGCTTATCAATATAAAAAAAACTCAAAGCTCGCCTAGCTAACTATCAATTGCAGGAAAAGGATACATTATGGTGGGAAGAGGTGAAAAATGCACGTGGAATTGAAGACCAAAATGTGACTCGGGATGAGTTGCAATAGTATTTCAAGGATAAGTACTTAACTAAAAGATTTTATGATGAGAAATCTCGATAGTTTCATGATTTAAAATTGGGAAAAATGTCTATAAATGAATTTATCATAAATTTACCCCCTTGTTAAGACATGTGCCATACTTAAGATATGAAAAGGAAAAGGTACAACGGTTCTTGAGCAGCTTGTCGGCTCACATGAAGGAAATAATCGAGTTTGTGAACCAAAAAACCATGGATGAGGTAATAAGAAAAACATGGATTTGATATCAGCAGTCCAAGGAAAAGGGAGAAGTTGGTAGAAGCTGGCCACCTATGAAAGGGTAGAAAGGCCCCTCGAATTTTAAAAACTGTACACCACGAAAGTATAAAAATTCTACGAGAAATTCAACAAATGGGAACATTGGGAAAAATCATTAAAAAGTCAAATGGGAAATTGAAGAGCGACATACTGAGGCTTCTAGGAGGCTAGACCTTGGACATTCCCAAACACAACCATTGGAATTCTGGGGATGTGGGGAGGCATATTATTTTAAGAACTATCCTCAGTGAGGGAGAAATGAAGTGACAACCAATATGCAAGAAGCATCTATCACGGGAGATGTGGTGCGAACATATTGAGGATAAATGCTACTATGGAAGATCGACAAGTGGATTTCCATCCAACTATGATAGAACTGGAAGGTAAGCTTCAAAACCAATATGTTTCCATTTTAATTGACCTTGGTGCTAGTTTGAGCTATATAAACCCCAGTAGAGTTGAATACTATAAATTTAAAAATCATAAATTTAAGGACCCATGGCTGGTTGAATTGAATACAAGGGAGAAAAGGTGAGTCAATGCAAAAGTTCCAAATTGTGAGTTGAAGATAGGAGATCAACACATAATTGTAGATATGAACATTATACCTCTCAGTTCCTCCGATATTTTATTTGTAATAGACCAGTTAGAAATACACTCATCATTAGTGGATTCCAAAGATAAAGCCATCTACTTTAAATCAGAAGACAATACACGTCAGGAATTGTAGGGGATCAGGAAGCCACTTCGGTTGTGACCCATTATTGCATCCAAGTTGGGTAAATTCATTAGAAAGGGGTGTCATCTCTATGAAATTAAGGTGGGGTTCTCTAACTCCAAGGATAATACCCTTATGTTGGAAAATATTCCTATTGTACATGAATTTATGGATTTGTTCCCTGAAAATATTCAAGGGTTGCCACCGAAGCAAGATATTGATTTCACAATAGAACTAATACCCGGGCCAACACCTGTGTCATGAGCACTGTACATAATGAGTGTGCCTGAATTGACAGAATAAAAAATGTAGATGCAAGAATTAATTGAAAAAGGATATATTCGGCCAAGTGTGTCTCCTTGGGGATAACCTGTGTTGTTTGTTAAGAAAAATGACAGTACTATGCGAATGTGGATGGATTACCAGCAGCTCAACAAATTGACTATAAAAAACAAGTACCCATTTCCATGCATAGATGATCTGTTTGATCAGGTGAAGGGGGAAATAGTGTTTTTCAAGGCTGATCTAAGCTCAGGGTATCAGAAAATACATATTAAGGATGAGGACATATCTAAAACAACTTTCCATACCCGATATAAATATTACGAATTTGTGGTGTTACCATTCGAGTTAACCAATGCACCAACAAATTTCATGAGCTTGATGCATGGTATCTTCCACCCATTTTTAGATAAATTTGTTTTAAAATTTATTGACGATATAATGATTTATTTTAATAATATGGAAGACACAAGGAAAATTTACACATAGTGCTGAAAATGTTACGGGAAGACTATCTCTACACCAAAATTAGTAAATGTGACTTTTGTAAGGACCAGATTCAGTATCTGGGACATGTTATATCTGCCAAGGGTATTTCTGTAGACCCCAAAAATATATAAATGATTATAGAATGGAATTTCCCTAATAATGTGGCATAGGTACATTTATTCATGGGTTTAGCTGGTTATTACCAATGGTTCATTAATGGTTTCTCTAAAATAGCCTTTCCTATTACCTCTATGCAACAGAAAAGACGAGTCTTTAAGTGGATTCAAGAATGTCAAAATAGTTTTGAAAGATTGAAAGAGCTACTAACTATTTCCCCTATATTGAAAGTAGTAGACCCAAGTAATGAATTCGAAGTATGCACTCATGCATGCAAGGAAGGGGTAGGAGCAGTTTTGACCCAAGAAGGTAAGGTCATATCATACAAATCCAGAAAGTTGAAGGATCATGAGCAGTGCTATTTTGCGTATGATTTAAAATTAACAGCAGTAGTGCATGCCTTGCGAGTGTGGAGACATTACTTGTTGGGTAACAGGTTTGTGCTAAGAACCGAACATAGTAGTTTAACTATATTTTTAAAACAATCTAATTTAAATTCTCGCCAAGCAAGATGGAATGCATTATTAAGTGAATTTAATTTTCGTATTCAACGTGTAAAAGGTAAGGATAACCATGTTGTGGATACTTTAAGTAGAAAATTGCATTGCATCTGTGAAATTTACTTTAACCAAGTTGAATATAAGTTCCAGGAGCATATTGTGGAGGCAACAAGGAAGGACCCTAAATATCAATTCCTATGGGAGTAATAAAGAGAAGTCAAAAAGAAAGGAAAGCAATGAAATTATGAGCCTAATGATAAATATATCTTGTTATACAAAAATAATATATGTATTTCAAATCAAATGAGCCTAAAGGGGTTGATTCTGGATTCATATCATCGAAGTTCCTATGAAGTACATCCTGAATATCAAAATATGTTAAAAATAATTAGGAAAGATAATTTCTGGCCAAGAATGCGTAAATACGTTGTTGAATACCTGACCAAGTGCTTGGAGTTCTAGCAATTCAAGGTAGAACACCAGCATACAACAGGATTGCTTCAACCTATCCCTATACCTAAATGCAAATGGGAAGTCATTTCATTTGATTTCATCATTGGGTTGCCAATAAATAAAAGGCACAATGACTCAATAATGGTGGTGGTGGATAGGCGCAACAAGGTATGTTAGGTCCCTATATTACTAGAATAGTCCCTTATTGTTGTTAGTGTAGCCCCCTTATTGTTATTGTTGTACCTATGTAGCCCCCATATTTTTATTATTATGCCCTTACATTATTACTGTTGGGTCAGCTAGGATTATATTGTGACCCCATGAACTCCTACATATAGAAAGGAGGTTTTTTCATTTGTATAATCCAAGAATTGTTCATTTATGTAATGTAAAGGAGGTTTCCATCTTGAGGTGGTTTAATTGTAAGGCGTTGATCTATCTTTTCTTCTATTTTTGGAGCTGGTTTCATAACATTTGGTATTAAAGCTTTGGATTCCAGGTTTTCGTTGCACCAAATAGATCATCATGGAATTTTTTCTATAACATTTTTTCTATGAAGATTCAAAAGTTCAATGTTTTAAAAAGTGAAGCTGAAATCCTGAGGAACGTCGTGTAAATACATCAAATATTTGTTCGCAATATTTTCATAGATATGATCTATCGAAGTTATCATTTTTGCAAGTTCCTGAATTCCATATAAAGGAGGTGACCTTGGGAAAATCGTCATAAATATCTCTCTGAGCATCGGATTGGAATTCTGTAAAAAGTAGGAAACATTACATGGGATGTAGTTTCCTGTCTAAACAATGAGATGTGGCATGTCATACAAGTTCGCTCTATTGAACCAGTCCATAATTAGGCCATTGTGGGAGATTTGGGGATAAATTTTCCTTGAAGAATCCAAATCAGGTCTGACCCGTGGCATTTGAAAGAAGATTAAAAGGGATACTAAAAAATTGAATTTTGAATATTGAAGATCTGAAATCACAGAGAAAATTCAGTTTTAATATGGCGCTCCTCAAAAGCACGAAAAAGTTGTGTATATTTTTTTTCAAATTGCATAAGTCTTGTTTGAAAAATCAGTTTCAAGTGATTCCAAAGGCATATTGGAGAATATATATGAAGAATGGGTTCTAAAATTCCCCCTAAAGAATTCGACACCCTTTAAGCCCTCAAAATACTCTACTACTACCCATGAAGATGAAGAAGTGAAACATGATATATCAAAATTGCAGGAGCAAGTGCACCATATTTCACTCTGGCAAAGAGCAACAAAAAATGAAATGGATGTTTTGAGCAAAGGCATGGAATCTAATATGGACGGTTTGAAGAAGGAAATGGAAGCTAATATGGATGGTTTGAATAAAGGGCTGGAAACTAATATGGATGGTTTGAAGAATGACATGGAAGACATGGAAGCTAATATGGATGGTATATAAGAAAAATTGAAAGACAACATGGAAGACATGAAGAATGATCTAAAAGCAGACATGGAAGGTTTGAAAAAGTTGATACAGAATTGTTTCCTAATGGTGAAAAGATAGTAGAGGAAACTCATGATGAGAAAAAAATAAATGTTAATCATTATTTCATAAACTCTAATGTTGGATTGAAGACCCACCATATTCCAAATATTTATATGAGGAAGTTTGATGGAAAGGATCCCATAACATGGGTAATATAGATGGAGCAATATTTTGATATCAATAATGTGAAAAACACACAAAAGGTACACATTTCAACTTTATATTTAGAAAAATATACATTTGTATGGTATCGATGACTTTTCTCCCGTAAAAAAATTGTCCCTTGGTCAATTTTTACGAAGGAAATGATAACACATTATGAGGATACAAAGAGCAATACCTTCTTTAGCCAATTTATAAATCTCAAAAAAAGGGTTCAGTGGTGGAGCACATTGAGGACTTCCAAAATTTGAATATAAGGGTAAATGATCTTCCAGAGGAACACAAGATTGATATCTTCATAGGGACCTTAAAGGATAACATCGAACATGAGGTTTACGTTCGGGAACCTGATTCATTGGAGAAGGCATTTAGGTTGGAAAGAAAAATTGAATGTAAAATTATGGAAAAAAGGAATCCTACCACTCACATCTAGAAAGTTGGAAGTGTTGCTACTCCTAGACTTCCATAACCTACAAGGTTGGCACCAGAACAATTGGAAGAAAAAAGAAAAAAAAGGGCTTTTCTACAATTTTGATAGAAAATACACTAAAGGTCATAAGTGTGCTGAGAAGAAATTATTTTATATAGATTGTGAAGAGGAGGAAGAAAATGAAGAAGAAACTTCAAAATAAGAGGATATACACTAGGAACCAACCCTAAAGAAAGAAGAAATGAGTCAGACTATATCATGTAATGCATTGGTCAGAATTACCACTCCTCAAACTCTCAAGATAGAAGGACATATCAAGAAGAAAAAGGTAATAGTGTTGATTTATTCGGGTAGTACCCATAATTTTATTCATTTTAAGGTAGCCAAGGAATTGAATTGTTTCCTAAACCTAGCACCAAAATGGCAAGTGATGGTTACAAATGGAGGAACTATATTTTTTTATGGAAAATTTCATAATATCAAGTTGGCCATGGAATAATATGTATTGATGTTGTACTAGGAGTACAATGGTTTCAATCGTTAGGGATAATATCTTTTTAATTTTCAAGAAATTTTATTAAATTTTTTTTTGGAAGGATAGGAAATTTAATTACAGGGGATCGTAGGGAAGCCAGGAAATATAATAAGCTCTAATGGAATGACAAATCTTCTGAAGAAAGAACAATGAGGCATAATTTCACAATTATTCTCACTAGAAGTTCCAACATCAAAATCATCTATTTCTCCAGATCTCCAAAAAGTCTTGGACAATCATTCCAAGGTGTTTGAAACTCCCAAAGTGCTCCCACTTATTCATGATCACGATCATGCTATTCACTTGATTCCAGGAAGTCTTCCTCCAAACACCAGTCCTCACAGTTATCCTTATGTCCAAAAGAACGAAATTAAACATATGATTGAAGAAATGTTAGAGGTTTGTATCAGTAAACCTAGTTAAAGTTCTTTCTCTTCTCTAGTAGTATTGGTGCACAAGAAGGTTGGATCGTGGTGCATGTGTCTAGCTTATAGGGAGTTCAATAAGCTCACTATTAAAGATAAATTTCCCATTCTTTTGATTGATGAATTATTGGAGGAATTACATGGAGCAATTTATTTTACCAAGATGGATCTTCGTTTAGGATATTCTCAAATTAGAATGAAGACTGAATATATTCTGAAAATAGCATTTTGAACTTATGAGGATCATTATGAACGTTTTTTCATGCCTTTTGGCCTTACCAATGCACCTTCTACATTTCAAGGGTTGATGAATTCCAATTTAAATCCCATCCTTAGAGAATGTGTGTTAGTACTTTTTTATGATATACTAATCTACAACACGTCTTGGAGGATCATGTTCAACATGTTGACAGGGTGCTCAAACTATTGGAAGAGAAACAATTATATGCAAAAACCTACAAATTTTTATTTGGAGTACAAGAGGTGGAATATTTGGGTCATATTGCATCTCACAAGGGTGTTAAGGTAGACCCTAAGAAAATTAAAGCCATTAAGGAATGGAAAGTCCCCACAACCATAAAGTAGTTGCAAGTATTTGTTAAGTCCCTATATTAATAGTATAGCCCCTTATTATGTTAGTGTAGCCCCCCTTATTGTTATTATTGTACCCCTGTAACCCCATATTGCTATTATTGTGCCCTTACATTATTATTGCTAGGTCGGCTAGGATTACATTGTGGCCCCACTACGATTATATTATGGCCCCATGGACTCCTATATATAGAAGGAGGTTTTGTTCACTTGTATCATCCAAGAATTGTTCATTTATGTAATGTATTGGAGGTTTCCCCCTCAAGGTGGCTCATTTCTAAGGCGTTGATATCTCTTTTCTTCTCTTTTTGGAGCTGGTTACACAACATTTGGTTTCAGAGCTTTGGCTTCTAGGGTTTCGCTGCTCCAAACAGGTCATCGTGGAATTTGCGCTATAAATTTTCTTCTACGAAGTGTCAGAAGCTGAAATTTTTAGGGTGCGAAGCCGAAATCTGGAGGAAGATTTTCTAAAAATTGCAGAGCTTGGTTCGCAATATTTTCGGAGATATGATCTGTGGAAGTTAGGTCTTTTTTCAGGCTCCTAAACAGGTCATCATGGAATTTTCACTATAACTTGATTTCTACGAAGGTTCAAAATTTGAAATTTTTATGGTGCGAAGCTAAAATCCTGAGGAAAGTCATCAAAAAATTTCAGATCTTGGTTCACAATATTTTTGGAGATATGATCTGGGAAGGTAGTGCTTTTTCAGGCTCCTGAATTTCATCTCAAAGAGGTGATCGTGGGAAAAGTTCAATAACTCTCTCTCTGGGCATCGGATTGGAGTGCCATAAAAATTGGTTGCAAGTAAACAGACTTTGGTTTCTTGGATATCAATTTCAGAGAAAAAGGACAAAACAATGACACATGGCAAGTCGTACAAGTTCTCTCTACTGAACCAGTCCATAATTAGGTCATTGTGGGAGATTGGACACAACTTTGTCTTGGAGAATCCAAATCAGGTCAGACCTATGGAATTCAAAAGATAATTCAAAGGGATAATTTAGTGCTGAATTTAAGATATAGAAGAGCTGCAATCACAGCGATAATACAATTTCAATATCGAGCTCCTCAAAAGAAAGTAAAAGGTGTGTATTTGTTTTCCGAATTGCATAAGTCTTGTTTGAAGAATCAAGTTGAATTGATTGCAAGGGCATATTTTAGAGTTTTGGGTATTGAGTTTCTACTGTTCCTCCAAAAAATAATTCCATGCTGTTAATCCTCAAAAATCTATACTACCAATAGCATGAAGGAAAGATTTAAATTATGAGATATCAAAATTACGGTACCAAGTGCATCAAGTTTAAATCTTACGAAGAGCAATTGAAGATGAAATAGATGGTTTAAAAGCAGAAATGGACGCTAATTTGGATGGTTTGAAGGATCAAATAATAGCAAATATGGATGATAAATTAATGGAAGATCACATCGATCATCAACAACAAGTTCTCCAACTCTCAAAGGATAACCCAACTTTGGTGCAGAATCTAATGAAACAACGGAAGATCAACATCAAATTGAAAGAAGTTATGAAGTAGTCATAGAAGAAAGAACTTGACAATTATGATCAATTTCAGAGTATCTCAGGAAGTGGAAGAACTTTCCTGTAAAATATTTCACATGGGAGGATGAGAATTTTATACAGAAGCATCAAGAAATAATCAAGCGTTGAGGAAAACACTTGTTTGAAGGAGAGGGGCATGTTAAGTCCCTATATTAATAGTATAGCCCCTTATTATGTTAGTGTAGCCCCCCTTATTGTTATTATTGTACCCCTGTAACCCCCATATTGTTATTATTGTGCCCTTACATTATTATTGTTGGGTCGGCTAGGATTACATTGTGGCCCACTAGGATTACATTATGGCCCCATGGACTCCTATATATAGAAAGGAGGTTTTGTAAATTGTATCATCCAAGAATTGTTCATTTATGTAATGTATTGGAGGTTGCCCCCTCGAAGTGGCTCATTTCTAAGGTGTTCATATCTCTTTTCTTCTCTTTTTGGAGCTGGTTACACAACAGGTTAACACGGTATTATCGCAAGTTTGTTAAGAATTATGGGAGAATAGAAGCACCTCTAACAACATTATTGAAGAAAGATACATTTTCATCGACTCCTGAAGAAACTAAGGCCTTTGAGAATATTAAAGAGGCAATGTCCCTAGCACCGATCTTAGGTATGCCATACTTCACAAAAACCTTTATTGTGGAATGTGATGCCTCACGAAATGGAATTGGTGCAGTTTTAATTCAAGAAGGAACACCCCTTTCTTTTAAAAGTTGTTCGATCAAAGGAAATTATTTACATAAATCTATTTATGAGAAGGAAATGTTGGCAATACTACATGCACTAAAGAAATGACGACCTTGTCTAATGGGAAGAGACTTCAAGGTAAAAACTTACCATGATAACCTTAAATAATTTTTGGAACAAAGAATATCTTCATAAGAGAAGAAAAAATGGGTCACAAAGATGTTGGGTTATGACTTTGAAGTCATCTACAAAAATTGGAGGCTAGATGTTGTTGCAGATGCACTCTCAAGAAAGGATGAAGATGTGGAAGCATTGCTATTTTCCATTTCTATTATCCAACTAGATTAGATAACCGAAGCAAGGGATGAATGGAAGAAGGACGAAGAAGTGTGGACACTCATTCGAAAGTTGCACCAATATCCTAGTACATATCATACATTTAGTTGGAAAAATGATTCCTTGTGGTACAAATATCGGTTATATCTTTGTAATAATTCCCAACTAAAACAAAGTATTCTTTTGGAATTGCACACATATCCTTTAGGAGAACACTCGGGATTTTTAAAAATTTACAGTAGGGTGAAGAAAGAATTTTTTTGGGATGGCTTGAAATGTGATATTCAAAAGCTTGTGGTGGAATGCTTGTTTTTCCATCAAAATAAATTTGAGACAATTAAGACCCCAGGTCTTCTACAACCTTTATCCATTCCAAGTCGACATTGGGAGGAGATTTCAATGGATTTTATCACACGTTTACCTAAGCCTGAAAGAAAGAGTGTCATCATAGTGGTAGTTGACAGACTTACCAAAAATGCCCACTTTTGTGCATTATTTGATATATTTAAAGCAAGTACAGTTTTTACTGCATTTATGGAAACAATTCAAAAGCTACATGGAAACCCAAAGATTATTTTAAGCAATAAAGATCCCATTTTTACTGGAAATTTTTAAACGGGATTATTTTCTTGTTTGGGTACTCAACTAGCTCATAGCTCATATTATCATCCTGAATCCGATGGGTAAACTGAGATAGTGAACAAATTTTTGGAAGGATATCTTTGTTGTTTTGTATCTGATAAACAGACACAATGGGTAAAGTGGTACTATGGCATACAAATTGGAGCTTCCTACTTCTTCTGAAGTGGATCCAGTTTTCCAGGTTTCATGCTTAAAGAAGGTTATAGGTGACAAACATTGAGTTCAAAAAATATTGCCAGAACTTGACGAGGAAGGCAAAATCATATTGGAAATTGTAGCAGTCATAGAAAAAACAACTGGACAACTATGAAATCGATCAATTTCAGAGTATCTCATCAAGTGGAAGAACTTACCCACTGAGGATTCAACATGGAAGGATGAGAATTTTATATAGAAGCATCTAGAGCTACTCAAGCATTGAGGAAAACACTTTTTTTTAAGGGGAGGGGCATGTTAGGTCCCTATATTACTAGTATGTCCCCCTTATTATTATTGTTGTACCCCTATAGTCCCCATATTTTATTATTGTTCCCTTACGTTATTATTGTTAGGTCGACTATGATTATGTTGTGACCCCATGGATTCCTTTATATAGAAAGGAGATTTTTTCATTTGTATCATCCAAGAATTTTTCATTTATGTAACGTAAAGGAGGTTTCCCCCTCGAAGTGGTTGAATTATAAGGCACTGATCTCTCTCTATTTTTGGATTTGGTTTCATAACAAGGTATATAATTTCATAGCTATCCTGTCAACATACAAGAAAATACATATTGCTGACATATTCATGAAAGAAATTTTTAGACTGCATGGGATTCCAAGAAATTTTATCTCAAATCGAGATGTAAAATGTACATCAGATTTCTGGAAGACATTACTCACCGGATTGGGAAAAAAATTTCATTTTAGTACCGCTTACCATCCTCAAATTTATGACCAAATAGAGAGGGTGAATCAATTTTTGCAGGATATGGCGTGCATGTATTTAATGCGAAAACCTACGAAGTGCAAAGAGTATCTTCATTTTGTCGAGCTTTCCTATAATAACGTATATCAATAATCCCTCAATATGAGTCCTTTTGAAGCATTTTACAGAAGACAATGTCAGACCCCCATAAATTGGATCATTCTGGAAACAAAGATGATGCTTGGACCAGACATGCTTGAGGAAATGGAGCATGATGTGAGAAAGATTAGAAAAAGCTTAAAGGAAGCTCAAGACTGAAAAAAGATATAAGTAGACCAAAAGAGAACCTTCAGGGAGTTTGTGGTGGGTGACCACGTATATGTAAGAATTAAAATAAAGATGAGTACCTTGAGGTGGAATACTTGTTCCAAATTAGCCCCCAGGTATTGAGGACCATTCCAAATTTTGGAACGGATTGGGTTGGTGGCTTATTGACTGGCTCTACCTAGTCATATAATGCTGCATAATGTGTTCCATGTACCACTTTTGAAATGATACATACATGACCCTAAGCATGTGATACATTGGCCAAGTATACATGTAAGTCATGATTACATTACAATTTCCAAATAAGAAAGGTTCTTTTTGGAACTAATTAAATTTTTTTTTCCACTGCAGGTAGAACCAGATGGCGAGTTTCTTCTAGATCCTTAGTGTATTCTTGATCAGAGGGAAATAATGCTATGGAGGCGAGTCATCCCCCAAGTTAGGGTGAAATGGAAGAACTTTAGCCCAGAGGAGGCTACCTGGTAGGATGAAAATTTCATTCGAGAGGCATATCTTCGACTGCTTTCAATGATAAAGTAACAACAGGGATAGTGTTTACCTTAGAGTGGGAAGATGTAACACCCTATTTTATGTTAATTATGATTTACATACCTTTATAATACATTTGAATTATTAAAATTATAAGGAATTAAAGAATATGGTTATTCATTAGTGAGACTTGACTTTATTTATAAACAAAAATTAATAAATTATTCTGAGTAAAATGGATTAACTGAATGGTAAATTATTCCAATATTTGAGAGTAAAAAGTAGGGACAGTTTCTAACAGTTACTTCCCAAAAAATATAAAATATAAATCATGAAGAAGGGAAGGGGTTATGTTCATAAAGATGCTAAGGGTTAGCAACAATATGCTAATAAGAGTTGCCTAGAGTTGGTAGGAAACTAGTGGAGCTTTGAAAACCCAGAGAAGTATAGGTTGGATTGAAGTCCTAAGGCCTTTATTCTAATTAATATTTTCTACTACCTAATTTTATGCAGAAGAGCACGGGGGAAGCGGAGAACGTGATTTTCTCTCTCAAGGTTGGGTGGAACCGTCAATTATCTAGAAATAAAAGTACATAGATAAGTACCTTTTGGTTTTCTTATATTATTGTGCAAATGACAACCTAAGAAATAAGTGTGTGATGACTGCATTTTACTGTTATGTTAATGATTCATATATGTTAATTTGAATATTACAAAGAAATCCTTTTTCTTTATTTTAGAAGATGAAAAGTTGGGAATAAAAATCCATAAATATAGTCTATTGTATGTGTTACACCAAAGGAACAAAATAGTACAAGTACTGGAAGATTAGGTCCTATATAGGAACCATATTCAATATAACATATATAGAAAATACAATGAGTAGCAGCACAAATTCTATCTTCTTTAATCAGATAGAAACAATTATTTTATTCTTTCTGAGACCCATTAAATTCCGGAAAGAATTTACGCACCTGGAAGAATATAAGAAGAATGTCTACTATAAACCATCAAACTGTTGATGCACAGAGGTTTAGCACTAAGTCCTGTGGTTACAGGGTAGGTTTCATGGTCCTTTTTCCAATTTAACCTCAGACTTGTTGTAGCTTGCATTTGCAATTAATAGAAAAGAAACATTGTTGCGATATAGTTATATATTTAGCTACCAATAGACAAAGTAACAACAAGAGAAATAATAAAGAAACTAAAAACAATGCCTAAGAGAGGAAAATGAAAGTAAACAATATAATACTATTTTAATATATTATTATGTCTTTATTCTCTCTTTGTGGGCTTCCTTCTCTCCATCTGCCTATATCTCTATTTCTGTCTTTGTCTTTATCTTTGTCTCTGTCATTTTTTCTTCTTCAATAACTTGTGCTCCTGCAAAAAAGTTGTCTTCCACTGACTCAAGTGGGATTTTATCACTGAATAAAATCATGTATATATGATGTTTCTGTTTCATCATCTGCAACCAATAATCATTTGACAAAAATTTTTTATCAAATTTTACATTAGCAATATTAATCATTGGATTTACCACAGTATTTTTACTCTCATCAACAAGATTTTTTCTTTGATTCACCATATCATCATCAACAAGATATGTTGTTGTGATCACCAAATCATCATGAGGAAGCTTTTTTTCCGGAATCACCAAAATAATCATTCACAAGTTCTATTGCTGAAAACATCAAATTCTCATCAGCAATTTGTGTTGCTAGATTCACCAAATTTTCATCAGCAAGCTCTGTTGTTGGATTCACCAAATTTCCGTCCACTTGTAGTTGTGCATAGTGGGGTTCAAAACCATAATTTTTATCCTTCTCTATTGCTTCTGAAATTTCTTCACAGACATCATCCACTTATGGATGAGACTTTTCATCTCGATGTACATCTACTGCTATAGATCCACCTTCATCTTCAACTTCAATTCTCCCCCTTCCACCAAAACACCTCTCAAGGTATCCCAAGCCTGCTTGGATGTCTTAGCATTTGAGATCAGGGGGATAATGTTGTCATCCATAGATTATTTTATGCATTTTAATGTAAATGTGTGCTTTTGCCTCTTCACTTCCATATCTAAAAGGATCTCAAACATCTCTTGTTCTCGCTTTAGCCTCTTGGATTTTCCCATTTTTTGAGTATTTATTGACTGCGACTTAACAAAAAAATAGATTTGCATACATGTTTTGTGGTGGATTCTCCACTGCTCTTGCACAGACAGATGGGTTTGCAATTTCTCTACAACCGTAATTCTTCTGAAAATCTTTTATAAATCCTCAAATATTTTAAGAAATATTTGATCCTTTTAAAAAGGAACTATGAAGGATTTCCATTTTTAAAACAAAACAATATGATGCTCTTTTAATGATACATCCTTCAAAAAAAGTATAATTTATTCCTTCATATTCACTTCAAAGGCATATCCTAGAATAATCCATTTAAAAAATAGTTATACATGCCATTTTTTATTTACCATGTTCAGTATTCATGAAAGTTTTACAATAAAATAAAACTTCAAATAAACACTTGAAGCCTTTGAAAAAATGAGTATGTATACTTTGAAAACAAAAAATCGCAATCCTTTTCAATAAAAAACAAGATCGTTTTTCCTTGTACCTTTGTCATATATCACTATAACGTATTGTGTGTCGTTAGGATGGCATGTGCAGCAGAAAATCATGTAAGGAATGTAGACTAATATGATATTTTTCATTCAATTTGAGCATTCCAAATTCTTTGGACTAACATGGATCCATACCTTTAGAGCTCATGTATAATGCTCTAGTTTGATTTCCTAGAGTGTGTTTCCCTTGCTTCAAATTTTTAAACCATCTTAGCCTTCTTCTCGAACTGGCTTTCTCTTTGTTGGTTTTAGGCAGGAGGCATATTCAAACTTCTTAAAACTTATGCTTCTCTCTGCTACTCTAAATTTGCTCATGTTGCTTCTCTCTTAGGGAGTCTTACACAAACTAGCTCTGATAGCAAGCAAGAATTGAAAACTAAAAAGAAGTGTAGTAGAGGATTGCTCTTCTGAGTGTTACAAATTAATTAAATAATATTACATTGGAAACATCGAAAATAAATGACTCGATTGAAACTTGACTAAACTAAACTAACTTAAACTTAACTAGGACACTTCGATGGATGGGTTTGACACCTAGTAGGTGGTTGGAATTAGATTCTCCAACCGATAATAATCTGGCAGTTACTATAGATTTTTTTTTTTATCAAACCTATAGTGGCATGTTTAACTTTTACACAGGAAGAGATCATCTCACATTGTTACGAAGTGGTAGGAAGTGGTGGTGTTGCCTTGGTATGCCATGTCTCTAATAATTTATAACTAGTTTATTTGTTTCTTTAACATTAAAAAAAGTGTAACTTCATTTTAATGAGGCTGTTGTGAAAAATACATAGTTGTAGTGGAGGAGTCTGGGTTCCTTTGGTATTTTTTTAAATTATTTTTTTCTAAATCATTATATTGTTGTATTTGAAAGACCAATTTTTTGTATTCAAAGAAATCATTGTTTGAAATCATTGGAAGAGACTTGAGTAAATGTAAAACCCCTGTAACTATGTAAATTAGATTTATTTAGGGCTGATATTAGAATATTTTCATGAGGTTTGATGTCTTTTATGAATCTTCAATGAAGCTGCCAGAAAAGTCACTGAAATCTCAAAGACACCTGAATCATAATGTGACAAGAAATTTCTTGTTGAAATGGACCATTTATTTTTGAGTAAAGAAAGCCAAAGAGTAATATTTACATTATGTGTATGACCAATTGCACGTGTTTTCTTGAAGCTAAGAAAGGAAAGAAATTCGGTCTTGTGATATGTAAGAATTTTCGTAAGTTTGTAATGGTTTGATACAAAATTTTGGTGGTACTGAATCACCTTCTATGGAATCTGTTGCTATGGAATTATAAATATTTGGTTTGATGGTATACTATTTATTTAAACTTTTTCTAAGTTGTTTTTTCATCCATTGAAATATAGAATTTCGGTGCTACTGAATCACCTTCTACTAAATATGTTTCTATGGAATTATGAATATTTTTTTTGACAATATACTATCTATTTGAAGTTTTTTTAAGTTTTTTTTCATCCATTGAAATAACAAATCACTATGTGTGAGCTTAAAAACTATCGATTGATTTTAGGTTGAAGAAATATTTATTTCAAAATGGGTGATCCTCTAGCATAATTATATCTAAATTAGGAAACCAAGTTTGATGATTCCAATTATGTAAATTGGAAGTTTAAAAATACAAACATTCATGGAATAATACAATGTTTGGTATATATAAGGTGGTGATGAACTTAAGCCAAAGGCCACCCCAAAACAAGTAGTTATATTTATTCAATAATGGGAGAGGCAAGAGACTAAGATGAAAGTTTTTCTAAAAAATTTATAAAACACAACATTATACCTCATATCAGAGACTGCAAGATGTCTAACAAGATTTTGACAACACTCAAAGGTTCATGAATTTGAAAATTCACATTGTGTAGTGAAAGATATCCAGGATGACTTCAAGGTTATTTCAACAAGAGTTAGAATTGGAGGTTTATATAAGCATAATATGGCAAGAAAAATGCATCAAACATTTGTATCCACAACCATCAAAACAAAAATTCTTTGGCACCAAATGTATGGTCACATTAATTATTAATATTTTCGGCTACTTTGAAAAAGAGGAATGGTTGAATGGATTCTAATACTTAAGAATGAATATTTTGTATTTGAAGGGTGTGCATTAGGAAATATGCATAGCAAGGAGTTCACTACTCAAATAGATAGAATGAAAAGGGATATTCTTGAACTTGTAAGTAAGGATGTATGTGGTTTTACGAAAAAATGATCATTAGGTGGAGCATATTATCTTATATTTACTATCGATTATACAAAATATACATTGTTATACTTTATGAGAAATAAAAGTGATGTATTTGAATAGTTTAAAGAGTTAAAAAATGTGGCTGAAAATCAAATAGGAAAATAAATCAAGATCCTCTTATCATATCAAGGGGGTTCATATACTTCAAGTGAATTCATTATGTACTATAAATCCCATAGAAAAATAATATAATACATAGACCACATACTCCATACTGGAATAGAGTATATTAAAGGAAGAATAAAACCATAATAGAATGTGCATGGATCATTCTAAAAGGTAAAAATAATACCATTGCCTTCTGGGTTGAAGATGTTGGCACTATTGTTATTTGAAAAGTAGAAGTCCAACTAAAATTGTAGATAGTAATACTCATTTTGAATATATTTATCCTTATAAACCAACAATAAACCATTTAATAATATTTTGAGGCAAAGGATTTTCTCATGTTCTGAAAGAATATAGGAAAAAAAATGACACAAAACCTATCGAGTGTATTTTCCTTAGTTTTTTTTATCATAAATGATACAAGTTTTTTTATCCCTACACAAAAAAAAAATATTATAAGAAAATATATTTGATCTAATTCCCATGTAAATGAAGGTCATATGTAGGATAGGTAAGATACACATCTATTCCTAATGATTATGATGATGTCAGAGAGGAAGCAGATGATAAGGAGGAAAATAAGGAGCAAGAAGAATCTAGTGACATGGACACCACTAGAAACCTCTAAACACCAAGAGGAAGAGATGATTCATGAAAAGAAGGAGAAAACATGAAAGCATTTAAACACAATGGAGGTCATCACAAAAAAATGAACCACCAATCATATTTAAAGATTATTCCTTAATGAATGAATTAATAAATGTAACATAACCTTTGAATTTCAAACAAGCTAATGAGAATAAATAATGGATAGATGCAATGAAGGAATATTATGAGTCCATAATGAAAAACAAATAATTAACAAAATTTCCTGAAAATAAGGTACCCATAGTATCCCAATGGTTATTAAATCCCAAATTGAACCTTTTTGGAAGTATGGATAAATATAACTCTAACTTGGTTGCAAAAGGTTACTCATAGAGTGATGTAATTGGTTATGAAGAAACTTTTGCATTGATAGATAAGCTAAACAAAATTAGATTTGTGATTATATTAGGAATAATAAGCAAATGGAAACTACATGAACTAGATGTTACATATTCTTTTCTGAATTTGGAATTAAAAGAAGAAGAATATCCTATTCCGCTAGTAGGATTCATAAAGAAGGGAAAATAGCACCATGTTTACAATTTAAACAAATATTTATATGGATTAAAACAAACACCAAGATCATGGTTTGTAGAGATTGGCTCTTTATTTCTTTCAAAAGGTTTCATGAAAATAAAGAGTGACCCTAACCTATATATTAAGTTAGATCAAAGGGGCATGTTATCATGTTTTCTAGATAGGCTAACGGTCTTATTATAACAACAAATCCTTTATTTAATTGATGAGGATAAGGAACAACTATTAGAGGTGATTAAAGTGAAATATATTGGTGAATTGCATTATTTCTTTGGTCTTGAAATATGGAGAGAAGCTAGAAAGAAATTGGTTACATAAATAAAATATACAAGAGAGTAACTCAAAAGGTTCAAAATAGACTAGTGTCTGACACTATCAATAGATTTACAATAGAACTCCAAACACTATAGCGATTATGTGACAAAAGCGGTGGATGGTACACAATATTGCTAGCTAGTAGGAAGCATAAACTATCTCACTATAATTTGGTTGGACATAACATATTCCATTAGCATCCTACATTAGATCATGGCCATACCTCTTGAAATCCATTAAAAAGAAATGAAGAGGGTCCTTCTATATTTGAAAGGAATTGTTAACCTTCGTATTAAATTTACTAATGATGTTGATGTTGATTTGGTAGGTTATTCTGATTGGGATTGGGTCAGAAATATTGATGAAATAAGATAGAATTCAGGATATGCATTCAACCTTAGATATAGGTTTATGGATTTTGAGGTACATTACACTATGTTTTTTTATTTGTGTTTGTTAAATATATATTTTAAGGTCTATAATGAAATATTTTTCTATTTTTATTATATTTTTTAGTTCATGTATCAAATCCATGCTAAGTATGGAATGATTGTATATCTCTATCATAATCCATCTTTAAAATATTTTAACTAGTAGTGTAGATCTATCTTATCTCCAAAATTTTCATACATATCTTAAGTCTTTATCAATATCCAATGGAATTAGACATCATATTCATGGCTTAATAATTTGTTTACAATAAATTATTTTATTCATAAATATTTTTTAATTTAAATTGGATAATGAAATATTCTATTTTTGAAAAAAATTGAAATATATATATTTATTCATTTAAATTCCACTTCTCCATCTTCATTTTGAGCATTAAAGACATATTGTAAGGAGGTTATCAACCCCAAAAAATATCTCAATTATCTCTCTATTCAGTGAGTGTAAAGAATGCAATTAATATAATTAACATAAAAACTAATTCTTCATAGATTTAGTGAAAACAAACTTAGGAAATGCATGAAAACTTTATCAAGTTCTCATTTTTTCTTGTTAACCATACTAACTAGTGAATTGGTAATTGGAGGACTAATATTGATAAAACCTATGATCAAATCTCATAACACTTTGAAAAGAGGTGGTCTTCTCCCATGGTAGGATAGAAGAAACAAATCTTATAATGAGAAAGAACATGATAAAATAATTCAAACATTATGCATTTATTTTTAGGTTTAAATTTTCAAGCACCACATTGAATACAAAATATCATGGTTAAAAAAAACTTAAAAATTAGCACCTAAACCAAAAAAAGGTTCTAATAATAGAAATTTGTTTTTCTTCTCACATTAAATAGATTTTTTTTTTCTTCTCAAATTAAAATTATAACTCACTTCAAATATTAGCCCAAAATAACTTCACACATTTTCAATAGGTATTAAAATTACAAAAAATTATTAACTATGGTATGTAAAACTATCATTAACTTAAAAAAAATCATTAAAAATAACCATTTTAAAGAAGATTACAACACAATACATCTTTTTAAAATAAAATAATAATAACAATATCACCTTTCAAAAAAAAATTGAAATTGCAAACTTAAGACATACACATTTTTCAAAAAAAATATATTTTAAAGTAATTTAATAAAAAACATAAAAGTTAAAAATTTATAAATAAATAAATATTGCTAAAATAATTTAAATTAAATATAAAAAAACAACTAAACCAATATAATATATATCAACAAACAAAAACACAATTAAAAAAATTAAAAATTAAACCATTTAAAAATAAATAAATAAAGTTAAATATTAAAAAAAAGTGAAGTTTTTTTTTTTTAATAAAAAGGTTTAAAAATAAATAAATTATATTAAAGATTCAAAAAAGTGAAGAAAAAATTTTAAATGAAAAAATAATAAAATTTAAAATTTAAAAACTCATCATAAAGTTAAAAATTAAAAAGAAAAATAACAAAGTATTGTTTATTTATTTTCCCTTCAAATTAATATTTTCCTTAATATAATTTTTTAATTATTAATGTGAATTTTTATTTTCTTTTTTATTTTTTATTTTTTGTGTATTACTTAATTTCCGTTTGTTATTATTTATATCAAAAGTGTATTTTGAATATATTATTTTAATTTTCTTTAAAAAATATATCTTTTAGGTTTTATTAAAATATTAAAAAAATATTTCTTGATGGGTGTAAAATTTGAGAAGGTCAACGGTTGTGCCAATTTATTTTCAACAATTAACATGTAAGTGGGAGGATAACTAGGGATATGGTAGAGCTTGAGCTAGTTTATTCATGCGAGGAAAATAATTTCTTGACAAAGGCATTCAAGCCAACACAAACGATTCAAGAAATTGATATGCCATAGCATCGGAGTCCTAATGGAAATATTTCATTTCAGATGTGGAGAAGTCGAGCATCATAGTGTGCATAAATTTCTGGCCTCTTAAAGTTGTAGGAGGTCAAATTGGGGGGGAAGGTGTGACCTTGCTAGTAATTAGAGAGGAGGAAACCTGCAAAAACTTGTTGGAAGTATCTCCACACCTTGTCTCCCTCTGCAATCTCTCTATTGAGCCCACCATAACATCAAGGTAAATCAATATACCTTTACTATAGGGTGGGATCTTTAATTTCATTTTTGCTATCGTATTTATTTTATTTTTATCACTCTAGTGTGTTAATTAGTGACGTTAGACGGAGCAGAGAACCAACAAACTAGTCACGCCAGAACAGTGGGTGGCAACCTTATCTTGAGCTTGGTTCCTTACCCGCATTGTCGTTTTTTTTCTAAGATTCTGTTATTGTGATTGTGGCTAGTGTATGGGAAACTTTGGTTGGTAGAATTTTATTTCTTATAGTGGGGTGGTTTGGTTTATGCGTGTGGAATTCATGAGTGTCAATTAGAATTGTAGTGGCTTGGTACTATTTGGTGAATGTATGGAAAAGCAGACTACAATTTTCTTATATATGGATGAGTCCTTTTCATTAGGGTGAGAGCTTTTATTGTTTAGGGGGATACACCTATAGGGTGTGGGAGTCAGCATAAATTTTTCATCTCATAGCTCGTGTGGTGCTAACGGGGAGATGGTTCACTCCACTAGAAGGCACCACCGACTATCTTACTTGCGCCTTGTAGTGGGATCCAAAGTGTATTATGTTATCTAGTGGTTATTTCTAGATACCATCCTACATGTCCCCTAGAAAAAGTTCTCATTTGACCATCGCTAAAAATATAAAGGGCCTATGAGGCATCCATATGAGGATATCATCAGGACAAGGCACCCAAATATTGCAGGTTCGACAAGGAATGGGGACATGCATACTTTAGGCTCATACATAGGTTGTTGGTTGTCACAAAGGAGGGGTGGAAAATCCCTTCATGCTACTCCATCTCATCCATGATAGTCTATAAAATCTCATCTCAAGACCTTTGAGAAGATTCATTGAGAGGAACACAAGTTTTTGATAGTGGTTTTGACCCGGATTCAGTACTTCTAGTGTCACTTTCAGGAACATGTTGTGGTGGTGTGGCATGGAGACACTCGCATCTTAGAAATCTAGAATACTTGGGATCTTGGTTGTTCTATGTGGAAAAAATGTCGGTTTCTCTTACCCCACCTGGTATTAGGCCAAATAATCCTACTTCCATCACTTTTTAAGATTTATTATTTCCTTAGGTGTTTTGCGGATTTTGATGGTTTTTTTTTTTAATCGTTGGCACTTGAGGCATCCTATTTTATTTTTACCTCGTAGTGTTACAAACTATGGATACTCTGTGTAACTTCTAAATACCATATTTAGCATCCCTCAGATAAACTAGCACAATATCTCATGGATGTTTGAAAATAATCATATTTGACTATGTCTGGTCCGAAATAGATACTTGGTGTTGGGATCCTCCAAAATCATATACATTCGAATGTGAACAACCTCCTATGAATAGCCTTCAACTTGTCCCAAAATTGGTTATAAAATAGAATAACTATCTCAATATTTTTCAAAATGATCAATGGTTATGTTACTAATTCACAAAATTATGTGCATACAACCATAATTTCCATGTGATTAAGCCAAATTTCCACAATAAATATCATAAAAATCATAAAAAAAACATCACATAGATGCCATTGGATGATTAGGTAACTGACTCCAGTCGCATCTATATTTGTACAGTTAAGGAGGTATAATAAAATCTCGTAAGAAAGACACTTAGATCCCTTTACAGGTAGACTTTGTGGATAGTTAGTCCATTCCAAAAATCCATAGTTCTGATTAGTAATGCTTATGAAAAAGCATCTGTTAATATGCCAAGGTGGAGGTAATTGAAGAAATTCACAAATATGCTTCAATATTTGGAGACTTTTTTAATATAACATAATCTCACATATATGATCATCCATAGAACACCATGTGAATACAATTGAGGCATGCAAAATCATATGCAATATTGTAGTTAAAATACTTTTAACTAGAGTTAGTAGCCTGAGTCTCTTATTCACATTACACTTAGATATGTATATGTATATTATGATCTTATGCAAGCCATACACACATAAGTCACTATTCAATACCCTTAGTTATTATTTTATAAATAGAAGAGACAAGGTTTGAACACAATTGAAAATGTACATGTCTTTGGAATATATAAGACAACTCACAAGTAGGAAATGACAAGGTTCTTAAGCAAAAATTAAAGGCTTTTATGGAATTGTTTTCATCATAAGAGGGTCACATCAAACATATTTTTAAATTTCTTTTTCTATTTCATATTGTTTAGGGAAAGAATAACACATCGCCTTTTCTATGTAATAAAAGGCTTAATGTTTTTACCTTATCTAAATATAGAAATTTGATATTAAAATATTTTAGTTAAAGTGCAATTTGAAATATTTTATTCTAACTGAAATTGAAATAATTTTGAATTTTTATTTTTATTTTTTTTTATAAATATCATGCATCAAATAACACAAAATAATAAAGGAATTAAGTCTATCACTCATAGTAGTATCCAGTAATATATTTTTGCACCTTCGACTACTACAAATATGTTAGACCAATTTTTTGTCATCTAACTTGTTACTATTAGATGGACCAAAGTACACGATGTAAGACCAATTTTACCATAGTAAAATTCATTTCACTATGAAAGATAACTTAATAACCCATAATTTATTAAGTTTTTTCTGGTCTAAAGAGGAAACCCCGTGAGTAATAATTGAATAAAACCATGTTTGTTTTATTTTCCTTGAGGGATAATTCATTAAACCATAGTTTAATTAATATTCTTAGTCATATTTAATCTAAAACACGAAAATTAATTAGATAAACCATTATTTATCTTATTATTTTCTATGAATAACTATTTACAACATTATTTAAATAATATTGCTTGACAAATATGACTAAATGATTTATAAATAACTGAATAAATCACTATTTATTTAACTATTACTCAACCACATTATTAAAATAATAAAAAATTCATTTATTTATTATTTCTAAATAAAGGGATTTGACCAAATTCAAATTCTTTTTCCCTCGAACAAAAACAATAATATATTTCATAAAAGTTGGATCTAGATTTCGTTAATAATATTTTAATTATGCACCAATATCTATACAAACTCAATATATTGTTATAAATAGAAGGGTTTTTCCATTCATTCGCTACCTTTTGTTGCCTGAATATCACTCTAGATCTATAATTTTTGTCTAACTTTGATCCTCCATCATTTTCATATTTTCCTACTTTTTTCTTGTGAGCTTGCTTTTGAGTTCCATTTTTTTCTAGGTTTTCTGCAACATCAAGAGAGAGAGATCCTAGATCTAAAACACTAAGGACATACAAGAACCCATCCCATTGAGGGGGACTCGTAACATCTTTCTATGTTCCCTTTCTAGGTGTCATAATACAAAAAATTCTTCAAAAAATACTTGTCTTGTTGATTGGATGCATATAGGAACTCTTGCTTATTATTTGTTGTTTAATCTCTTTAACTACATAGATCTGCATTCGTGTAGCATTTATTCTGATCACTAACAACAGATATAAGTAAATTCACAACCATATTTGATGTTAAGGATATTGTTATGAACAACTAAGGTCATATTTTTTCGTACGCTTGCGATTCAAATTCGCACTAACAATTGGCGACTCTAGAAGGGTTTATATTTACAATCGTTGTCATTTTTTAGATCTCTGCATGACCAGCTACTTGAACCTCTAGGGTTTTTCTTCAGCTTCTTATTTTTCATTTCTTAATGTTTTTTTTAACCTTTAAAACCATAAAAAAGTAAAAATTCTAACTTATGTGTGCTTATCGGCCCTTTACGCAGGTAACAACTATTGGTCATAACAGAGACAGAACTTTTTTCTAAAATCTACTCCTGAAATAGCCGAAAGTGAAGGTCACACTTTTTGGGCCAAAAATTGTGACCTTGGATCTTAGATAGTGGAAAACAGCCAAAAAACATTCACCTCAATGGAAAACAAGTGAGAAATTGCGACCTATACTTTTTGCGAGATTATTTCTGTGATTTTTCTGGGTTTTTTTGGGCCATTTTTTAGGGTTTTCTGACCTCCCTATTCACCCTTATTAGACTTTTACTTTCTTATTTTTACTTTTCGAAGAAGAAACCAAGCCGCTTAGGGCTTTAGTACGCTTCCACCTTCTTAGGAGGAGTTCAGCTGAAGTAGGTCCTCTGAAATTTTCGTGTTTTTAGCCCTTTTTCAGATCTGAACCTGTACTTTAAGATCCATTTTAGATTGGTTATTCATCCATCTAAAACACCTATTTTTTTTTTTTTTTTGGTCCTCCTATAGGGTCCCCTACGTTTGCCTTCATGTTGTAGAATTTTGCCACCTTTTTTGCAACAATTTTTCCTGTGATTTTTTGTTGTTTTCTACCCCTCTTTCTAGCAGATCTGACCATTAGATCCATGTCCCTCTCGACATTAGATCCATTGGGAATTTTTTTTTTTTTTACTAGATTTTACCCACCCATAGACTAGTTGTTGGGAAGCCATCCTCCCTGGGTTTAAATTGATGCATCTTTAGCTGTTTATTTTAATGTCGCATTCAGTTTCCTTTAGTGTCATTTTTACATTTATTTACAGTTATACAACATCTTTTTTTATTTTTTCTCTACACATGTTTGGGCTTAATTAAAATTAAGACAATTATCACATACACGCACACCCTAAATGAAGAGCGTATGTTTTACACCGCAAGGCCAAGACTTAAACATTTTAATCAATTGATCCTGCACCTCCCTGCCCTTATTTAAACATTATAATCAATTGATCCTACACCTCCCTGCCTTTGTTTACCTCTCTTAATTTTGTTTTTCTGTGTCTCTCTACCATCATTGCACCCACAAGGTATTTATCTCAGAGAGTCCAAGGCCTTCATCCTCAGTTTCTGTATGGAAGACTTACCGCACCACCCCCCCACCCCCAGTGGTGGGAGACCAGTCAGGAAATAGATGTCATGAATAGTTAGATCAAACTGGTGCCCCTACATGATAAATACCTCTAGGTATGCGTCTGATTAGCTCACTATCATGGATAATAGGGACTCCCCTCCTCTCATCAACAGGTTCTCAACTAACTTGAGAACCCCATATCTCACTAGTGCACCTCTGACCACCTGATCCCCCTGGATCTCAGAATGAAGTGCATCCAAATCACTCTCTCTCCATTTTATATTCAAATCTGCGATACCTACACAAACCTAAACATTTTTCAGCCAAAGGAAGAAAAACTGCATCACATAAATTAAACCGTATTTCCCAGCCAAAAACTTGACATAACCCAACTTTTTCACAGCTCGCACTTTCCTAGCTCTGTCCCTACGAGGTCACAGTTTTTTCCCTATGAAAAATGCAACCCAAATTGCAAAACAGAGCCCAGGAAGAGCAAGCCAGCTATGAGGGAGGCTAGGGTGTTGTTCCTAGGCTCTTGGCACCTAAGCTGAAATTCTAAACCACTGAAACTGAGGAGTAAGGTTAGGTCACCTACCTGTAACTGAAGGATCTTGATTCCAATGGTCATTTTTTCCACTATGAACACCGCAAGATTTAGTGCCTCTTCCTCCTCTCCACGTTCATCATATCTCCACAAGAAAATGAACCAAATAAGAGGGAAATCGCCCTATTAAAAGGGAAACCTAATTTTTTTTTCACCCATTGCGACCAAATTTTAGCTCTATTTAATGAACCGTCAGAACTATTTGAAATCTATAACCGATCTCTAAAATGGGAATCGTTTTGTTTTTGGTAATTTGATACCTCATTTGGAAGCCATTTTTCCAAAAAAGGTCTCTTCGACACCTCTCAAAATCAAATTTCTACACCTGCTCCACTTGTACTTGGGGCATCACTTCACCTTCATAATTGTTTATGCGTGTGTTGATTTTTGTCATGAGTAACCATCTTTTTCTCATGCTTTATTGGTCCCTACTAGACCTACTCTATTTCGCATCATCATTGATTTTCCCTTGATTAGAGCATCTCAGTTGAGTCGCCATCGTATTAATGGAGTATGTTCCTAGTCACTTTTCCTCCTATTTTAGTATTCCATCCATCAATGCCTTCTCCCTCTCTCGTGTAGCCAATTTTGGCCTCAAATCCCACTGTCTGCCATCCCCTCAGGGGTCAAGTTAGTTGCTTCCACGTCATCCTTTATTTTATTATTTGACAAGGGAATTCATCCATTTTCTACTCAGTATCCCCCATTCCATCATCATCCCTGGTGTCATTCCATCAGTCACTTTACTATGATCTCTTGCGCCTTAGTTGAAGATACCTCATTGCCTCACCTACGGTGGACCTCATTCTTTCAAGATCAACACAATCATTCCAGAAGACAATTCTAGAGGACACTGTATCTTGAGTCCATATTCCATAATTTTTTGATGCCTCAGATCAGGCAAAGGGACTTCTTACTACCCTTTGACCTGATTTTTTCTCATCATATCCTCTTTAGAATGATTGAGATCCATATACTTGATAGTTCAGTGAACTACCATATTGATCTAGTGATTCTTGAGTGTGTATGAGATGTTTCAGACCTCATCAGTGGGTGGCCCTTCAGGTATTCCCCCACATGCCCGGATGACCTCATTTTATGCTACAGTCTTAGATGAAGCTCTGCAGATTTGATGGTTTTTGCCCCAACCACTTGCACTTATTCTAGCATGCATGTATCACTTAGATGATCCATTCATATTTTGAGAGCCCTTTCTTGTATATCAGGGTTTTATTGTTGTTATTTTATCTTACGTACTCAAATATTATTATATCCAGTCCTATTTGTTGTCCCTGGCACAATATGTATGTGGGATCCATTATATTTTGGTCTGGCCCATTTTATGCTAGCATGTCATGTACTTTATTGCTCAGTCTCATTTTACTGGATGCACCATTATTCTTTATACTTTGTCATCTCAGTGGGCATAGGTATGCCTCCCCCACCTCACTAAGAACAGTTACCCAAACATTAAAGGAAACTTATCTTACTTGTAGGTCTCTCCCCCTCAGGTTATTTTACACTCTCACTTCACTTTGTTTATGTATCTCTCTCTTTATGACTCCACTTCAGTTTCTAGTGATTGTTTTCTTACAATGTAATTCGTTCATATGATGAGCTCCTAACTCTCGCACGTTGGGGGGAAATATGTTACACCAATTTTTGGTCATCTAACCATTTACAATTACATGGATCAAAATACACCATGTAAGATCAATTTTACCATAGTCAAATTTCTTTCACTATAAGAAATAATTTAATAAACCATAATTTTTTAACTTATTTCTCATCCAAAGAGGAAACCCCATGAGGAATAATTAAATAAATCCTTATTTATTTGATTTTCCTATAAGAATAATTAATTAAACCATTGTTTAAATAATATTCCTGGTCATATTTAACCCAATTAATGAGAAATAATTATATAAATCATTATTTATCTTATTATTCTTTAGGAATAATTCATTAAATCGTTATTTAATTAATATACCTTGTTAAATTTGATTAAATCATTTAGTAATAATAAAATAAATCATTATTTGTTAAATTATTCCTTAACTCATTCCTTCAAATGATAGATAAATCATTTATTTGTTTATTATTTCCAAGAAAAGGGATATAACCAATTTATTCCTTTTCCCTCCAACAAAATATAACAAAATATTCCAAGGAGTTAGATCTAGATCTTGGTTAATAATATTTTATTATGCAGCGTTATTAAGGATAACTCAATATTTTGTTATAAATAAGAGGGTTTTCCATTCATTATTTACCTTTGATCCTTTTATCATGGTCTAACTTTTATCCTCTTATCATTGTCATACTTTGATCGCTTTTATTATTATTTTTCTTTTTCAGGTCGCTTTCAGTTCAACATGTCTTGGGTTTTCTACACCATTAAGAGAGACAAAAATTGGATCTAAAGCATAGAGGATACCCAAGAACCCATCCCATTAAGGGGGACTCATAACATCATCCTTTTTTCCCTTCCCCAGTGTTAACATAATATAAAATTATTTATATATCTTGTCTTGTCCATTCAATATTTGGAGAAAATCTTATTGCATTTTACTGTTTAGCTGCTTTTACTGCATAGATCTAAGTTTTTGTTACATTTGTTACGACTATCTATTGCAGATCTATAGAAATTAGATGACCATATTTGTCGTTATGTCCGTTTGTCATGTGCAACTAAAGTGATCTATTTTCATACAATTATGTTAAGAATTCATTCTAACTATAAGATTGGTATTTTAGAGTTGACATAAAATCCCCACAAGTGCAAAAGGAATGGATGAACCATAGCACCCATTTCTAGATCCAACAGATTTTGACTGCATGAAATGCATAGGAGATCAATGGAGAACCCTCAGAATGGAAAAATTTCCAAATCATTTATTATCAAATCAATGGTCCATATTTATTCCGCAAGGTGCCTCTCCATTTCCAGAAACCACAATACGACACCCTTAGAAGCGGCCTCCTGGTGTTACAAGATGAATCTAGAGTTAAAATATCAGAGAAAAAAATAGGAAATAATGCAACCTATATATACCAAGAGTTAAGGAAAATGATATAATCTACATATTGGGAGATAGTGAACCACATTGTGGTGTAAGAGGCCATGTTAAAGCACTATGTGGTTCCAACATTCTACGAGGAGCTAGATCTTTGTACAGGGCCTAGAAGGAATCTCAATGTGACAGAAGTGGTGTGGTGTCCTAGCTGTATTGCCACGACAAAGAGATTTGGGAAAGAATATCGACTCATGGTGAACGTGAAAGGTTGAAGAGGAAGGATAATATGATGTTGTTGTTGGATGCATTGACTAAGTCATCGCAAACCCAATCCATATTCATACATACTTCAAATAGGGATGATAGTATTATGTTGATGCTGCTATGGATGAAGCCATTGCAAACCCAAGCCATCATGAAAATTTTTGTACCTACCAATCAATCATTTTCGCTAGAGGCTTTCATCAAAGCATTAAAATAAATCCAGGGTCCCAGGACTATTATGATGATGTTCCAAGAGAGGATAAATATTGGATGTCTTAAGATGTGAAAATAATTTTATGCTATACTTTTGCCAAAGTTTGTGTGTTTTTATTTCAAATGAAGTAGAAATCCCTCTTTTGTTTTTATAATAGAAAAGTTAACATGAACTTCAATTGTTGTGGTATGTTGGACCTGTTTTTTTTTAATATGTGCACCAGAAAATGGGAACTTAACTTTAATAAATCGATGGAAGATTTTTCTTCCTATAAACACAAAAAAAAACTGCCCAACCTTCTCTATTGCATATCATATGTTGAGCACAATTATGATTTGATTGAATTGATTTCTCTTGAAACTGGATGTGTTTATTTACAAATGAAATTTCTTAGGAGCTTGATATTAAGATCAATTCCTTCCCCTTCAGCTCAAGGTATGAGTGGTAGCCATTTTATCAAACTCACCTGGGGTGTCTTCCTAACCTTATGCATTTGTTACCCATGCGGCATGTGTGAGGCCTACTATAGAGAGAACGAAACACCTATTTACAATATAACACTTCCCTAATATCACCTATGAAAAAATACCCATCGACATTATATTAATTTTAGGAATTTTTACTTAGATCAAGGCGGCATGTGGGACTGGTATTGTAGCCTAATATTGAAGTGAGGTCCTATATTGCAATCTTTGATTCTTCTACTTTCTCAAATTTATGGTTCGTTAGAGGTTGCTGAAGAGAGTTGGCCTTTTTTTTTTCTTATATGTGGGTTATATGTTGCTCTACGATTAGTCACCTAGTTGATATTCAAACTTGGGAACAATGGAATTTAAAATGTGTGCCAGTTGAAAAGTATATGATACAATTCACCATTAAATTGGACAAAAGAATTAAGCCTTTTTTTAGTTTCATTAAAACTTCATATATATATCTTTAATTATATGAATTTTTTCCTCTAAGCAAAACATGACATATTTTCCCCTAAGTATCTAGATGGAGGTTTCTTTAACTTCCATTGATAACAAGAACTGGTAACCTAACATTTTCATTGGGACTCAAAACTTGGTTGGACGAGATTTAGAGACCTCATGACAAACTCTACCTTCAAACAACCCTTTCAAATTGATCGACCTAATTCATTGGGCTTATATATCTATATAACTATCTACATGGATTATGTTTTCATATTTTTACAAGTTCTACAAAAATGGAGGCTCAACATTTTACAAATATTATTGCAAATCTCTGACTAGATTGTTTTGTTTTTCTTTTAATGATTCAAGTAACAAAAAAAATTAGTCTTAAAGTTTTATTTTTTAAATTTATTAGAAAATTTAACTATATTGATTAAATTTATTGTTGCTTCATATACATTGAAATTCATATTTTTGAAATAAATCATCAAATCCGAGTGACTAAGGATTGATGTCAGCTACATAAGACATATGGAATATATATTTTTTTTTTAAGACACCAAGAATATTTTCGATGTTGTTTTCCATTCTTGGGTTCTAATGCTCCTATGCTATAAAGTGATGTTGTAATTGGAATAAATAACTAATGATGTGTGTACCTTGTTGAAGCACCAGAGTTTGGTCTTCTGGTAAAGAGAACATCACTACAGGTAAAAAATTTGGTTTTTCCTTTTTTTCTTAGAGAATTAGGGTCTTTAGGATGTTGCTTCTGAAAATATTTCTAAATTGTAATGACTAGCTATTGTTCAGAAAATGATGAGCAAGGTGTCCATGTTTGAAACTGTTTCCACACTTAAAGGAAATATTCTTGTAGTCGAGATAATTTTCTCAAGAATAATTTAGAATCTACCAATCTGTAGTTTGATCAGAGATGGTAAATGTTTTCATCTACATCTATGAAATTTCTTGTGTTCTTTAAATTCATTAGCTCTTGTATGTAACTTGAGGCCATAAGAGAGGAGCCCAAGCTATTCCAAATTCTCAAAATTTAGATGTGTATCAAAATTGCAATGAAAAGTAGATAAGTTTTACCCACTTTAGGGGTTAAAGAATTAAATTATTTTAAGGCACTGCTTCATTAAATAGTCCTAGCTCTTCTCATTTTCCATTCCTAGTATTGTATGAGGGGTAAAATTCTAATTTTCATCAGATAAAAATAATTTTAGGATGATATATATGGAGTATATATGGAGTAATGGATGGATTTGGGGTTTATCATCTAACTATGTTTCCAGTTTTTCAGCTCCATAATATATTTCAATTTGTGAAACTGAGCACGTATGAAGGAATTTTTTTTTTAAGAATGCATACTTCCCTTCATAATAAGGCAACAGAGTAGCAAGCCTTTTCAATGTAATATTTTAGGAACCTAGTTTTTATATTGTCGGAGATTGCAGAGTTGTTTTATTTTAGAGGCATGAAATTTATCTTTAATATATTCTACCGCTCTATAAGAGGCACCATATGATGGATTTAGTTTCATTGAGGTTGGATTCTTTTGATTTTGCATGATATATGGATGAGTGCTTTGGAATAAACTGTTAGTTTCTTGGTCTTTATATAGGAAACTGGTCATGCAAAACGTGTATATGTTGGTGCTCTTTTTCCAATGGCCAATGAGAAGGTAAAATTATGTGCTTTTTTTTAACAATTCTTGATATGTTTCTAATAAGCTAATTAATAACCATATAAATTTTAAATGTATGTTACGTGCTTTAAAGAAGTTGTATAATTTGTATTACAATTTTTTATTTGTTATCTGTTGCTTTATTGAATTTTATATACTCAATAACGAGTGTTAAGTGCAACTCATTACTTAAAAAATTTAAACATTTTATGAAATTAAAATGTGTTCAACACACTCCTTTCACAACAATTGAGACAATTCTCAGAAAGTCATGATGTTTGATAATACAAAAATTCTATATGTGTGTTCCATTAGGGGAATTTTGAGTTCTAAAATGGGCCTCCTAAGAAAAATTTATAATAAAAATAAACTTTATAAGAACCAATAGAATTTAAGGTAATGATGTCAACCATGGGTGATGATTCACTATTTTTTAAGTAAAAGGGTAAAAATATTAAAAATAATATAATAATAAAACTACTTTTTCAACTCGTATTTTCAAATTATCTCACAAATGTTTTACTCAAATTTGGAGTGGGAGTATTCATTGGATGCAAAATTTAATTCCTCATCCAAGGAGTACCCATGTTGCGTATTTTTCATGGACCCTGCTGCAAAAAAAAAATGAGAAATACATGAAAAAACGTGATTGCAAACACATTTTTCATGTATTTGTCATTTTTGATGTAGGAGGATCGATCGAAAGTATGAAAATTGGGTACTCCTTCGATGAGGAATTAAATTTTGCATCCAATGAGGAATCCTGCTCAACATTTCGGTAAACAATTTGGGAGATAAGTTGGAAATACAAATTGGAAAAATAGTTTCTTCTTTTTTCCCACTAAAATTTGATGATGTCATCAAATCCTATTTTATTATTTCCACTTTTATTTTATAATTTCCTTAGGAGGCCCATTTTATACCTCAAAATTCCCTTAATGTTAATTGCAGTGATGATCCATCTACTAAAACTCCACCTAAATCAAGAGATTGATGCATGTTTTCATGTTTAGAAAGGGTAATGTTTGGCAGAGTAATATAAAAGTATAGATAATGTTAATTCTTGAAATATGATTAGAACTTTAAAATTGATGTTGAAGTGGTGTAGAAGGTAGTTATTCCCATGCATATTTTTTTATGGTGAACTCAATATTTATTTTGCTCATATGTTTGATTTCCAGAAAATTGCTACATATTTTAGTCAAGGTGCAGTCACTATAAGAGAAAACAATATTGGGCCAAGTATATATTATAAGTAAGTATTTAAATTTTGTATTTTTTACATCATTATCCTAAACTCTAGAGCATGGAACTGAAAATGATATTTGCGAGTAGGTGATGTTTCTATTAATGTCTATATCAATCATGAAAAGAAGTTTGTGATTGTGGAGATGCACATAGTTGAAGAGGCCAACATTGAAATATCTCTTGTTGTTAACATGTTTGAGGTACATTATTCTATACCTATTCTCCAATTTCCATTCTATGTAAGTTTGAAAAAGAGTCTTACTCAGTTGTACAATAGTATACAATTCCTTTCCACCATTTTAATAAAGTGAGTGGTTGATTTTGTTAATTTTGTTATTATTGTTGATTTGAGGCTTCTGATATTTGTGTTGCTATTTGTAGAATCTTCCGGATTAATCGCATTCATTTTGTTATTATTATCATTGACTTTCATAGGGTATTTCTATGAGAGTGAGGAGACCAAGTGATTACATTCCCTCATTCGTAGTAGCCCTTGGCCCGACACAACCCAATCCCCACCTTAATTTAGGTGTTGTTGGTCCTACATGAGGGTAAGTTATATAATGCAGTATTTTTATATCAATGGCTAAGAAGTGAAATGCTATATTTTTCTTGTGTGCTTGTTTTGTCTCTAGTCCTATATAAAAATGATACTCGAATATCCGACATATAAATATTTTACTATGATAAATCCTAATATGACATTGCTGACTGATATATTTGTGGCAGTGTTGTTGGACGAGCTAATAAAATCGATCGAATATTTGTTGATGGCTTACAGTATTAATTCGTAGAAGAAAAAATAAGATAACTTCTTGAATCGTTTGGCTATGTGTGCTTAGATATTTGGTTTACAGAAATATATTTGTTGCTATAAATTTAAATAAGTTATATGCAGATTTCTTTGGAAAGATATTGATACTTACCATGCATAGGTATTTTGGAATCAAGATTACTTATAAGGTCCTCAGGTGCAAGATCAAAAAAATCATAATTTTTTCCAAAATACACAAATTCTATGGAAATATTGTAATTATTACCATTCATATGTATTTTGGAATGAAAAATTTTGTCTAATGTCTTAGATTTTGGGATCAAAAAATTTCACATGCTTTCCAATGTAAAATTGAAGTATATGTGGATGTATTTAGCCATGTGATATTGATGATATATTATATGACTAGGTGTTGGACGAAACATACTCTAGAGTAACATGTGTTATTTCCTTGGAATTTCACAAAATTATAAGTTTTATATTGTTTTAGATGAAAATTTTCCATGTCGACCATGCAATATACAAAATCATATGTAAAACATAATGTATACAAAATCATTCACTGAATATGTTTTTAAAAATATTTTTTTATGTGTGGGAATTGAGGGTATATCCACCTCATATGGTTTAACATATATTTCTCAATTTACCCCATATACCAATAAAAGTTAAAAATATATGAATATGTATGCACCATATTTTTGAAGACACTAGATCCATTTATGAGGAGGAAATAATTACACAAATATAAAAATAGTATTATAATAAATGAAAAATAAGTCAATAATCAAAACCATTTAGGAATTGCATGATTAGTTAACAAAATATAAAAGAGAGTTCTCATGCATATTAATATTAGTCATCTATGAAACATAGCTAATAATTGTTTATTATTTATTATTCATAATTTTGAATACCATTTCAACACGACCATGTAGCAAATCATAATATTTCTCTTGTGAGCCATATCCACATGTCCATATCAACAGTGAATAAAGTTATTTTCTTGAAGGATATTATGAAGTGTAAATGAAGTGAGAAAAAACATAGTAGATAAGGATGGATAATACATTGATAGCATAACTTGATGATGATGATAAAACAAACCTTGAGAGAAAACTTTTATAGAGAAAAACTTGATAGTAGAACTCGTGAGCTAGTCTTGACTCAAGGGTAGATCAAAGCTAGACTAGGAATGTGGTTTATAGTATTAATGATTTAGGAGTCCATATTTTTTAATATTTTAATTAAAAATTTATTTTTTGGGGATCAATGGGTAAGAAAATCACTCGAATTTTCAGGATTTGTTTCAAATTTAGGATCCATTTCATTCTCCATATGATTCATCTCATGGCCTCTGATCTATTTCCTTATGTAGGGGTATGCTTGCATGATAGATCCCGGGAATACACTAACACATCCAGATATGGATTAAATTTTTGGAAATGCACACAGAGGTCTTAGATCCTATAATGGAGCTACTAATTAACTTTTCAATTCACTTTAAAATTGTTGAACCCCGCAAAATAAAGAAGAGGTATAGTTCGTATAAACTGAAAATGAAGGTACCCTAAAAATAAAAAAATCATGCTTTGAGTATCCATTACATGCATAAAATTGATATTTGACATCTAATATTTTATTATTTGAGACTTGGGGCTCAAATGAATCCCACATGCCTTCTAAATAAACATCTTCTAACATGGTTCCTAGGGGGTTCATTGGGGTTCATCGAGGGCCCAATGATTTAGGGAATTCTTAACATTTCCTCCAAACATTCCAATGGTGATATGTTGTCAAAGGATTTTTTGGGTCAATGGGTTATTATAAGGAACAAATTCCATTGGTGGTGAGAGAGTGATGAGTGAATGCTTAAAATTTATATCTTATCTGATATTCATTGGCTGTCATTACATGTCTGTGTGTCTAGAATATTTGAATATTTTGAGGATTTGTTTCAAACTAAGGATCCATTCATTCTCCATGGTATCTATATCATGGCCTATGATCTTTTTCCATCTCCACGGGTACGATTTCATGAAAATTCCCATGAAAAATACAAAATATCTAGATCTAGATTGAATTTGTGGAACTAAACCAAGAGGTGGCAGATACTGTAACAAAGGTACTAATTAATTAGTGAGTGCACTTCAAAAATGTTGAACTCTACAAAATAAATAAGAGACATAGTTGATATAAACTGAACACAAAGTACCCTCAAAAGAAACAATCTTGCATTGAGTATGCCATACATAAATCAAATTGATATTTGACATCTAAGCTTTTGTTATTTGAGACTTGTGTCTCGGATGCACCCAACATGCCTTCTAAATATCCATATTCTATAATGGTTCCCAGGGGGTTCATTGCAGCTCATCAAGGGTGCATTGATTCATGAAATTCTTAACATTGCCTCTAGACATTCCAAAGGTGATATCTTGTCAAAGGATTTGTTGGTTCAGTGGGTTCTTATAGGGAAACAATTCCATTGGTGGTCGAAGAGTGATGAGTGGATGCCTAAAAATAATATCTTATGCGATGTTCATTGGATACCATTACATGTTTGTGTGTATCTTTCTGTATGTAACCCTAATACTATATGCATGTAATTGTGGCCTGTGAGGCCATAACCATTTTTGTAATTTTATTTTATTAAAGTTTGTTCTTATCTTATTTGTTCTATATTAACAATATATATAATATGATATATTTTTTTATCCTTGCAATATCTTCAAAAAAAATTATATTTGATATTATTAATTACAAAATGTATGTATGTTATGTGGCTGAAGCCTTACAAATGTTATCAGAACCAGATTGATCATTCAACTAGTGGACACTTAAAACTGGAATCTGGATGAAACTAGACATGATCTAGAAAAAAAATGGGAAACAACTTGGATGGCCAAAAAATACATCAATGTTCAAATTTTTAGTAAAATAATATATTCAATGATATCCTTTTGAATTCAAACCATTATACACATATGCAATTTTTTCTCGCGTATATAGAAATTAGGGGTGCATATAACTAAAATAACATTGAGTGTAATCATAAATGTGATAAGTTTCAATTTTTTTTTTACTTGTCGGTTTATGTAATGTTTTGAGTGCCGAATTATGAAATTCAAAATTGCATGTCACTTTATGTGAAGGGATATATATATATATATATATATATATATATATATATATATATATATATATATATAATGACTATTTTGTTTTTAATTTTTCCACGTGGTTCACTGGAGATCCATGTTACATTTGCACAAATGTTTAGATATCATTTAGACATCTAAAATTTCAAATTTTTAATTTGAATATTTACGTGCTAAAGGAAAGACAAGGGTCCCAATTATAAAAAGTCACCCAACAACAACATTGATATTTTTCTTTCATTCAACCTATGACATATTCCATCTATCTTCATCAACTTTGTTCTTCCATATGTTATCCACTGATGACATTTCCTTTTCAATATTTGGTGCATTTGCGAGTTATAGGTTATTTCTAGGCTATAAATGTATTCATAGTTTCAATTCTAATTGAGTATTAAAATGAACATATTGAGTCCCTTATATGTAAATATTTTTCTCTCCACCCACTTTTCATAGTTTTCATAACCATTAGGTAGGGACCTCTAGCTTTGATGATGTTTTTATTGTTTAGTAAAATATTCTCGAGACTTTAATTTATTGAAAGTTGTAGAATTTACAATCTATAAATCTTCAATATATAATTTTTAAAAGTGTAACTATTTAAAGGGTGCTAGCTCAATGGAAGAGCACCTACTTTATAAGGAGGTTGATGGTTTAATTTCATCGTGCCCTGATATTCATATGGAATGATGAGGATCATTTTTTAGTGATGGAGGCTCTTTTGACCATCCCCAATGAGCTTATGGTGACATTTTTCGACCCGCACCAAAATATGAAATGATGACGTTCAACGAACACCACCATATATAAATATCAATAGTGACAACCATGAAAGGTTCATCACCATAAATCATAGTTGTTGATATGAAATTGCGAGGGTCATTTTTTCCATTATAGTAATTATTCATGACGGACCTTGAAGTCACCAGTTAGTTTATCATGACATTTTTTGACCATCACAAAATATGAAAAGGTGATGGTAAAACAACATTTCCATATATATCCACCAATAGTGACAGCCATAAAAGGTCCATCATAATAGAATGTTGTTGTTGATATGAAATTGTAACGGTCACTATCAATCATTATAATCAATATTCATGAGGGACCTCGAAGTCACCACAACACATACTTTCAACGATGCCAGCTTTGGTGATGTTCATTTTTTTGGTGACCAAGGCTATCATCCATCACCATTTCTCATATAAAATGGCGACGACCACTAGCCATTATTATAAATAATTATTGGTGACGATCCTTGAATGCCACCACAACAACTATACTATCAGCGACCCCACCTTTGGCAAAGTTCAGATTTTGGTGAAAAAGGCTCTTTTGACTGTTACCAATGAGCTTATGGTGACATTTTTCACCCCTCACCAATGTCGTTTTCTCTTGTAGTGTTATATGTGCCCAAATTGGAGATATAAGAAACCAAGTGATTGTGAATATAATCCCTCATTATCTTCTTCTCTTTGACCTCTCCTTTTTTGTACTTTTTTCTAGTGAAAACTAGTGCATTTGATGGAGGCTCAATTATCTTTCCCCGTGTTATCACTCTCCCCAACTTCCTAGGCTGAAATTAGGAGTGAAGAAAGGTAACCACAAACCAACTTTTAGCTAGGCAGCTAATTGTACCAAACCATAGAGTGCTCTCTCTGTGTCACTTTTTAATTATTCAATTTTTGGCTAAGTACAATATTTTAGGCTAGATAATAGATTAATTTGTTTTATAATTTGCTTAATTTTTTTTTTTTCAGATAAATTTATAATCAATGAAAGCTAAAACCGATTTCAAAGAAATTAATGTAGAAAACTGAGTAAGGCAAGATAGGTAATTTATTTAAGAACATTTAATTTTGTCATTGGTGTATAGTGGTAGAAAAGAGAGAAGTATGAATGTGCATTTTTACATGAATTCATTCATTAGAAGAAATATAGGCTGTAAAAATTTTAATAAACAGAGCATTTGATTGATTTGTTCTTGTAAACTGAATAATATTTTACAAATAATATGGAATGGAAATGAATTAACAGAGAAAGGCACAATTCTTAATAAAATACCACATGAATCTCACACAATTGCTACAAACTCCTTTGATTTTCATTAATAGCATGTCCACAAATAATATAAAAAGTTTTCAGAACTCGATTGGCCAACAAAAATACTTTGTAAAACGAAGTATATATAGAAAAATGAAATTACAATTGTTACATTAAAGGCTATCCAACTTATAGCGCTTTATTAGCTGAGTAGCTATAACTGCATCATGGAAATAAATTCAATCTGTTGTGTTGTCATTGATTGTAACTGAAATATGTTTGATGAAGGAGATAATCAAGGGTTGTGTTGGCTTTCTGTTGACAGCTGATCTGGAAAAATTGACTTTTCCACTTTTATCAACTACTCCTGAAACTCACATAATTTTTCCCAACACTCTTCATCAAGGATAACTAATTTAATTACCCTTTGATATATTTCATGTGCCTCGGTGTACTTAGAAAAAGTTGGTTTCACAACAAATACATACTTAATTTCATATTGAATATAAATATCATTTTTTATTTGTCCCAACAATGCTTTTCCTATTAATGTGCCTTTAACATTTGAAAACTTGGAAGTATCCCTCGAATTGTCTTGAATTTTATTTCCATAGTCATAGCTGGTCATCAATTTAACATTAATTACAACAAGAGAAGGAAACCCTTTCTGTCTTAGAGATTCTATCATGCTGAAGAATCTTCAAACTATAATCTCCAGAACGTGACACTTTTCTTCCAGTTGAAGAATTAAATTCTTCTTTGTCAACACTCTCTTCACTTCCAGGATGGTTTATGTTCTGTCCTCAATGCCCAATTCATCTAGCTCATACCTGTTCTTTGAATTTGGAAATATGATGATATATTTTGTTTTTGTAGGCTTGTCTCCCAGCTATTCTTTGATTGTTGTAACGGGCACATTTTCATTCTGGATCAATTCTTTTTCTCAAATATGATTTGTATGCTTGAAAAAATTTATGTGATGGACTCTGTGATGGCTGCCCATATAATTTATTTCACCTAGCCGAAAGTATTACCAATCAATTTTTTAGCCCTTTTTGCTTCAGCTACATGTGAACTATCAACATTAGTCTTCTGTAATTGGAGTAATTTTACTTGATTCTGCAACTTTTTGATCTCTTCTTCTTGAATAGACATGTTCTGAACTGATATGGTAAGCTACTCAGCTCCATCTGTAGTGCTTGTTGTAGAATTTTGATCTATATGAATGGCCGCTAGTGGCACTACCTCTAAAGGAACTTTTGATATCTTCACTATTGCTTCCTTTCCCCTTATCAACTTCTCCAACTCTGATTCCATTTCCTTTAATTTAGAATTTTTCTCCATTATCAACTTCATCATATATGTCTTTTGGCTTTCATTTTCTTCAATATCCTTTGCCAAAGGATCTTCTATAGTAGAGATTTTCAATTTTTTTCTAAATGCTACTATATCAACATTTTTGTTGTTCATGATATCTTGAATAGCATTCACATTGGATGGATCATATCCAATTTTCACCACCAAATTTTCTAGAGTATTTATTCTTACTTCCTTTTAAAATGAAGCAAAATTCTTCAATTCGAGTTGTCACTACACATTTCCTAATGAAACCTTCAATTTTGAAAAACTTAAAGTGATATTAGTGAGATTTGATGAAATCATCTTACAAGTTTTCTTATGAAGCTCCATTTGGTCTATTGGATGAATTTATTTTGTATCAAACTCAAATGTAGCCTTCTTATAATCTGCCCTTGAATTTGGGTTTGAGATTTGTGCTTGAAGAAATGCAAAATACATTTTTCCCTTTTCAGAATCAAAGGTTGAAAGGAGCTTACTTTGTGAACTAGGAGTCTGTTTCAAAAATTGATTATAGGTAATTGTCTTCAACATCTCATTTTTCAAATTCATTTGTTTGAAAGTATCAAAGACAAACTTCTCCTTTTCTTTCTCCCTTGTAGCATTTGTGCTAATCTTGATGGAATTTTTTTGACCTTGAGAAGATGATGTTTGATGATCTTTAGGGGTTGTCGTTTGTTTCTCTTTATAGATAGTAGAAGTAGTAGGAGTAGCAGTAGTACCTTTATCACCTGTTTATGTAAAAGGAGGTTTCCCTTCAGTGGTGATAATTAATTCTTTCTTTGACTCCTTGTTGAGATTAGCCTTCGGATTTAGCTTTTTCTTCTTCCTGTAGTGAATCTTGAACTCTTTGTTTGATGAATCAGTAATTGGAGATCACTGATCTTATTTAACTCTCTTCACTACTCTCTCTTGTGAAATGGAAGTCTGCAATGTTGATGTATATAATTTCTACTCCTCATCCTCCTGCAGTGTGCCTTTTGTCCATTCAAGTTGATTGATGTATTTTTCAATTTCTGCTCTAGGCATATGAAAATATGTTGTATATTTATTTTCCACCCTCAGTTTTAAATTGCACCAACTGGATGATAATACCATGTAACACTTGGGATAAACTGTATTTCCTTCAACAATTTATGTACCCCTTCCCCTGTTGCTCTTCTATTATAGATAAAACGACATATATTTGTTTTAATTTTAAACTGTGATTTCTTCTTAGCAGAGAAAAATTGCACTTCATTTGCATTAATCATTTGTCTAATATATTCCAATGCCAAAAATCCTTGTGGGGATTAATATAGGAAAATTATAAGGGGAAAATTCACATCCATAAAAATTGAGTTTTGTATAGTTTTGGCAAAGATACCAATCCCCTGTTCTAGCTCGATCTGATAACTACAATACCTTCCTGATTCCTTCACTAATTATTGGTTGTGGAGTGTTGTTCAACAAACTGAATTCTGGTTGATAAAACAATTCCACAAAATGTTTATAATAATACTCTTTATGTTCCTTCATGGCTAATTAATTCCATAAAATGATGGACTACTGGTGGCCTTTTCCATCTAATTTCTATAGAGAAAACTTTTATTTGTCTCCCTTGGAGTACAATAATAAACAAACAAACACAGAGGGATAATTGAAAGCCTCTTCAGTTGTGAATTTCACAAACTGATCATGGATAGCATTTGCAATAAACTGAATGAAATTGAAAATGATTGAGGGTTTGGAATCAGTGTAAAATATGCACAAAAACCCAATGATGGCTTCATCTACCCATTGGTCTGAATAATAACCAAGAAGGCTGGAAATGATTGTGATGATTTGTCTAGTTCTTTCAAGGAATATGGATGCTAGAAGTGGAGGGTTTTTCTTAGGTAATGGGCCATTTTCAGTCATGAAAATATCAAGAGTTTGATATTTCTTTGCAAAGTCTAACTTATGATAAATTTCTATCAAGGCTTCTCAGTAAAATGGTGTATCATCTTCTATGTTTGGGGCTTGCATCATTTGTTCAATTTTTTGGGCATCAATGGTCACTAAGAACTCTCTTGTAGGAGTAATAATAGAACTCTAGTATGGCATATACCAAGCATGACATCTCCTGAAAAACTCTGGGCAACTATGGGCATGAGGAAATATGAAGAGAGGGATATTAGAGTCCCATGGTCCTATGCCATGTAAATTATCCAAGTACTTATCTTCTAACCAAAAATATAAGTCAAAAAGCTCAATATCAGACAAGGTTTCATGTATTTTATAATCTTTGTTTGTTAAGGGAATATGGTGAAAATCAACTCGAGGATGCAATAATAGACTTACTGGTTGCTTAGGTCACCTATTTTTCAAACGCATGGTTGACTCTGTTAGAACTGTGGAAAGCAGAAATTTTTCGATTTGAATGATAGAAAGCAAGAATTATTTAATACACAATAGAGGTCGAGACTAAATATGATATCTAAAACTAAAATAAACTCAGTAGATACAAGAGAAGGCTTTAAATGCTGGTGAATTTGATCTCTGGAACTCTGCTAATGGCTGAAAAATTCAAAAACCTGTGCAAAGTAGATGGAAAAACAACATAAAGGTCTTAAACAGGCGTTCAATTATGAATTTGTGGACAATTTTAATTATTTCCCGTTTGAAAATGGGCGCGGGTACATTGCATAATGGTTAGCCATTCAACTAATTGGCTAATGATCAGGAGAATGTGGGAATGAAACCAATTGAACAGGCCATTCCGCATTGTCATGACATGATTGGCGAGAGAAATGATGGTTTTAGTCACCAGTTAAGTGGGATTTCGCAGGGGTAGGAAAGTGGTAAGTTACTTCTTGTGGGGGCGGGGGGTTGCGAAATCGCACGAGCCTCACATGTAGCAGCGGAGTCACTATACAATACCACTCTTTTCCGACAACCCCCCCCCGATATGAAGTCTTATACGATGCAGGGGAGGTGGGCGGGGAATCTAATATGGGCCTCTAGATGAAATGGTGATGTGATGGATGATCGAAGAAGCAACGGAGTTTCAATGTACAACGGGGGGTGATTGATTGGTGGAGTAGGGGTATGATGGAAGCGATGTGAGATGAAAGGTAGGCGAATGAATGAGTGCAACATGTCATGATAGAAATGGAGAATGATTTGATAGTGGAGTATGACAGTAGAAAAATACAACTCATAGGTTTTAAAACCTATGGTTCAAAGAATTATTTTCGAAATATTAAAGATAAATCTTTAATATAGTATGATTTCGAAAATATATTTTTAACAAAGTTTTTTCATTTCTTTTTGAAACATAGAAATGGAGCATATAAATTACCATGACACAGAATTTGTTTCTGGACTATAAAACAGGCTAGCTCCTTCCAGAAGACCTTTATGGTTGACATGGAATTCTAATTTCCTTATTAAAATGAAAAAGTAAAGAATTTTGATGCAATTTTGACCCTAACTTTGAGCTGTATCAGATGAAATGACATGAATTTATACCTATGAATGGAGATTAAAAAGTGCGAAGGAGTAGAATATCTTGATGAGACTTTCTCAGTGATCAAATTTATTGCAAAAGACTAACTGGAAGAGAAACAAAATTTGACTACTGTGATAATGGAAAACTCTCAAAAGAGTTATCTTTGATCACTGAAAAAATGAATCTAACATTGGCCCCAGTTGGGGATGGTCGATCCTTTAGGAGGTGTCAAGAACACCTAGATTAGGTCGACTTATCCATTGGGTTATGGAGTCAACTAGACCTTTGAAAACTGAAACAAACTAAAAAATTTTGACTAAAAACAACTGATTTGACACTGACTTGAGAAAAGACTAAAACATGACTTTTTTTAGAAGTCTCATGGCCTTTTCCTCAGGCTTTAAAATTTTTCAATCATTCCCTTATTCGCTGAAATTCAAATTTAAATGTATATATACAATGAAAGTAAATTTATTTCTTAGAATTTCAAGAAACATAGTGCTTTAGAAGCCTACCATTGATACATCCTTGTAGAACTTCTTGTCCTCCAAGATCTTCTAGAAAAAATAATTTGTTTCCTCTAAATGACACAATATTGTAAGGTCCTTTCCATATATTGTAAAAAATTTTATGCTTATCCTTTTCTTCATTTCTAGCATCCCATATTAGAACAATATCTCCAATCTTGCAGTCATCATCCTTTGTTTCTTTGTCAAAAATATTTTTAATTTTGTCATGCTGCTTGGAAGTATCGCTGAAAACTTCATCTCTTGACTATTGTAAGTGTATCATTTGATTGGTCCTTCTTTGAAAGTCATTAGGCTCACTGCCAACCTCCTGAAAATCTTCATTACTGAAACAACCAAAAAAATAGGGAAAATGGTATTAATTCCATAAACAAGCTTAAATGGAGACATGTTGATTGATCTTTTTCTGCTCACTCTATCAAACCACAGAGCATTTATAAGCTTATTGTTCCAATTCCTTTTGTTTTCATGCAACATATTCTTCATAATATTCATCAAATATTTATTATATGATTCTACAAGCCCATTTCCTTGAGGATAATATGCAGTAGAATGACCAAGTCTAATGTGATATTTATCACAGAAATCAATCATCTTCTTAGATTTGAAAGCAGCTGCATTATCAGTGATATCTTTTTATGGACAACCAAATCTTGACAAAATATTATTTTCAAGAAAGTGAATGATAACTTAATCAATTTCTTGCCTAGTGGGAATAGCCTCAATCCATTTGGTAAAATAATCTGTATAAGTGAGAATCCATCTATGTTGAGATGAAGATGGAGGATGATTTTCACCAATAAAATCAAGTCCCCATTGTTGAAATGGTGCTTGGAATTCAATTGGTTTAAGATGCAAGGGTAAAATTTTCCTTTTAACTTGAAAATTTTGACATTCATGACAACTATTGACTATTTTATAAACAACGGAAAAAAATCTGGGCCATTAGAATCCTACTCTCAACATCTTGTTTACATTGGTTCTCCAATAAATATGTCCTCCATAAATACCTTTATGGAGATATGTCATGACGTTTTCAACTTCACCTTCAACTAAACAATTGAACAATATCTCTCCAATATCTTTCGAATATAAGAGACTATTCAGAATGTAATATTTCATAGATTTTAACTTCAGTGATATTGCTTTACTGCTTGGCATGCTAGGAGGAGAATTCAAGTGTTGCAAAATCTATACAATATCAACATACCAAGGAGATAAAGAAAATATCTCAGCTACATTAGGTAATGTTTCAACAGTTTGTTCATTAGACATTTCATCAATGAAGTTTCTGTCTAAGGCATGAATAGTGGAATCTTCCATCAGGTTTGATAGGCCTTTTCCGTTGATCAATTTTGTGGGATTAATTTCCAAATCATACTCTAGAAACACTACAATCTATTTTCCTCTACGACCTTCTGGATCATTTTGTGTAAGTACTTCTCTAACAACAACATTTGGCACATAAGCAATGACATGAGAATGTAAAATATGCACTCTGAAATCTTTTAGTTCTTTGACTAAAGTTGAAGCATGTTTCTCAATGATGCTATAATTTGAAGACGCATCTCTTATTGTTCTACTAAAGAAATAAATAGGTTATTCTATATTTTGGTTTGTCTTCTGCATTACAATAACTGCAAGTGTATGCTCTGAAGAAAATGAAAAAATAATAAAATCAAGTGTGTAGTCTGGACTAATAAGAATAGGAGCATGAGACAGAGCTAAATTGACTTGATTAAATTACTTATTTTCTTCTTCAGACCATTTTACTTCAGTATCCTTCTTCACCATATCAGTAATTTGCCTTAAATGTCGAGTAAGATTGGGAACAAGTCTTCTCAGAAAATTAATTTTACCATTGAATTTTTGAATTTCCTTTTTTCTCCTTCGATAATATAAATTATGAGTTTCTTCAATCCCAAAAGGATCTACTCCTATTCCATATTTACATATTATATGTCCCAGAAATTTAGCTTCTTCCATAGAAAAGAGACTCTTCTTTGGATTTAATTAAATTTCAATCTTTCTACACTTTTCAAAGACTATTTTTAGATGTTGCAAATGTTGTTAATCTGTTTTCGAGAAAACAATGATATTATCAAGGTAAATAAATAAAAACAGATTCTTTTCATTGGCAAAAGCAATGTCCATTTCTCTTTGGAAAGTTTCTCCTTAATTCTTCAAACCAAAAGGCATTTTTTCATACATGAAAGTACCCCAAGGTGTAGTGAATGTTGTCTTTTCATGATCATCTAGGTGGACAAGAACCTGATTGTATCCTGAATATCCATCTAGCAAAGAAAGTCTAGATGGTCTTACTACGCTTTGTAGAATATGATCCATTTTTGGTAGTGGATAATTGTCCTTTAAGGATACTTTATTCAGATTTCTAAAATCAATGCATGACCTTATTTCTCTTGTCTTCTTTCTCACAGGCACTAGATTAGACATCCAGTCAGAGAATCAAATAGGAACTATTATTCTAGCAGTGAATAGTTTGTTTACTTCCTCTAAATAGAAGATATCAATTTAGGATTCATCCTTATCACCCTTTGGAAAATTGGTTTTTGATGTGGCTTGAAAGGTATAGTATGCTGAATAACAATTTTTATCATATACTTTGCAATATGAATATTCCCAAGAGAAAACATCTGCAAATTGAGACATAAGTATTGCATACTTAGCTTTCATTTCTGGACTGAGGGATTTAGAAACATTCACCATATTTGGCTTCTCTAAAGTGAAAAGATTTAAATCTTCTACAACCACCTCTGTTCGTGACATAGATTACTTCCTTGCAATATCATCTTGGTGAAAAAGTTCTTCCAAAGGTACTAAACCTCTTGGAATAGAATTATCTTTAAGCTGTAGTGCTTTCTTTTTTGTATCATGAATTTCTTGGTCATATATTTGGGCATTTACGAATTATTCTTATGTATGCAATAATTTATTGATTTTTTTATCATTTTGAAACACTTGCCAATATTTAACATTGCTAGGGACATCTTGGTGGTGTTTGAAATTTATTTCATATTTTTTGTTTGGGTATAGAGGAATTTTGAACATACTAACGGATGTGGCTAGAGAATATTTTGGCAATATGATTCTTATGATTGCATATGTTTTCCTTACTGGAAATTCTCATGAAATGATGAAGTATATGACTTTTGGAGAAGCACAGTGGTTTTGCAGCAGATCTTGCAGAAGAAAAATATAAGTCTAGTAGAAGATGGTTAATATTCATAATTGAAGGATCTATATGTGAATTTGTGTAGGCCAAGCTATGTATGCACATGGACAAGAACGATAGAAGTCACGCATTCCTTTTGCGCTCCAAAATTATGATACCATGGGGCATAACCATGGTTTTAGCCTACAATATTGAGTGTGATGTCATCTATTTGATTCCATCGAAGAATACGATCGACACTTGTGTGGTTTTGGCTCATGGTATTGATAAAGGCTAAACCTATATAAGGAGAATAAGATTATAGTCCAAGGTTGTGCATGTGTAAGGGTTTTAACTGAATACTTCACTCTGAAGTATATCTGTATGCAATGGGTTTTTTAATTGGTAGATCTGAAATAATGAAGGACCCATGGATACAATGATGATCTCTAGACATGAAATGTCTATGTATTTGCTTGATCTATTGGTGAGATGTTTAGATCTTTGACTTGGCACATGATTGCTCAAGTGAAGGAAAGAAAAATCTGGGTAAGTCTATATATCTAAAACTTTATGCAGTCTTGAATATTCACAGATATATATGCTAGTTCGTTTCAGTGAAAATGTGTATACACGCGAGTTTGTTTCACCAAAATCGCGTATGGAAGTGAGGTTTTTTTGAACCTTGATGGAGAGGTAATCTATTTATAGCTGTTATATTTTGTTGTCTGTCAATGAAGTCTTCATGTAGATCAAGTTTGTTTGAATACTGCATATGCTGCTAGTTGAATATGTATAAATTTTCTCAATGAATGATAAAATATGACTAATAATGATGAATGAATAACGGTTCTAAAAATATGAAAAGATATATGATTAAAATCCTCAGATCTGTTTCTGATTCTGATCAAATTCTGGAAATTCAGTATTCACATATCTATACATAGGTTGGTGTAAAGGAAACCGCGTATACACCTAGGTTACAATAAAGTAAAGTATCGTATGATTTCAATGAGATGAATGATCAAGTTTAAATATTGGTTATGCACGTTGATTCAGAAATTTTGGTTTATTACTATGTTCTGTTTACAATGATCTAATTTTTCTGTTAAAATTTTGGGTTATGGTTTATAGTGTATATCTACATATTTTGTTATGTTGAAGTTGTTGCATCCAGTGTGAAAATTGATGAAACATGGTCGACAGTGGGTCTGAAGCCTTCAGTATGGAAGTAGAAGCTTCCTGCCAGTAGAATTTGGTGTTTTATTCAAGGGGTTGTAGCTCCCTTCCAATAGTGGTTGGTAAACGAGATCAATGGGTTGGTTCTCCCTTCCAGTAGTAGCTGGAGAATGAGAGAAGGTTGCAGCCTTTTGTAGGTAGTTTCCCACGTACTGATATGAGTCTTCATCAATACAATATTGTAAGAAGTTTTCCATATAATAAATATTGAAGATAGAGATGACAACAATAGTGGTTTTCTCCCAACTTGGGTTTCCACCTTAAATCTTGGTGTTCTTGTGTGATATGTATTCTGTTATTTCTGCACATGTTTACTGATTAATTGTCCAAATATATAACTGATGATCTAGGCTAAAGAATGTTTCTGAATATTTATCTGAACATTAAAATTTATTTCGGTATACGCAAGTTTCTGTTAGGATATCCATGTACATACGTTAGTTGGGTTAATAAAATTCATGTATAGAAATCAGTAAAAGGAAAGTTGAAATTGTGAGCCTTGTGAATATTGGTTCACCCACCCCCCCCCCCTCTCAGTATTTTTCCCAAAAATTGGGATCAGAGCTGGTCCTTCTACAGAAGCTTAATCGCTAGAAGGAAGATCATCCAAGATGAGCAATCAAGATGGGACAACATCTATCAGACCCCCACTCTTCAACGGAAACAATTTAATCTTCTGGAAGACTAAGAGAAGATCCTATCTTCAGTCTCTTGTAGTAGATTTATGGACTATATTTGAAGGCATTTATCAATATCTAGCCTTAGTTCTAGCAGATACAACAACAAAGAAAAACTATGAAACAAATGTGGAGGTTGTTAATGCATTATTGGCAAGTTTTACTGAAGAAAAATTTGTCAATGTTATGCAGTGAAATACAACGAAGGAGATACGCGACAAAATTATTCTGAGCTACGAAGGTGATGCCAAGGTAAAAAGTGCTAAACTCCAAAATCTCAGAATTAAATATGAAAAACTTAGAATGCATAGTGATGAAATAATTTCTAGTTTAATTTTGCATCTAGATGAGATTGTAAATCGTATGAGAAATTTGGGTGAAACTATAAATGACACCACTCTCGTAGAAAGAGTATTAAGATCTCTAACTCCTAAATTCAATTCAAAAGTGTCTGCTATTGAAGAGAAGAAGGATATTCAAACTCTTACTATTTTTCAACTTCATGGGATTATGACCGCATGTGAAATGAGGAAAGGAGGCCCATCTGAAGTCAAAGAATCTGCTTTTAGAGCTACTACAAAAGGCAAGGAAATGGAAGAACAAGAAGGATCAGGCTATATATCAGAAGAATATTAGATAAATTTTGTAAATAAACTTCAACTTGGCACTGGAAGGTGGAAAGGTAAGATTCATTTCAAATTCCTTTCTTGTGGAAGATTGGGTCATTACACTGCTAAATGTACTCATAAAGATAATGATGAAAAAGGAGAGGAATTAGAAAAAGGTAATAAGAAATGATTTATCAATAGAAAAATCTATTATATTCAGGAAGATAGTGATGGTATATAAATTAGTGAAGAAGGAGAATCTGATCAAGATATTAGAATACTCATGGCCTTTGAAAAATACTCTAGTAAGGCTAAAGATACTTTTATGGATGCCTTAGAAGAAAGTAATTTTATTGAACAAATAAATCAACTCGAAATATGTTTGGAAGAAAAAAAAATATCCATAGATACTCTAAAGAATCAACTTATAGAAAAGGAGAAGCAGAATGAAAAATTGGAATGCGAAATAGTAAGTCTAAGAAAGGAAATTGAGAAAGTGAAAAATATAAATCTTTGATTTGTTAAATGATCTGAAACCTTAGATGAAATTATGAAGGTACAGATCTCTCCTCTTCTAAAGATAGGTCTTGGATATATTGGAGAATCTTCTCAGTCTTTAGCACCAAGCTATCTAAATGTAGCTAAAGCCAACCAACAACATTTCGTCACTTATCAAAATGACAAATAGATTACCCAGGTAAAGCATGATGACTTCATTTCAAGGACGAACAATAAAAAAAATATCAATAAACGAGTAAAAATCAATAGAAGGGGCCATGATCACAAAAATTTCTTCTTTATAAATGGAAATTTTTTCTCAAGTCATAATTTTGGTCATAAAGTTGCTCAATGTGTTGCATACAAAGCCATCATGACAACAAAAGCAAGAAAGAAAATAAATGAGATTGGAATAAAGAAGAATAGTTATAACAACTTTTCTCATCTTCAAGACAAAATTGATTGTTCTTATGGCAATAACTTGGGACATGAAGAATTTTAATGTAGGAGGAAACTTCAGCCAAAAGAACATATACCCACAAAATCCAAGGAATGGAGAAAGAAAGACTTACAAGTTGAAAGTTGCGGCATAGATTTATTTGCAGAAGGAGAAGAAAATCAATCGTACATTGATAGCAGATTCTCAAAACACATGATAGGTGATAAAAATAAACCTCTTTCATACACTGGATTAGAGAAGGAAAATAATGTTACTTTTGGAAATGACTCTCCTGCTATCATTAAGGGTAAAGGTTCTGTGTTTATAAAAGAAAAGGTTAAAGATAAAAAATTTATGTATGTGTATGGATTAAAGCATAACTCGTTGAGTGTAAGTGAAATGTATGACCAAGGAAATTAAGTTGTCTTTAGTTCAAAAGGATGTGTAATTTGTGAACTTGACACAAGAAAAAACATAATAAAAGGAACTAAAACTCCAAGCAATATGCATATATTGAAAGGTGGCCAAGAGAAATTCTCTTTAGGTAAATCTATAGAAATTTGGTTATGGCACAGAAGATTGGGACATTTGAGATTCTCTCAAATAAGAAAATCTAGCATACTCAAATCTCTTCATGATCTATCCAACATCACTGCACCTGAAAGTACCGTATGAAAGTCATGCCAGTTCGATAAGAAAACCAGGGTGAAATTTAATGCCAAATAAGGATAAGAAATTAAACTTCTTGAACTTATACATACTGATATATGTGGCCTTGTAAGGAAAAAGTAACCTCATGGAGAACAATACTATATCCTATTTATTGATGACTTTTCTATAATGTGTTGGATTAGATTATTGAAACATAAAGATGAAGAATTTGAAAACTTTAAGATCTTCAAAGCTTTGGTTGAAAATGAATTAGATCTAAAAATAAAATGTCTTAGATCGGACCAAGGATTAGAATACATATAAGATGAATTCTTTGATTTTTGTGAACAATATGGCATAAAAAGACATTTTCTGTAGCTAGAAATCCACAACAAAATGGCATGGAATAAATAATGAATAGAAAAATTTAGCATATGGCTCATGCTATGCTGGATGAATCTGGAACTCTCGATACCTTTTGGGGAGAATCATTGCACACTGATGTAAATATTCTCAACAAGGCTCATGTCTGTTCGAACAATTATAGAACTCCTTATGCACTCTGGTATGGTAATCTTCCCACTGTAACATATTTTAGCGTTTCTGGAAGAAAATGTTTTATCAAGAAAAATTATGAAAAACTTGGTAAGTTTGATCCTAGAGCAGATGAAGGAATATTTCTTGGTACTCTTCTATAGTTAAAGCATATAAATTTTACAATAAAATACTTGGGAAGATTGTTAAATGTATTTATGTTGTAATTGATGAGTCTCTCACAGCTCCTAAAAGGTAAATAACAAGAACAATGAATATGATGATGATGTATATTTTTGTCATCAAATAATATAAAAATATAAGGAGAACCCAATGAAGCACCAAAAGAAGATATATCAGAAAAGGCACCATCCAGGTACGTTCAAAAGAATAATCCAGAATCTCAAATATTGGTAGAAAAGGGATGATGTGTCAAAACAAGAAGAACTCTTGTAGGATCCCCTAGCTATCTCGCATTCTTATCCACTATTGAGCCATAGAATGTAAATCAAGCTAGTAAGTATGAATGTTATATTTAGGCCATGAATGAAGAACTTGATCAGATTGAAAATAATCGTACTTGGGAATTTGTTCCAAGACCTCATGGTAAAAATTTTATTGGAACAAAATGGATATTCAAAAACAAGTTAAATGAAAATGGAGACGTTATTAGAAACAAAGCAAGAATTTTTTTTAAAGGGTATGCTCAACAAGAAGGTATCGAATTTGAAGAAACATTTGCACCTATAGCTAGACTTGAATCCATAAGAATGTTTATTTCTTTTTCAAGTTTTCAATAGTTCAAATTTTATCAAATGGATGTAAAATCTGCTTTCGTCAATGGTGACCTAGAAGAAGAAGTTTATATAGAATAACCATAAGGATTCGTTCTGGGAAATGATGAAAAATTTATTTGAAAACTCAAAAAGGCTCTATATGGTCTCAAACAGGCTCCTCAGGCATGGTACTATCGTCTTAACAAATATCTTCAAGAAAAAGGTTTCAAAAGGATCTACTGATAGTAACTTATACACAAAAAATGAGAATAATAAAATATTAATTATTGTTGTGTATGTTGATGACATTATTTTTGCGAGTAATGAAGAATCAATGAGTCACAAATTTTCTTCTATTATGCAGCAAGAATTTGAAATGTCATTACATGGGAAACTAATATATTTTCTTGGCGTACAAGTGCAACAAGCAACATATGGCATATTTCTATCACAAGGAAAGTATCTCAAACAAATCCTGAAGAAGTATGGGATGGAAGACTACAAAACTGTAAGCACTCCAATGGTAAATAGATGTAACCTCAGCTCTCATGATAGTTCTCCCATGGTAAATAAACCAGAGTATTGATCTATGACTCGAATTCCGCTTTATTTGACCGAGACTAGACCAGACATTATGCATGAAGTTGGGATTGTTGGACAATTCCAGGCTAATCCAAAGGAGTGACACCTTTAGGTTGTAAAAAGAATATTCAAATATCTTCAACGGACTCAAGAGTTTTGTCTATGGTATCCAAATAATGTTGATCTTATTCTTCACGCTTACACAAATGTAGACTGGGCTGGGAATATTGATGATTGAAAAAGGAGTAGTGGTGGTGCATTTTATATGGGGCCTTGATTAGTATCTTGGTTAAACAAGAAGCAAACTTCCATTGATTTATCTACAATAGAAGCAGAATATGTGGTTGCCACATCATGTTGCACACAACTTCTTTGGATGATGCAAAAATTACAAGGTATTCAAATTAAATGTTCTCCTCCCATCTCCATCTTACGTGGTAATACAAGTGCCATCAATATATCAAAAAATCCTTCTATGCATTCTAAGACTAAGAACATTCCTATCAAGTATCACTTCTTATGAGAACAAGTGTTTGAGAAAAAGGTTAAATTGGAGTATGTTCCCTCTAAAGAGAAAATCATTGATATATTTATTTAACCTCTTCCCACAGAAGCATTTGAATATCTCAGACAAAATCTGGGAGTTGTCTCTGCCTCACTTATCAAATATGATTGATTTTAGAAGAACAAAAGGGGTACACAAGTTTCATGAAGACAATTCGCATATATACGAGATATTTTGCATATAAAGCTGCATATAGTTTTTTCTGTCAGAAATTCTAGGGAACAATTTTCATAACAGTCTGCGGTATTGATGGATAAACTCTGATGTTTTGGTATTCGTCATAAAATTCCTTTCTTTGATATTTATCTCCTTGATGAATATTCTTTGATGAATTGATTGCTGAAGGTGTTAAATATGCATAGGTTTAGAGGGAGAATTTTCCTTCATGAAAAGATTGCATTGTTGACACTATGTTGGTTGTTGTTATAATCTCCTGTTTGAGATTCTTTAGTCTTGGTTATAAAATGTCATATTTTTAATTTGATATAAAGGTCATTTTGGGACCTCTAATGTAAATATTTTCATGTTGAAATTTGTAAACCCACTTGGTTGGGTAGTTGCATCAATATGTAAATCCACTTAGTTGGATCCTTGATGTAATTTTGTGTCCTCGGTGATAGGAAAGGTCATACTCTATTGAGTTAAAGATTCATGTATTTTATTGAAAATATGAAGCCTCTACATGTTCTCAAGGGGAGAAATTGTCCACCCTTGGATCTTGATGTCAAAGGGAGAGAGTATTTGGCATTTGAATAATGTTTATGTATCTACAGGTTGTGGTGATCAAACTCCAACATGGTTTCCATCAAGTCGAAAGGCGGATATTGTTGAAAATACGATTCTCATGATTTCATATGTTGTCCTTGATGACAACTCTCTTGTAAATGATGAAGTATATGACTTTTGGAGTAGCATAGTGGTTTTGGAGAAGGTCTTGTAGAAGAAAAATATGTCTAGTAGAAGAGGGTTAATATTCATAATTGAAGGTTCTATACATGATTTCATGCAGGCCAAGTCGCATATACATGCAGAAAAGAACGATCCAAGTAATGTATGACTTTTGTGCTCTGAAACTATGATACCAGGGGGCATTACCATCGTTTTAGCCCAAAATATTGAGCGCAGTGCTATCTATTTGATTCTGTCCAAGAATAACATCGACACTTGTGTGGTTTTTTCTCATGGTATTGATAAAGGATAAACCTATATAAGGGAAAGAATATCATAGTGCAAGGGTGTGCATGTGTCAGGGTTTTAATTGAATACTTCACTCTGAAGTATATATGTATGGAATGTTTTTTGTTTATTGGTAGATCTGAAATAATGAAGCACCGATGGATACAATGATGGATCGGGATCTCTAAACCTGAAATGATTATGTATTTTCTTGATCTATTGGTGAGATGTTTAGATCTATGACCTGGCACATTATTGCTAAAGTGAAGAAAACAAAAATATTGGTAAGTCTATAGATATGAAACTTTCTGAAGTCTTGAATATTCATAGATCTATACGCTAGTTCATCGCGTTTAAAATGTGTATATACACGTGTTTGTTTTAGCAAAAGCACGTATGGAAGTCAGGGTCTTCTAAAGCTTTATGGAGAGGTTATCTATGCATTTCTTCTATATTTTGGTTGTCTGTCAATGAAGTCTTCATGTAGATCTCGGTTGTTTGAATACCGTATATGACGCTAGTTGAAGATGTACAAATTTTCTCAATGAGTGATGAAATATGACTAATAATGCTGACTAAATAAGGGTTCTACAAATTTGAAAATATGTATGACTAAAAGCCTCATATTTGTTTCTGAGTCTGATGAAATTATGGAAAATCAGTATTCATAGATCTATACGGAGGTTGGTGTGAAGGAATGTGCATGTACACCCAAGTTATAGTAAAGAAAATTAGTGTATGTTTTTAATGAGTTGAATGATCAAGGTTGAATATTGATTATGCCTTTTGATTCAGAATTTTTGGTTCACTACTATGTTCTAGTTACAGTGATCTAACTGTTTTGTTTAAATTTTTGGTTATGGTTGTTAGTGTTGATCTATATATTGTATTATGTTGAAGTTGTTGGATCCAGTGTGAAAATTGATGAAACATTTTCTGTAGTGGGTCTGAAGGCTTCAGTATGGAATTAGAAGCCTCTTGCAAGTAGGAGATGGTGCTATGTTCAGGGGGTTGTAGCTCCCTTCTAGTAGTGACTAGTAAACAAGATCAAGGGGTTGGTTCTCCCTTCCAATAGAAACTAGATAGTGAGAGATGGTTGCAACCTTCTGCAGGAATTTTCCTGCATACTGATATGAGTTTGCATCAATACAATATTGTAAGAAGTTTTCCATATAATAAATATTGAAGACAGAGACGACAACAATAGTGATTTTCTCCCAACTTGGCTTTCCACCTTAAATCTCGGTGTTATTGTGTGATGTTTATTATGTAGTTTCTGCACATGTTTACTTCTTAACTATGTAAATGAATAATTGAAGATCTGGGCTAAAAAATGTTTCTGAATATTTATCTGAACAGTAAAATTTATTTGGGTATACACAAGGTTTTGTTAGGATATCTGCTTACATATGCTAGTTGGGTTAATCAAAGTTGCGTATAGAAATTAGTAAAAGGAAGGTTGAAATTGTGATTCTTGTAAATAGTGACTCACCGCACCCCCCCCTCCCCTCCCCCCCTCCCCCCTCTCAGTATTTTTCCCAATAGAATCAACAATAACATTGTTGTTTCCAGGAATTAATGACAGAGTATATTCTGGAATTTTTTTAAGGATATCTAGGACTGCATTTATTTAATCTCTCATTCTGGGATTTTTGGCTTGGTACTTTCCTTTAACTTTATTCATAACTAACTCAGAGTCACCATATACAAAATTTTTATTTTCACCAAGTTTTTTCAAAAAATTTAGACCAGCAATTAAAGCTTCATATTCTGCTCCATTATTTGTGCAGTCAAATGCTAGTTTGTAGGAAAACATTCTAACATTATAGGGATATCCAATGATTTTTTAATTGGGATGTGAATCCATATTCCAATACCAGCTCCTTCTTTACCCATCGCTCCATCAAAATCCATAATCCAAATAATATTTTCTTCATCTCGAAGGTGTAAATTAGATGGCTGATTTTTAATTTATGTTTGAGATACCACTATTGTTTTCAAAATCTCAGTTTTTTCTATTGTTTCTTATTTTCTTCTTAAGGATATGTCTTAATTTCCAAATGGTTTGACACTAATTTACAAAATTTTGTTTTTGCAAATTCTAAAAAAGAATTTTAAATTTTAAATTTTCTGATTTTTCTTCAATCAAAAAGTCTGAATATGTTGAGCATTCTTCATTAAATAAAATAAAAGACTCTAAATATGTATGTATATCATGAATGGGGTTACTGTTAGGCCTTTCTCTTTTACTGATCATATGATTCATCTTACTTTCTCTATTAACTTTCCTGAATTGTCCAAAATAGGAATTGTTACCTATGAAAAGTCAAGTTGTAGAGTTCCTCTAAGATTTTCTCCCCGTGATCTAGAAATTAGCATTCCATAGCTAGGTGGAATATCAGCCACAACAACATCCATAAGGACATTTCACCTCCCTCAATGAAATGAGTAGAGGTCATGATAAGGCTTCGTGATGTCAAGTCCTAACTTGTCCATAATGACTTTAGGCATGAGGTTATGAGATGGTCCACAATCAAGAATTGCATTCTGAAGAATAAAATCGTGGATCTTAAAAATAAAATAGAAGGGAGGAACTTCACTATATTCTTATTTTCCATCAACAACAGGACCAAAAAGAAGCTCGGGATGATTAACCAAGTCATATGCTTGATCAAATCTAAGAAACTTATTAACTTGAAACTTGTATCAATCATTCTTCATTATCTCAGTTAGAGTAATATAAAAGTTTAGTTTAGCAATTTGATTTTCAAGGGAAAAATTAGCAGGATGTTTTTCTACCTCTTTTAGTGACGTGTCCTTCCTTTCAGGCAGTTCTTTGTATGAAGAACCTTTCTTCTTCCCTCCTTCTTGAACTTCTTTTTCTTTTCTTTGATTTTTGGTGGATGCTTCATTAGCTTTAGGAGAAGTAGAAGTAGTAGATGCTTTTTATTTTCTTCTATTTCATGCATCAACTTCTTTTTGCTGAGGATTAGTTTGAGAACTTTATTTATTTTGACTAGAAACTATGGGAACATTTATGGTCCTCAGACCATACTTTATTTGAACTTGTGTGAGGGAATTTTGATAAACTCTCTGATCATATTTAGTACACATCAAATATTCATTAGACATGGCATATTTTTGGTATTCTGATGCACAAATTTCTGCAGAATATTGGTCTTCCTCAGTGAGGAAGAAAGGTTGCCAATTTTCCTCAAATAAATGGTTTTCTCCAAAAATTTATTCTTCATCGTCTTCATCAGGGCCTTTAGTATAACTCTATTGAAAAGGCATTCTAAATTTATATCGAATTTGTGGATCCTGACCCCTCTATTTGCTTTGTTTGATTATGCATTGGGGTTGCTGATTTTGACCCCTAAAATTGAGATTTATGATAGAAGGTTCAACTTGTCTCTCAACATTAGACATCTTATCCATCATTTTTTCCATGGATTTAATAAAAGTATCAATTTTTCCTCCTGATGAAGTGGAATCCTCTTATTTTATTGTGACCCTTTTCTTCATTTTGACCTTGGACTTTTTAATAATAAAATTTGCCTCTACACTCACTGGATTTCTTTTCATTTACTCCAAATTTGACGAGTTTCTCTCTCTCAATTGATAGGCCATATTAGGGTCAAAACCATTAGGTTAATTCATTAAAGAAAGACCTAGGGGAGGCTTGATATTATCAGGAATTGAATGATATATCTTTTAAAATGTAGATATGAATTCTTGCATAGATTCATTTTTGTTAAGCAGGTAAATCCTCTCTACGGATAGAGATGATCCCTCTAGCCGTAGATTGGGTCTAGAAACAAAGAAACATGCTAGAGTGTTGATTACTAATTACTAAATGAAAAGAGGACATGGTAGATTGACCTACCTGGATTCCAATGATATCATTGCGGTTGTAGTGGTGGTGGCCTCTCACTCCTATCTCAGAAAGTCACAATCCTTCTGCAGTCATGCTCGAATACCTGCACATAGATCAGGAAAAAAGAACAACATACGACATAATAAATTCATTCATAACTACTAGCCAGTCAAAGAGGGCTAAGCATATTGCATTAAAAAAATAACATAACACAAAACAGGAACCAAACAATAGTCATGTATATGTATTGATAGAAGGAAGAGTTACAACTAAAAGCTTTGACATCGCAGTCTCCTCCAGTGAGGTTCAGCCGAAGCGCGTCTCAGAGGCTCATTAGGGGATTCAAATGGGATGAGCGCATGAACTTAAGCTCTCTCAACGAAGTTCCTTCTTGTTCTATCTCTTCAACAGTTCAGCTATAGTATACTCAGTTCTCCATGTTCAACTAGCTTATGCAAGGAGAGATAGCTTCTTTTTATAGAGGAAAAGGAGGAGGTTGGGATCCATACAAAGTTGGAAGGGAGGCCTATCATTTAGGAGGTTCCCATAAGAGGCAGAAACCATAAACTAAAGTAGGGATTCCGTGGTCATTCAGTCCAACCACTCCGAATGAATCATCCTCGAAGTTGTTAGAGTGGAATCTCTGCCTTTATTTTTTTTTAAAATTCCATAAACATCTCAGCCAGGGTGGATATCTAGGACAGAGTGCCAACTGGCATGGGGCCTCATGCTAATCTTCCTCATTGGTGCGAGGGCAGAACTGGCTACTCACGCCAAGGAAAAAACAGGGGTTTCTGAAGCTCTGCTGAGGGAATTGTCAACAGAAGGAATATTGCTCTCATATAAAGGGATGCAATGATGGTCTTTGAAATGCATGACACTTCTTATTAGTCACAGAAATGACCCTCCAATGTGTGAGATGGGGATTGTAGGGACAATGAAAAAATGTTGTGTAATAGATGCACCCTAAAGCATGAGGTCCGAGGGAGAGGGAGGGGCGAAATGCTTTATGAGAATGCGTTTGAACTAAGCACCATTTTCAGAAAACCTAACATTAAAAAGACAAATCATATATATGGTACATGAAAATGTGGTATGGGCGCAGCCATCAATAATAAAGTACATAAAAACTGAGATCGAAGGTATGGATGCAGTTGTCCAACAGTAAGGATCAATAAATGGACTCAGGTATGGTCTTAGCCATCCAATCAAAAGATTCATGGAATATGTCATGATAATCCACAAGAACCTACATCCTCGATTTTATTGGACAAAACCCAAGTTCTTGTGCTCCATCTCGACCCAAACAAGTACAAATTCAAGCATGCGAATATATGAGCTGAAGTCGAACATGCAAGAAAATCACCTAATTACCAGGCAATGATGAAATTTGTTAACATGCACAAGAGAAACCACCAATAATGACAATGGATATCATGGTACAACAGGTACAATCCACGAAACGTGAATAGTGATCTGGCATCTAACACCCATAGAATCACCATATTGAAGGCCAATGACATAGACCTTGCGTCGAATACGCAGAACTGAGCATTGAGGCATGCAAGCTCCAAGGTACCAGAAGGGAGTCTTTAGATCAGATTCCTAGATAATAAGCTGAAGTCAACAAGAAGTGACCTAGTCCAAGGAGCGCTATAATGTTTCCCACATCATCGACATGAGACAGAGGAAGTCAATGATAACCAACAGAGAATCACAGGGAAGTTGAAAAGTGTAGAGGAAAACTTCTCTGGAACATATCAGCGACACGACATTGGATTTGGCAGTATTTGACATCAAAGGATCTGAGGTCATGATGAAATGGCAAAGAGCTGATGAGAGGTCAAAATAGATTACCCAAACCCATGAAGGAAAGAATGATGAAATGAGATTTCCCCAACCCGACACAAATCCAGAAGAGTGTCATGTTCAAGAGCAACATACTGCCAACACAACTAAAATCTGGTTCAATTCCCCCCCACTATTTCTGGCGAGTATCCCAATTATTTTTTTAAACAATCTTTAAGGGGATAACATATGCTTGTAATATAAGTTTTTCCTTCTGACAAATCTAACCTAGTATATTTTACTATCCCTAGGAAGGAGGAACTCGTGTAACGTCATGGAGACAAAGTCCAATGTCATCAGGGTTTAATGAGTCTGACAAAGGGAGAACTCGGAATCATTTCATGTTTAGTGAGTTTGAAAAGAAGGCAGAAAAAAAACTCCAGCATGGCCCTTTTCCTAAATAGTCTCTCAGATCTGAAAAGGTAGAAAAAAATATCTGAAATAACCTCTTAGTTGTGATAGGCTGAGGTATTCTTTTTTTGTAAATAATCCATCCCAGCCAGAAAAAGCGGTAAACATATACTAGGTAGATATCATTTCATAGCCATTGAACGAGTTCAAAATGATAAGAATCTCGGAAATATCTTCAATTTTAGAGAGTCAGAAAAGAGCTGAAAGATGACTCCAGTAGTCACTTTTTTGTTTTTTTACCAAGTCTGAAAATGTATAAAATACAACCCATTACTTCATCACTACCGCGTGAAAGGCCGTCGCTACACAAGAGATACGTGTAAAAGCCATTTCTCGAAATAATATAATAAAATAATTTAAAAAACATGTCTTAAAACCTAATTAGGGTTGTGAAAAGTTTTAAAAATGCCAAAAATGGTAAAAATAATTACTTTTCACTTTTTACCTCTTTGTGGAGCAATAGTTACCCAATTTACACTATGATTTTGAGGCAACGATGGTGGACGATCTGACAGACCAATCTCGAATCCGTCAGTTCTAGGTAAGTGCCGACATCCTTCCCTTCAATTTAAGTCCTCTTTTGTTGCCTACAACCCTCAATTTCGATTTTTTAGGAAGAAAATGTAAATTTTAGGGCATTGTGGTTGGCGTGTGTTTTGGGCACTCATTGGCACCAATCTCCCATTTTTATGAACTGGGGTGCACCCATTGGCGCGACTGTTTTAGAAACAGTCAAGCCAAACATGCAGACCATGATATATTTTCAAAATGCAAGTTAATGGCCCAATTTTTGACAAATTCAATCTTCTAAATCAGCTAATACCGTTCATATGAACATGCTTGCAGGTATAAAATGGTAGAATGGTGATTAAATGGAAAGAACGGGAACACAACAAAGAATATGAGCTTGCCATGGAAAATAAGAGATGCATGGAAGTTCTTAGAGAGTGTGGACTGAAAATTTCTTCTTGACACCGTGTCTCCATGCTCAACTGGAGCTACTATAGTATTTTATCAGCATATGGGATGAGTATCAGGAAAATTTCATCCTTCGAGATCAAGAACTTGAGATTGATGTTTCTAATTTCTACTTCATAATAGGACTATTGCAGAGGGGATAAACACCAATCCTAACCAAAACTCAGCCTTGCACGAATCGAAGATGTTCCTCGTGCGTACCAGAGACATACCGTAGGGGTGCCAAATCGAATTCACTTCTTGCTGAGGCGCCTCGTACGGGTAGTGACATGCTACCATGAGAATCACATGAATTAGACACCTAGGTTTTTATTTCTGCATTTTTTTGAGACATAGTGTCTCATGATGTAAAAGAAACATACATATTTTTTGAAACTTATGGTGCACACTGATGCACACCTTTGATATATATCTATACATCTGTTTTCCTATTTTATATGAGTCTCTCATGTGATGATTATTTTACTACTTATGCAAATGTATATCTAATACAACGTTAGCCACTGTATCAATTAAATAGTCTACATAATAAGTAACGACCCAAAAGAAGGGAAGACATTCACAAAGCACACGAAGCCAAAATATTTCATTTTTACGCAACCTCGAAAACAAAAGTAAACATTTCTTGAAATAAGTTTAATTTTTACGCAAGCTTGAATAAAGATAAATTATGCTTGAAAAATGGGCATGGGCATGCCCCCAGCATGGTGACTCAATTCGAGGGTGCATGCCCCCCAAGCTTCAGTCCATATGAAAATCAAATGGAGTGAAGGTTCAAATTACGAGATCAGAGAAATACTCGACTGGGATTTTGTGAGACCAGATCAAAGACTTGAATTGAACAGGAACATGTTTCATTGTTTTAACGAGGTTGACACATTAAAAGAGCTATCCTCATAAGAGCCTCTTTCATTTTTTAAGGAGCTTGACACAAGAAAAATAACTATGCTCTCATGAGCTTGTTTCATTTTTTAAGGAGCTTTATGCAAGAAGAAGAACCATGCTCTGGAAGAAGCTTGTTTCATTTTTTAAGGAGCTTGACACAAGAAAATGAACTCTGCTTCGACGACCTTGTTTCATTTTTTTAGGACCTTGACAAAAGAAAATGAACTCTGCTCCAACAATATTTCATCATGAACAATAAGAGGTCATGGCTTCCAAGAGGTTCTCATCTGATGGGAGAATGACGTTTTGAAAACAAGGATCCAATGTCCCCAACACATGACGCATAACGGCAGTATCACTGAATGTGAGCACAGGACAAGTAGCCACATAATTAACCTGCGGCGGGGAAGATACAACTGGCAGATAAATATTTGGAAGAGATGATGGTGGGTCAGCTACCACATCAGGACTAAAGAAAGAAAGTCGATAAATGGTCACGATCCGACCTTTGTGTGGAAAACAAATCACACGAAAGAGGGAGGAGACAAGTGCACCCATGGCATAAGCATAGTCATGCCCCAAGAGTAAATTGAAATCCAAGTGGTCTGGAACAACCATCACATATATATAGATGGTTTTCCCTCCCAAAGTAATAGGCAACTTCAGAAGGATCCCTAATGGTTGAAAATTTCTTTTGTTAAACGCCAACAAATTCTGTGTAATAGGCAGAAGCGATGGAGAACCAAAAGCTTGCCAAGTAGTTGAAGACATAACACTGATAGACACACCTTCATCTATAATTGTTCTAGGTACGACCATATCAAAGGCCTGTATTGTGATCTCAAAAGGCACATAAGAAGGAAGATAGTATCCCGCAAATCGATTCCAATCAAAGGAAGTGACCAAAATACTTGGACGGGGTGCCATTGAAATGAGATGGTCATCCCCTGCTATTATGGGAGCAAGAGGAGCATCCTCCAAGACCTCCATCATGGGAGCTGGAGGAGCAGTGTATTGAACCATAGGGGTGGGAGAACCTTTCTCAAATTCCAATGAATCTGAAGAAATAAGAAGAACATGAACGGGATGAGATCCACTCTCGACGGAAAGACCTGATGAACCATAGCCAGGGTCAGGTTGACTGATTCTTCAACCAATGATTGGTCAGGAATAGATTCATGAATTTTAATTTTCGGGGGAATGGGATCGACCAAGTATGACCCTTGACCAAATTTGGTATCAACTAGTAGAGGACTAGAAGAAAGCTTCTTGTAGCCGACTGGAAGGTAGGGTATAGAAATGATAGGGTTGTTCAACACTCTCGTGGCTTCATCCATGTACAGAAAAAGGTGAATGGGATAATTCCCTTAACACAAATTACATGGATTCCTGATCTTACCTTGTTTTTTGCGAGTCTTATCAGTACTAGTAGAGGATGTGTCACCAATATGACTTCCAGAAACCAAAGGAAACGATGGACGGCTGTCAGACCATGCTTCAACTACCTTTGGAATACCAGGGCAGTCTTGAAGAAGATGGCCACCTTTTCACAACATACAAGGTTATTTGACTTTCCGTGGAAGGTTTAATGGTTTATCGATGGAAGGTGTCAAAGGTGAAAAAGCTGCAGAGTTGGCCTCTCACTTATTTGGCTTCTTCTTCATCATCTTATTCTTCTTCTTCTTAGCCACTTCGTTACTAGAATCCAGACTTTCACTAGGCGAAGTAGACGAAGAGGATAAAGAAATAGGCAAAGAAGGGGAGAGGTCCACCTAATAATCAACATGACATTGTTCAGGTGGAGGATATGGTTGTAGAGAGGGCAGAATACTCGAGACCAAAGAGGTGGAGAATAACCACATGGACAACCCAATAGTTAACCCAGGCAGGGACAATGTTGCCATATAAGGAGCAGCAACATTCCTAAAAGTAGGAAAAGGACCAGGATTCCTTTCAGAGGGAATTCCTTGGTTGGTAAACTCCGGAAAAGTTGCCATTGGAAACAATCGTAAAACAAAAGACTAAGGAAGATAAATATCTCGTGGGTAGTTAATATTTTAAGACATTGAAACAAAACTTTGTTGTTTCATATTTTAAGAGTTGAGAAATAGGAAAAAGGTGACTCTATCACTTTCAGGTTGAAATGAGCATGAAGGGACAAACGCTCGATGATCTTTTCACTTTTAGAGAGTCACGAAAATACCAAAGTGACTACTCAGGTAATCTAAGCAAGAGGGTGTACCAAGTTTCCATGAACTTCCATATACACCTTGGTGATCAAATGAAAGAGAAATGACCAAGGACTTCATGTGCATGTAGGTAGTCTCCCCAAATGCTATGTTTAGTGTATCATGGTTACAGGGCGGCAGACTCAGCTTCCTATGGATAAAGGATTGCAACCTATGAGGGTCTCCCTTTATATATGCAATGGTATGGGGAGCACAAGTCCGTACTAGCACTATCTAAAGCCAGATGGCGAGCGACAGCTACTAGGTTTTAAGACACCGGAAAACGTCTCTAGCCTAGACCAATAAAGATGTTGCATTAGGTTCCAATGCTTCCTTAGGTTAATTGAATGAATTTTAAAGTTGATCTTGGATTATGTTGCAGTTTCAAGGCCCTACCGAATTTGGATTTAAAATTTCCTAAATGCTAGCTATATGAAAAAGAACACCATCTTACATTCAATGAATGCTAATTACGAGAAGGATATAGATCTTTCAAACAATAGCAAATAATGAGAATATGCGAAGAAATCCACTCATGCATCTAATGTAATTAAACGGAAATGAACAACTCTTTCCTAGACTATCAAATGCTAGTTATGCAAAAGAATGTTTCACTTTCGATGCAAAGGAAATAATGAAAATATTTTTTCTTTTGTTTTTTTAAATGAAATGAAGCATACAATGCAATAATTACATGAAAAACAAAATGAACATTAGCCTGAGTATTGCGAATGTAGGAATCAAAATTGAATGACTCAATCAATGCAAAACAAACACAAGAAAGCACTCAAACTAATGTTGCAATCTTCCAAATCAAAGGAAAGTTTTCAAAGTGACCCAAACAAGCAATGTAATCTATGCTCGGAGGAACAAGGAGAAGAATCAAGAAAAAAACAAAATGATCATTTAACCAAAGCAAACACTCAAAAGGATCTAGAAAACTTAGTGCAATCAACCTAGGAATGATACTGACAATAATAAAAAAGACTTGATTTCCAAACATAAGGCTCAGTGCACCAAGCCACTTAGAAACCCTAAGTCCTTAAACTACATTGATAATAAAATAGACAAACAACTGAGAAAAACAAGCCTGCAATAGTCAAAACAATCTCGAAGGCTAAATTACACACAAAAAACAACCCAGAGTTAAGCACAATTGACCAAAAGACTCATCAAGGAGGTCAAACCAAATCCTACAGGATTCAGCGCGACTATAAGGCAGTGATCCGCACCAAACAAGGGTTGGCGCAACTGCAAAAAAACAACCTGCGCCAATTGGCACGACTGTTCAAGCGAAAAGCGCACCAAGCCGGATAACTATGGAAAAAAGGAAAAACCAAAAATCAATGAGAAGAGGTCAATCTTGACACTCTGGAGCTGAACAGAGGATTTAAAACAAGAAAGCAAGCCAGGAAAAGACATATAAGCAAATCAATGACTGAAATCGACCCAACAAGCTAAAACAACAAGCTCACACTGATCCCCAGCAAAGTCACCAATTCGTTAAGCAAGTAAATCCTCTCTGCAGACAGAGACGATCCCTATAGCCCTAGAGTGGGTCTAGAGACAAAGAGACATGCTATGGTGTTGATTCATAATTACTGATGAGAAGCGAACACAGTAGATCAACCTACCTGGAGTCCAATGTTATCGTTGCGGCTGTAGTGGTGGTGGCCTCTCGTTCCTATCTCGGCAAGTGACAATCCTTCTACAACCATGATCGGATACCTGAACATATATCAGCAAATAGGAACATCATATGACATAATAAATTCATTGATAAATACTAGCCAGTCAAAGAGGGCTAAGCATATTGCATTAAACAAATGACATAACACAAAATGGGAACGAAACAATAGTAATGTATATGTATTGATTGAAGGAAGAGTTACAACCAAAATATTTGACGTCACAGTCTCCTCTAGCAGGGTTCAGTAGAAGTTTGTCTCAGATGCTCATCAGGGGATTCGGACGAAATAAGGGCATGAACTTAAGCTTTCTCAACGAAGTTCCTTCTTGTTTCAACTCTTCAACAATTTAGCTATAGTGTACTCAGTTATCCATGTTCAGCTAGCTTATGCAAGGAGAGATAGCTTATTTTTATAGAGGAAAAGGAGGAGGCTGGGATGCATACAAAGGTGGAAGGGAGGCCTATCCTTTAGGAGGTTCCCACAAGAGGTGGAAACCATAAACTAAAGGAGGGAGTCCATGGTTATTCAGTCCAACCACTTCCAATGAATCATCCTTGAAGTTGTTAGAGTGAAACCTCTGCCTCTATTTTTTTTTTTTAAATCTATAAACATCTCGGTGTGGGTGGCTTACTTGGATAGAGCGCCAACTGGCGTAGGGCCCAATGTTAATCTTCCTCATTGGCGCGAGGGCAGAATAGGCTACTCACACCAAGGAAAAAACATGGGTTTCTGAAGCTCTGCTCAGGGAATTTTCAAGAAAAGGAATATTTCTCTCATGTAAAGGGATTCAATGATGGTCTTTGCAAGGCATGACACTTCTTATTAGTGACAAAAAGGACCCTCCAATGTGCGAGATGGGGATTGCAGGGATAGTGACAAAATGTTGTGTAACGATTTGTATTCCTTTTCAATGCATTATATTCAGCTAGGATTTGCAATGGATTTTTCTTCTCTTCCCATTTTTCCATGAATAAATCAATAAGTTGTTGTGATGTTCAATTTTACCATCTCTAAGAGAGAAAAACCATTGTTTTACTTCTCTAGAAAAACATTGAGAAATAATGTGCATTTTAGCATCCTCATTGTCTACTTATTCAAGATCTATAAAATCAGTTACTTTAGCCACATGATGATTGGCCGTATTTTCTGATGTTCCATCAAATAGAGTTATCCTCTGACCATAATGTTTAGGTAAAGCAGCAAGCTGACCCACTAGAATCAATGGATCAAAGTTGGCCATGACTAATGGAGGAGGTGGTGGAGGTGTGAATTGTGGTGTGGATTGAATAAAAGTTTGCAAAGGTAAGGATGGAATGAAAGGAGGAACAAATGGTGTAGCTTTATGACATGGTGAGGTAAAAGAAGTACCAAAAGCCCATTGTCGATATTGAAAATAGGTTTTTTCAGAGGTTTCCTGGAATTTTTCAACTAAGCCCTTAATTTTATGGAAATTCGACCAAATTTCAGTATTAGTTTCAGACTCAATGATTTCAGAAAATGGTGAAAATGACTCAAAATTAAAATGGTAAAAATTAGATTATGATAGAAAAGTTTCAAACTTGGTTCTAATTAAAGAATTTTTAGGTGATGGAGAAAAAACCAAAACTTCAGTGAAAACCCTAGTAGGCAAGGAATTTGATTTAATTAATGGAGGAAAAACTCTTCCTAACTGTCGAGACTTAGTCTTATGTTTTCTCAGAACACTTTTAGGATTATATACCTTTAGTGATGGATTAGCATCAGGGTTTGACCTTGTATATCTTTGAGGAGCCAACTTAAGATTAAAATTATATATTTTGGCTCAGGGTTTTACTTAAGCCTGTTCATAAAATCTTTTCCAGGGAATATTTAACAATTGTTCCCCGGTAACGACGCTAGAATGTTATCAGTCTACCCAACTTCCTAGGCTGAAATTAGAAATGAAGAAAGGTAACCACAGACCAAATTTTACCTAGGCAGCTAGCCCTACCTAACCAGAGAGGGCTCTCTCTGTATCACATTTTAATTATTCAATTTTAGTGCTGAGTACCAGATTTTAAGCTAGATAATAGATTACCTTTTTTTAGAATTTGTTTAATGATTTGTTTGTTGGATAAATTTATAATCAGTCAAACTTAAAATTTATTTCAAATACTATACTGCAAAAATCTAAGGAAAGATAGGAAATTTATTTAAGCACATTTAATTTTTCATTGGTGCGTATTGGTAGAAACGAGAGAAGTATGAATGATAATTTTTTCATGAATTCATTCATTAGAAGAAAGACACATTGTAAAAATATTAATAAACATAGTATTTGACTTATTTCTACTTATAAAATGAATATGATTTTACACAGAATATGGAATGGAAATGGATCAACAGAGAAAGGCACAATCCTTAATCAAATAACACATGAATCTCTCACAATTGCTACAAAGTCCTTTGATTTTCATTAATAGCAGGTCCACAAATAATACACATATTTTTCAGAACTTGATTATCCAACAGAAATACTTCATACAATGAATTATATATAGAAAAATAAAATTACAATTGTTACATTAAATGATATCCAACTGCGCTTTATTAGCTAACTAATTGTAACTAAATCATGGAAATAAATTCAATCTATTGTGCTATCATTGAATGTAACTGAAATTTGTTTGCTGAAGGAGATAATAATAGGTTGCACTCGCTATCTATTGATTGTTGATCTGGAAAAATTAACTTTTCCAGTTTTATCAATTACTCTTGAAACTCACATAATTTTTCCTAGCGCTCTTCATCAGGGATAACTAATTTAATTACCCTACGATAAATTTCATCTACCTCAGTGTACTTAGAAAAAATTGGTTTCACAACAAAGACATGCTTAATTTCATACTGAATATAAATATCATTGCTTATTGCTCCCAACAATGCTTTTCCTGTTAATGTGCCTTTAATATTTGAAAAATTAGCAGTATCCCTAGAAATTTCCTGAAGTCTCTTTCCATTTTCATCTCTGGTCATCAGTTTATCATTAATTACAAAAAGATAAGGCAACCCTTTCTCTGTTAGAGATTATATCCTGCTGAAGAATCTCTGAACTGTAACCTCCAAACTGTGACATTTTTCTTCGAGTTGAATAATTACATTATTTTTTGTCATCACTCCCTTCACTTCCAGGATGGTTTCTATTTTTTCCTCAATGCCTAATTCATCCAGCTCATACCTGTACTTTGAATTTAGAAATTTGATGATATTTTCTTCTGTTGCAGGCTTGTCTCCCAATTGTTCTTTGATTGTTGTAATGGCCTCATTTCCCTTCTAGATCAATTCCTTTTGATCAAATATGATTTGTATGCTTGGCAAAATTTTAGTGATGGACTCTGTGATGTTTGCCCATATAATTTCTTTCTCTTGGCCCGAATTATTAGCAAGGGAGGACTCCTTTAGTTATTTCTCCAATCTTTCAATCAATTTTTTAGCGCTTTGTGCTTCAGCTGCATGTGAACTATCAGTATTAATCTTTTGTAATTGCATTAATTTTACTTGATCCTACAACTTTTTGATATATTCTTCTTGAATAAACATGTTCTGAACTACTTTGGTAAGCTTCTCGGCTCCATTTGTAGTGCTTGCTATAGAATTATGAGCTATAGGAGTGGTTGCTAGTGGCACTGCCTCTAAAGGAAATTTTGATGTCTGCACTACTGCTTCCTTTTCCTTTATCATCTTCTCCAACTCTGATTCCATTTTATTTAATTGAGTATTATAATCCATTATTAAATTCATCATATCTATCTTTTGACTTTCATTTTCTTTAATATCCTTTGACAAGGGATCTTCTATAGCAGGGATTTTCAATTTCTTTCTTAACGATGCTATATCAACACTTTTCTTCCTGAAGATCTCTTTAATAGCATTCACATTGGATGGATCATATCCAATATTCACCACCAAGTCTTCTAGAGTATTTATTATTTTTTCCATTACAAATGAAGACACCCTCTCCAATTTGAGTTGTGACTACACATTTTCTAATGAAACCTACAATTCTGACAAACTTAAAGCAATATTAGTGAGAGTTGACGGAATCATCTCACCAGTTTGCTTATGAAGCTCCATTTTATCTATTGGATGAATTTATTTTGTGTCAAAATCAAATGTAGGCTTCTTATAATATTCCTCTAACTTTGGTTGTGAGATATGTGCTTGAACAAATGAAAAATGTATTTTTCCCTTTTTAGAATCAAACGTTGAGAGGAGCCTACTTTTTGAACTAGGAGTTTGTTTCCAAAATTGATTATACGTACTTGTATTCAAAATATAATTCTTCAACTTCATTTCTTTGAAAGTATCAAAGACAATCTTCTCTTTTTCTTTCTCCCTTGCAGAAGCTGTGCTAATTTGGATGGCTTTTTTTGACCTTGAGAAGATGATGTTTGTTGGTCTTTAGGGGCTATTGTTTGTTTCTCCTTAGAAATAGTAGAAGTAGTAGGAGTATTAGTACCTTTATCAATTGTTTTTGTAGAAGGAGGTGCCTCTTCAGTGATGATAATTACTGCATTCAAAGACTCCTTGCTGGGATTGACCTCCGAATTTAGCTTTGTTTTGTTCTTGAATTGAATATGGAACTCTTTGCTTGATGAGTCATTCATTGGAGATGAATGATCTTCTATAACTCTCTTCCCTGTTATTTCTTGTGCAATTGGAGTCTGCAATGCTGATGTAGATAATGTCTACACCTCAGCCTCTTGTAGTGTGCCCTCTGTCCATTCAAGGAGATTCATGTATTTTTCAATTTCTGGTCTAGGTGTATGAAAATATGCTCTAGATTTATTTTCCACCCTATATTTTTAAATGACACCAACTGGATCATAAGACCATGTAACAATTGGCCCAAACTACATTTCCTTCAACAATTTATCTGCCTCTTCCCCTACTGCTCTGCTATTATAGATAAAAGGACCAATCCGTGTTTTAACTTTAAATTGTGATTTCTTCTTAGCAGAGACAAAGTGCACTTTATCTGCATTAATAATTTGTCTAATATATTCCAATGCCAAAACCCTCATGGGGGGAATTTGCAATAAACTTATTTAAATTGAAAATGATGAAGGGTTTTGAATGAGTGGAAAATATCAACAGAAACCCTACGATGGCTTCACCTACCCATTGGTCTTAAGAATAACGAAGAAGTTAGGAAGTTACTGTGATGATATTTCTGGTTCTTTCAGGGAATATGGATGCTGGAAATGAATGGTTTTTCTTAGGTAATGGGCCATTTTCATTCATGAAAAACTCAAGGGTTTGAGCTCTCTTTGAAAAGTCTAACTTATGATTAATTTGTATCAGGGCTTATCAGGAAAATGGTGTAGCATCTTCTGTTTTTGGGGCTTGCATCATTTGTTCAATTTTTTGGGCATCAATGGTCACTAAAACCTCTCCTGTAGGAGCAATAATAGCTCCCTAGTATGGCATATGCCAAGCCTAAAATCTCCTGAAAAACTCTCGGTAACTATGGGAATGAGGAAATATGATGTGAGGATGATTAGAGTCCCATAGTCCTATGTCATATGATTTATCCAAGTACTTATATTCTAACTAGAAGTATAAGTCAAAAATAGAAATATCAGACAAGGTTTCATGTACTTTACAATCATTATCTACTAAGGGAATATGGTAAAAATAAACTGGAGGATTAAATAACATTCTTACTGGTTGCTGAAGTTCATTTTTTTCAGAGACATGGTTGACTCTTTTAGAATGGTGGAAAGAATATATTCTATGATTTGAATGATGGAAAGAAGGAATTGTTTAATACACAACAGAGGTTGAGGTTAAAAATGAGCTCTGAAACTAAAAGGAACTCAGTATCTAGAAGAGAAGCCTTTAAATGATGGAAAATTTGATCTCTGGAACTTTGCTAATCTCTAAAAATTCAAAAACCTGTGAAAAGAAGATGGAAAAACAACATGAAATTCTTAAACAAGCATTTAGTTATGAATCTATGGACAATTTTGATTATTTCCCATTTGAAAATGGGCGTGGGTATGTTTCCTAATTGTTTGTCATTGAAGTAATTGGCTAACAATCAGGAGAACATGAGAATTAAACTGATTAGACAGGCCATTCCGTGTTGGCGTGACATGATAGGTGGGAGAAATGATGGTTTTGATCAACAATTAAATGGGATTTCGAAGGGATAGGAACGTGGTAAGTTTTTTGATGTGAGCGGGGTGCGAAATTGCACGGGCCTGACACATAGAAGGGAAGTCACTGTAGAATTCTACTCTTTTCGGAACCCCTCCACTCCCCCCTGCCCGCCCCCTCTTTCCCCCCAAATGTTAAGTATTAGATGATGATGGGGGGTGGGGGGGGGGCGGGGGGGTTAGTCTAATATGGGTCGTTGAATGAAACAATGATGTGATGGATTATCAACGAAGTGGTAGAGTTTTAAAGTATGGCAGGGGGGTAATTCATTGGTGGGGTTGGGGTATGAGAGAAGTGATGTGAGATGAACGATAGGTGAATAAATGGGTGCAACATGTCACGATAGCGATGGAGAATGATTTTATAGTGGATTATGAGGAAAACAAAATACAACTCATGGGTTTTAAAACCTATGGTTTGAAGAATTATTTTCGAAATATTAAAGGTAAATCTTTAATATGGTATGATTTTGAAAATACCTTTTTAAAAAATGTCTTTCATTTATTTTTGAAATATAGCAATGGAACATAGAAATTCCCATAACACATAATTTATTTATGGACTATAAAACATGTTAGCTCCTTCCACAATACCTTTATGAATGAAAAGGAAGTTTGTATGCCTTTTTAAAATGAAAATCTAAAGACATTTCATGGAAATTTTGACCCTAACTTTGACCTGTGTGAGATGAAATGATGTGACTTTAGACCTCTTAATGGAGATGAAAAAGTGTGAAGGAGTAGCATAACTTGATGAGACTTGTTCAGTGATCAAATTTATTGTTGAAGACTGACTGAAAAAGAAAAAAAAAATGACTAATTTGATAATGGAAAACTCTGAAAAGAGCTACCTTGGTCGCTGAAAAACTAACTCTAACACCCCGCACATAATCCATAACTTCTTTTTCCTCAAATTCCATATCCAAGGAAATTTTCCAAGAATGATAATCCGACTTAACATTGATATTTTCATCAAATTTTAAGTATGATGAGGAACTCATTGACCCTTGTCCTTGACTAATCAACTTTCAGTGGTTGGTCTTCTCACTCTTTCTTGGGTTATGCCTTCACCTCAGCTCTGATACCATGTTAATTTTAGACAAATATGCTATGTTCTATTCTTAGAGAAATTTATTTCAATATTACTTATTAGCCCAATTCAATTTCCTTTTTAACAATCACATTAATATTAACAATATATGCTGATAAAACATAAACAAGCTAGAAGACAAGTGAAGACAATGGGACACAATAATTTGGCAGATGCTAGGGAAAAACCCCAATGTGGGGAAAACCCTTTGATCAAATATTCTTATTATTCTTCAGAGAGACAAAGTAAAATTTTCAGTTGTCAACATGACGCCCTAGCAAACAAAGTCAACACATGTCAAACAAGTAATATTTCTCATAATGGAGCTCGATCAAACCCAGTAAAAATTAGCCTCAAAGAACAATCAAAGTCAACCTAAAGTAGTTTTGAATTTATTGGTTAAACCTGGTCAATGAACTCGTCAAATATGCGGTCAAAGCCACGGTCAATGTTGCAGTCAAATAGCCCAAATTTTCTTAATTTATGTGCCACCAGAATCGACCCCTCAAACTCAGATTCTATCCCAAAAATGAAATTCAAAACTTGAGAGTTGACCCAAGGTCAATGGCAGTCAACGCTGGTGTAGAAGCCCTAAAACAATCTAAAAATTGTAGCTACCCTCTCACACATGTAGAGGAGAGAGAATGTATTGTTGAGGTTGTACAAACCAATGAGAAGGAGAGATACTGTGAGATGAGATGGTGTCAAAATGAAGTATGAGTCTCTCCTTTTTATATCCATAAATGAAGAGTGGGGACACATCTTTTGGGGCTTATGAGCCTACATAACAATTCTGGCCCACCTTCACAATTTTCACATGTGTGAGAAATATATTAAAAATCAAACTTCTTCTCATCCAAACAAGATGATATTTAGATCAATATTTCACCTCCTGGAAAGAGGAATCCAACAAAAATATCATCTCCATCATATGAGCACTTCAAAGTGGAGTTTGGCCCTAGTTTCCAAATTTAACAAGAAACCACCAGGAGGTGTTCTCGCAAGTAGTTTCCAAATTAGATAAAGGACATATGTGTGACAAAAAATTGGCCCACATGCCATCCATGTGCATCATTGTCTTTATCAACACTTAAGCTTTTGTCTGACTTTATTTTTTTTCAATTAGTTTATTTAATGTGACAAGGATTGTAATGGGAGGTATTTAATATGGTAACTTTATCATTTTTATATTATTTTCAAGAGGCGGTATTTTGGAAACTCTTTGAGAATATTTGGGCACACGCCACATCAAAATGCATCTTTTGCATAGAGTAGAATAATTACCTTCCTATATAACTCCCTACCCATAAACCAACCATTGAAAGGAAATACTTTCATTTCTTGAATCTTTAGGTTGAACACAAAGATAATGGTTATTAATTCTGAAAATTCTTATCACTAGTCAAGTTACCCAAAGTAGTGAGCCTTCACTAATGCAACAATTTGGAAAAACCACTGCTAATTTTTTTCTGTAAAAGAACTAATGGTACAAGAAAATTTGTTCTTGGATAGTTTATAAATGAATCAAGGTGTGAATCATAGGTTATAGTAAGTTGTGAAAGAGAATGTCGTCATCCCATAAAATATCTTATTTTGGAAGCAACTCATCCCCAACCAACTTATATTTTTGTGACTGCTAGAAATATGACAACTTTACACCATGTAACATTAACAAAAAATGTCTTCCAAAAGTGTTTCATGAAATCCCATCAATAACCACACAATAGTTCTCTTTACTATGGTTTAAAATAATCAACCTCTCCACAACACCATTGTTTCCAACAAATGAAAGGCATGTACAAAACTAAGTTAACAAAGGCGTGCTACACTGTTCAATTAATTTTCGAAGACTGATTGAAATAAGTGGAGCACATAGGAAATGAAAAAGCATCTCAAGCTCTTATGCCTCCAATAAATGTTTGTTTATAATTTCCTATAATTCCCCAAGTAAGGATCATATTTTCTAAATCATAATTCACCATTTTCATTTCTAGGATTTTTTTGTTTGATTTCTTCGCCAACTATTTATTTTTTAAGCCTATTTTTTTGCCACTGCGTGCCACTCCTATGCCTTATCCTTATAACCCCAATGTTCTTAGATAAGCAATAATCACTTTATATGTAAAAAAAATTAATTCCCTAAAAAATTAACGTATATTTCTAGCCATGATTGCCATGAAATAGAAAAATGTTGTATGAGTGAAAAATTGTCATAAGAAGATTGTGTACTACAACACATTCAATTCCTTTCCAAAACTATCCCAACTTGATCTTAAATCTTATCAAAATTGAATTTTTTTGTATCACTTTCCATATTTATAGCCATATAACCCTATATCCAATTATGTTTTTGTGGTGGTGGGGAGGGAGCTAAAAAATTATTGTGCTTGTTGCAGAACAAACATATCGGCTTCATAATTTGGGACATTACTTATGCATTCAAATTTCAATATGATATAAAATAATTTCAATTATCCATGAAGGATTTCAATAAAACACAAACTCTATCTAATTTTGGGCACAAACCTGGTTTTAAAAGTAACACCAACTCCTACACTAATTTGGCACAAGCCGCATCAAAATGCATCATTTTCATACCCTACAACAATTTCCTTCCTAGATCACTCCCTAGCCCTTATTCTATCATTGAAGGGAAATCAATTTTCTTATTGAATCTTTAGGTTGAAAACAAATATGATTGTTATTAAATATGAAAGTTCTTATCACCAGTTAAACTACCCAAAGTAGTGAGCCTAGACTAATGCAACAATTTGGAAAAACCAATTTTAATTTTTTTCCAAAAGAACTAATGGTCCAAGGAAAGTTGTCATGGTATAGGTTAAAAATGAATCAAGGTGTGAATCATAGTTTCTAGTAATCTGTGAAAGACAAGCTCACCATCCAATCAAATCCTTTATTTGTGAAGAAACTCATATCCAACCAACTTATATTTTTTAATGCTAGAAATATGAGAGATTTCCACCATGTAACATTAACAAAAAAGGTTGTTCAAAAGTGTTTCATGAAATCACTTCAATAACAACACTTGATTTATCATTACTAAGATTTTAAATAACCAACCTCTACACAACACCATCATTTCTAACAAATGAAAGGTATGCATTGAAAGAAGGTAACAGAGTCAGGTTTCCTTGTTTAATTACTCTTACCACACTCATTGAAATAAGCCGAATACATAGGAAATGCATAAGCATTTGAAGTTATTATTCCACTAAGACTTCTTCCATTTGCATATAAATGACAATTTTTCACCTCCTGACCTCCCATTGGCAAGATGCTTTAGTGACTATAACTCAACCAATTGAGCTAACCCTTGAGGCCTATAAACCAAGAGTTGTTTACTCATTCACGGAAAATTTCATCAAAGAATGTTGGGGTTAATTTTCTTTGTAATTAGAAGCTAGAACTATTATTTGGTCTGTAGCTCATTAAATGTAGGAAATGATGTTGTGGGGATTGAAACTCTAAATCCTAGCTTTGAATTTTCCCAAAAGAATAGGAGATGAATATATTTAATGTTGGTTATTTATTTTCTCCACTAATTTATTATAGAATCTAATATTGGAGAGACATGGTTCTTATTTGGTCATTAATATCACATCAAAGAAAATTGTAATCTCTATAAACAATATTATAGACACAACATGTGATGCAAGAATAGTTGGTGAAAGTGGGTTGTTGTTACAGAAAGTGTCCAATCTCTTCGGCGTTAGACTTCTGGCAGGTTGGTTAGTTGGGCCTCCTTTGATCCTTTTGATCTCTAACAGGTCGTGAGTTCAATAATAATTGTTTTTCAAGACAAATAGAATTACCAGTGGCATATGAGGCCATTTGAGCTTGCGAAGAATATGGCCTTTCTTGTGAGAAAACCATAATGGCCATAATGTTTTTTTTGGGCTATGCAAACAAGATACTCTGATTTGGACACTCCCCTGCCAAGGAAAAATGTTGTCTTACCTCAGGATTCTTGATGTTCGCCACTCTAGTGTACTAAAGAAGAATTATACTAAAAAAATTTGAAGATAAAATAAATAAATCTTGCAAGGATCTCCTTTCAATTCTGTAATATGTGGTATATTTTGAGATTAATTGGTGTTTCATAGACATCAGGACCTTCTAAATTGTTCAACACCTATATGAAAAATACATTCACATGTCCTCAAATTGTTCGATAACCATATTGTAGCAGATATTTTTTTGATGAGTATTATCCTATGGTGCCTTAATTCCTATATTGGATGGAAGAGAGGTTCCACTTGATATGATTTTACCAAACGTTGGAAACTTTTCTCCAATATCAATTTCCTAGTTTACCATTTAAATGGGGTTTCCACTATATTATTTGTGTTTTTAGTTAACCCATTTTTTAGTAATATTTTGGAATGTTTTCTATAATATATATCTTTTGTAGGTGGCTATTTTATAATTTAAAGTCAAAAGAAAACAAATTTTTGATATTTGTTTGAGTTGCTTTCATGTACTTTATCCTTTGTATTTGTCTATTTTATAATTACATTCAAGATAGAGAATCATTTTTCTCATAACTTCAGTGATAAGGCATATTCACTTTATATTTTGTATTAATAGGATACTTTAAATTTACATGTTAATATGCTCGATATTTTCATATTTATTCAATTTCTATTTCCATGTTAATACAATTTCAAGTTATGGGAAGTTTGTATAATGGATTTGCTTCTTTTTCATAAAGGCCCAGAGCTTTTTTTTCTTGAACATTTGTTTCATATTTTCACTTTATTTTTTACATCTCATGATACGTTTCTAGGAACATACAAAATGATAACTATAACACAACTGGTTCACCATGGCATGCTCTATGTACTAGTGGCATACAACTTTTGGTATGAAATATTTAAGATGAAACAAGTGAAAGGGGAAGATCCATATGGTTATGAAACATTTTCCTATATGTATATAAAATAAATATTAAATATTTTCTTGCAAATAAAAATGATTGTTTTTAATTATTATTTTATATTTTAAATTCCATATATTGAGTTCAAGAAATAGATCATTTATGTTTAAAGTACATTTTAACATAATAATCATGACTAACAATTAATACTATTGCTTGTGTACTTGGAAGGAATGATGGGAGTCAAAGTTTGGTTCACTTGAACTTCACAGGGATGCACCTATGGTTCTATAATGTTTTAGATGGAACGAGTGAAAAGAAACCAAAATGGCTAATTTACATCATTTTGAAGAAATATAAAAAGGTCGACATAATTGTTTTCACATTTACAACTTCCCTCACATTTGTTGGTTCTTGAAGCTTGAGCACTTTCATAACAAAGATAGACAAAGTCAAGTACCAAAAATGGTCCGCTCTCTTTTCAACTGCTGATATTAGAATGAAGTCTTATTAGAGCCATTTTTTGTTTGTTTGTTTTGGTTAGAAAAGTTTTTTCTCTTGGTTTGATGTCACTTCAATTTATTATATGTAGTACGTTGAGAAATGGGAAAGAATAATGTGTGACATTTATCTTGCAGAAATTGATGTTGAATGAAAGGATACAAATTTTAACGAAACTATACTTTTCTTTGGTAAAGGAAGAGGAACATATTGAAAGCTACCTAAGAATACACCATATACATAGTTTGAACATCAGTAATTTATGTATTTTTCTTTTATAGATATGTTCTTTTTTCTATTGAAGATATCACAACCAGAAAAATATTGATATTGTAAAAATTGTTTGCAGACCTCATTGAGGTCGATTTTTTCCGATGTCCTACTTCATTGATGCCTTCTCATATGTCGTGAAGGCTTTAAGTATGAATTAATATGTTCTCGAAACAAATTATATTCAATTTTTATACATATAAAAGACAAAAGAAAATTTCAATGCATTTGTTTGATTTTTACTTGACCCTGTTGTGGCTAGGTTACAAGAAATGTGATTGGAAAAAGGAAGGGGAGACAATGAAAAGCATGCATTGGATATGATACATTTTTTTTAGAGATCCTTCAGGCACCTTAGCCATAAAATTTGGCAAAGTTTCTAGTAGGGATTCCTATGGTTTTTAATGATGTGATTCTTTCACCTCATGGTTATTTTGGGCAGGAAAATGTTTTAGGAGTTTCAAAATTCACATCAATGGATAGGCACACAATTTTTTTTTTATTGCAATGTTCATTCCATGATATATTATCTTTATTTTTTAATTGTATCTTGAATGTTACTTTTTATTTTGTTTTGTATTTTAACTATGAAATTTAAAATTCTTGATATTATTTCCATTTAAACAACAACCAAAGCTTGAAGACGAACTTATTGTTACATGATATTGATTGGAATCCTTATAGCTAGTTTGTGTTAAAATATTTTCATGACAATAAGAAAAGTTTACTTTCATGTTTTTAATTGAGCACATGTTGTTTTTATACTTGACCAAGTTAATGTGTTAAAAAATGAAATGATTTTGCAGATAAAATGAAAAGGATTAAACATTACACCTCATAATATTTTTTTTCATAACTTATCTAAAACTTGAGTTTTTTAACATGTAAATTATTTGACATGATTGTGCCTAAGCTTTCCCTGAAGGTTGAATACTAATTTATTAAGGTGTTATTTTCTATGGTGAAATTTTATTTTCTTTGCTTTTACAGGTCATATGAGAACATTATAGTGGCCACTATCACCCAACTGAAGAAAAAATGTTCCAGTTTCTTGCTTGTATGGAGAAAAATGGCTTTGACATTTCTGATGTTGAGGTATATGTCATATAAAATCTTTATATTCTAATTTATTTTATATTCTAGTTTTCATTTTCTTTGATGTCTTAGATTATGCATTATATATATTTTTTTTTTTGAGGAAAAACAAGTCAGTATTGATGGTAAGAAGCAGGAATTGAAGAAAGAGGAGAGCAATAACGTTGGAACAAGAAATACAAAAAGAACGGGAAAATAAAATTGGTCTAGTAATACCCTTAGAGTCAATATCCCACAGAAGACACACACATAGAGACTGGTGGTCAAGTCTTCATAGTTGGTGAATTCACCTGCAATGCCTTGGAAACACAATGACAATGTTTCGATGTGATGAAACATCAGTTGATGTGTAGATTGTAGTCCATCCAATATTAATTTGGAAACTCATATTCTAATACCTTAAAATTTCATATAATATATTTTTTAGTTGAAATTATCTATATTTGCACTTGATATTTTTTAGTATTGTAATAAACATATGCAACTTTGCATTTTCATATTAGATGAACATGCACATTGTATGATATTTTTTAAATTTAGTTGCAAAAACATAATGATTAATTTATGTTGATTAATAATGAAAACATTAAAAAAATCTAAAATTACTAAATTAGTAGTTTATATTGATTAATGATGAACACAAAGAAAATGAATATATAAATAAATTAGCAATTTATAATGATTATTAATAAATGTAAATGAAATGAATATAAACTACTGAATTAGTCGGTTATATAATGAATATGAAATTACCGAAAAAAAATAAATTATTTCTACAAATGATAAATTTGTGATTACAAATGACAGCTAAATTTTGCACATATATGACTATTAGTAGCTAATTTATAGTATCTTATAACACGACCAAAATTTAGTCATATTTCTTTGGTAATTAATTGGTTTCAAAGGATGACTAAAATTTGCATATATATGACTATTAGTATCTAATTTACAGTATCTTATAACACATACAACATTTTGGTCATATTTCTTTGGTCACAGGTGATCATATAGTAATATATTTTGTTGTATATTTGGTCATTCATTGTGGAAATTAATGAGTAATTTAACGACTAAATTAATGACCAAATTTATGACTAATATACTGCTAGACGATAAAATTGATACAACCAATTAATAACTAAGCTAAAAATGAATAAAAGTTGGACATGTTATAAGATACTATAAATTAGCTACTATTGGTCACCAACTGAAAAATGGTCATTTATATGCAAATTTTAGTTGTTATTTTAGTAATTAATTAGCCATTTCATAATAGTGGAGAGTGATATTATAAATATCATTTAATTTTATTACTTTAATTCACATTGCATGATCAAATAATTCACTTTTTGATTCTATACCTAAACAAGCATTGGATTGGCTTATGAATCATTCATCTCATTAAATCTAAAACATCAAATAATCATCTGTATATATGATAAAGTAATCCAAAAATATCTATATAAATATATAGATAAGTGTCAAAATATTACAAAATGTGGAAAAATGTCCTACAAAATTAGGGCTTAAGCTCGATCATGTCCATATAAAAAAATACCAATCTACCTGAAATCCAAGTCTGAGGGTCCTACCCTGGATAAGCATCTCGGTAAAATGTGATGGAATTTTCCACTCGTTGGAAGAGTGGCACCCACTCTCAATGTCATCCAACCACCTATCTATATAGCATAGGGAAGATCCTATACTACTTCCATGGGAGCTTGGCGAGTCAAAATATCCAATTTCCTTTGTACTACATGAAGGACTACATTGGGCTGAGTTGTTTCTCTCTCTGCATGTCACGACGTCTATGCCTTGGTAGACCCTCAAGTCTCAGCAGTCCCATATATGCATCATGACCATTTAATCTTGTTAGGATTTTTGTCTCACGGAAAATTACCTTAAATTCCTGGATATCATCCTTAAAAACAAAAAATTCAATTATGTTAGAAAATTAAAAAACTAACCAATTTCACCCCATGTAGCACCCTCAAGAAGTACTAACTCTGGGTCCCCTCAAAATTGTAGTCCTACATAGGGGTAGTCCTCTATGACAACTACTTGTTTCTCCCACCAATGGAAGAACTCGTTACCAAATTTTTTTGGGTTAATTCACCTTCGCTAAGTCTCCTAATCGAATCCACACATCCATACATTGTTGGATATCTAGGAATTTTGATGGCAGATGCTACTCTAGGCCATAACATAGGAATGTAATCGAAGAAAAATGAGTAAATAAAGGTACCATAACCAAATTTATTTGTCTTTCCTTGTCTAATTGATGTAAGTTTTTTGTAATACTCACTAAGAGCGTCATACACCAATGATACACTATTGGATTCAAGCATTCTACTGCAAGAAACATAGTTGGTCCTAAGGCCTGGTGTAAATAAGTTGAGGTTGATATCCTAGAAATGGTTAAAAGTATGATATTAATAGGAGGGATCGTGATTTATTTAATTGGGACTTGTGACCCAAATTTTCTAGTTTTTAGTGCACAATATGCAACAATATAATCATCAATTTTAAGGCCCCCACTAGAATTTCCTCTCATAACGACTACTTTTCCCATTTGGGAGAGACATGTAACGAAGTAGATGTATTCCAATTTAATTTTCAAAGGCATTGAATCTATAAATAATTTATCTTGCTTCAGGTTAAAATAATTGATCAACATTTCCAATACTCAAGTTTGAGCTCTCATATTGGGCAGCATGAAGAATTTGAGAAAACCACTATTTTTAATCCATCCAGTGATTCTTGGTCTTCCAAGACTTGATTATGTACATCAGTGTGTTCCTTCTCTCTCCAAACAACTTCCATCATGAAAAATTTGAGATATTTCACCATTATAAATTTAATTATGAACTTGGTCATGTGTGTACGCAACTTTTATAAGAGAGAGTGACATATATACATGAATTTCCCTTTGATAACTCATGTATATGGATTTATATATATTGAATAATACTTCTGGACTCGTGTATACACATAACTGGTTTTGAAATTTTAAAATTCACACAAAAAATCGGTTTCATATATCAAAATTTAGATCTAAAATAAAGAGGTTACGGTTATGAATTACTCTGGTTTCACGGTTTCCAGATTAGATGGTGGAATTGGTTGAATTGGTTTGCCAAAATTTGATGGATAACCTCTCTCTTGAACACTTGGATGGTGAAAATGAAAATGGGTGAGTGCAAAACCTATTTTTTATAATTGAAATTTAAATTCACTTTCCTAAAGTTCACTTTTTAACTTTATTATTTTATTGTTGTGAACTATTGACCTTTTTGTTTGTAGTAATGGGAAGGGTATTTTTTTAGGGTGATGAAGATTCTATTATCAGTTAGTGATGTTTTCATGATGCTTTAATTCCACGACCACTGACCTATCATGGAAGGTATCATATCGTAAACTGGAACATAGGTTAAGATGTATCACCTTCTCATTCCATTTTTCATCTTAACCTCATTCTGTGATATTTAGCCACAAGGTCAGCCCACTATGTTGTGATTTTTTAACCTCTCTCACTTGTCATTTTGTAAAATGGTAATTTCGTGTTAGAGCCTTTCCTTCCATGGTATTCCTAGTTAGAACATCACTAGAATATGTTGCACATGATGCAAATATTGTGTAGGATCAAGAGTCTTCTTTAGTCCCACCATGAATTTTCTTTGAAGCCTCACTCTTCTTCTTCTTCACTTTTATTTTTTCTTTATACCCTAGAGGCTCCCATGTGTTGAGTGTTAGGTCCCTATATTAATAGTGTAGTGCCTTATTATGTTAGTGTAGCCCCCCTTATTGTTATCTTTGTACCCCTGTAACCCCAACATTGTTATTATTGTGCCCTTAAATTATTATTGTTAGGTCGGCTAGGATTACATTGTGGCCCCACTAGGATTACATTATGGCCCCATGGACTCCTATATATAGAAGGAGGTTTTGGTCATTTGTATCATCCAAGAATTGTTCATTTATGTACTGTATTGAAGGTTTCCCCCTCAAAGTGGCTTATTTCTAAGGCATTGATATATCTTTTCTTCTATTTTTGGAGCTGGTTACACAACATTTGGTATCAGAGCTTTGGATTCTAGGGCTTCGCTGCTCTAAATAGGTCATCGTGGAATTTTCGCTATAACTTGTTTTCTACGAAGGTTCAGAATCTGAAATTTTTAGGGTGCGAAGCCAAAATCCTGAGGAAACGCGTCGCAAAATTTCATAGCTTGGTTTGCAATATTTTCGTAGATATGATCTGTGGAAGGTAGTGCTTTTTCAGGATCTCGAATTTCATCTCAAAGAGGTGATTGTGGGAAAAAATTCATAACTCTCTCTCTGAGCATCGGATTGGAGTGCCCTAAAAAGTGGTCACAAGTACATGAACAATAGTTTCTTGGCTATCAATTTTAGAACCGAAGGACAAAACAGTGACACGTGGCAAGTCGTACAAGTTCGCTCTACTGAACCAGTCTATAATTAGGTCATTATGGGAGATTGGGCATAAATTTTCCTTGTAAATCCAAATTAGGTCAGACCTATGGAATTCGAAAGAGAATTCATATGGCTACCTCAGTGCCGAATTTCAGATATTGAAGAGCCACAATCACAGAGATAATCCAATTTCAATATCGAGCTCCTCAAAAGAAAGGAAAAGGTGTGTATTTTTTTTCCGAATCGCATAAGTCTTGTTTGAAGAATCAATTTGAATTGATTACAAGGGCATATTGTAGAATATATATCAGTATTGGGTTCTAAAAAATGCCCTGTAAAAATAATTCAATACCCATTAAACCTTCAGAAGGCTCTATTATGACTCATGAAGATGAAGAATTGCAACATGATGTATCAAAATTAGAAGAGCAAGTGCACCAAATTTCTCTCTCGCAAAGAGCAGCAAAAAATGAAATGGAAGTTTTGAAGAAAGACATGGAAGCAAAGATGGATGGATTGAAGAATAATATGGATGGTTTGAAGAAAGGTGTGGAATATAAGATAGATGGCATGGAAGCTGGCATGGAATCTAAGATGAATGACATGGAAGCTAAATTGGAAAACATGAAGAATGATCTAAAAGCAGACATGGAAGGTTTGACAAAGTTGATACAAGAAATGTTTACTAATGGTGAAAATATAGTAGAGGAAACTCATGATGAGAACAAAATAAATGTTAATTGTGATTTTATAAACTCTAATGTTGGCGGGAAGAACCACCATATTCCAAAAATGGATATGAGGAATTTTGATGGAAAGGATGCTGTAACATGGATACTACAGATGGAGCAATATTTTGATCTCCATAATGTGAAAAACACACAAAAGGTATGCATTGCAACTTTACATTTAGAACAAAATACATTTGTATGGTATCAATGGCTTTGCTCCTGTAAAAAAAATTTCACTCGGTCAATTTTTACAGAGGAAATGATAACACATTATGAGGATACAAAGAGCAACACATTCTTTAGCCAATCGATAAATCTCGAACAAAAGGGTTTAGTGGGGGAGCACATTGAGGACTTCCAAAAATTGAATATAAGGGAAACTGATATTCCAGAGGAACATAGGACTAATCTCTTCATGGGTACTTTAAAGGATAACATCCAACATGAAGTTCGCATTTTGGAACCTAATTCATTGGAGAAGGCATTCAGGTTGGCAAGAAAAATTGAATGTAAAATTATGGCGACAAGGAAGCCTACCACTCACTTCTATAAAGAAGGAAGTGTTGCTACGCCTAGATTTCCACAACCTACAAGGTTGACACCACAACAATTGGAAGAAAAAAGAGCAAAAGGGCTTTGCTACAGTTGTGATAGAAAATAAACTAAAGGTCATAAGTGTGCTGAGAAGAAATTATTTTACATAGATTGTGAAGAGGAAGAAGAAAATGAACAAGAAGAGGATATACACCAGGAACCAGCCCTAGAAGAGGAAGAAATGAATCCGACCATATCATGTAATGCATTGGCAGGAATTACCACTCCTCAATCTCTCAAGATAACAGGAAAAATCAAGAAGAAAAAGGTAATAGTGTTGATTGATTCAGGTAGCACCCATAATTTTATTCATTGTAAGGTAGCCAAGGAATTAAATTGTTTCCTATACCTAACACCAGAATGTCAAGTGATGGTTGCAAATGGAGGAACTATAAATTGCTCTGGAAAATGCCATAATATCAAGCTAACCATGGGGGAATATGTATTGACTAGTCCAATGCTTTCCATTCCTATGGGAGGTGCTGATGTTGTACTAGGAGTACAATGGTTACAATATTTAGGGACGGTAGCTTTTAATTTTCAAGAAATTTTCTTGAAATTGTTTTCAGAAGGAAAGGAAATCGAATTACGGGGTATCAAAAGGAAGCCAGAAAAGATAATAAGATCTAATGTCATGACAAAACTTCTAAAGAAAGGACAACGGAGCGTAATTTCACAATTATGCTCACTAGAAGCTCCAACATCAAAATCATATATTTCTTCATATCTCTAGAAAGTGTTGGAAAATCATTCGAAGGTGTTTGATACTCCCAAAGGACTCCCACCTATTCTTGGTCATGTTCATGCTATTCATTTTATTCCAGGAAGTGTTCCTCCAAAAATCAGGCCTTACAGATATCCTTATGTCCACAAGAGAGAAATTGAACGTATGATTGAAGAAATGTTAGAGGCTGGTATAATTCAACCTAGTCAAAGTTCCTTCTCTGCTCCAGTAGTATTGGTGCACAAAAAATATGGATCATGGCGCATGTGTCCAGATTATATGGAGCTCAATAAGCTCACTATTAAAGATAAATTTCCCATTCCTATGATTGATGAATTATTGGATGAATTACATGGAGCAATTTATTTTACCAAGTTGGATCTTCGTTCAGAATATCGTCAAATTAGAATGAAGACTGAAGATATTCCGAAAACAACATTTCGAACTCACGAGATTCATTATGAATTTGTAGTCATGCCTTTCGGCCTTACCAATGCACCTTCTACATGTCAAGGGTTGATGAATTCCATTTTCAAACCCTTCCTTAGAAAATTTGTGCTAGTATTTTTTGATGATATACTAATCTACAGCAGGTCTTGGAAGGATCATGTTCAACATGTTGACAGGGTGCTCAAGCTATTGGAGGAGAAACAATTATATGCAAAAACATCCAATTGTTTCTTTGGAGTACAAGAGGTGGAATATCTGGGTCATATTGTATCTCACGAGGGTGTTAAGGTAGACCCTAGAAAAATTAAAGCCATTAAGGAATGGAAAGTCCCCACAACCATAAAGCAGTTGCGTGGATTTCTCAGGTTAACAAGGTATTATCGCAAGTTTGTTAACAATTATGGGAGAATAGTAGCACCTATAACAACATTATTGAAGAAAGATGCATTTTCATGGACTGCTGAAGCAACTAAGGCCTTTGAACATCTTAAAGAGGCAATGTGCCTAGCACCAGTCTTAGCTACGCCAGACTTCACAAAAAACTTTATTGTGGAATGTGATGCCTCCGGAAATGGAATTGGTATTGTTTTAATGCAAGAAGGAAGACCCATTTTTTTTAAAAGTCGTTCAATCAAAGGAAAGTATTTACAGAAGGCTATTTATGAGAAGGAAATGTTGGCAATACTACATGCACTAAAGAAATGAAGACCTTACCTAATGGGAAGACACTTCAAGGTAAAAAATGATCATGATAGTCTTAAACACTTTTTGGAATAAAGACTATATTCAGAAGAGCAGCAAAAATGGGTCACAAAGATGTTGGGTTATGACTTTGAAATTGTCTGCAAAAAAGGGAAGCTAAATGTTGTTTCAGATGCACTCTCAGGAAAGGATGAAGAGGTGGAAGCATTGCTTTGTGCCATTTCAATTATCCAACCAGATTGGATAACCGAAGCAAAGGATGAATGGAAGAAGGATGAAGAAGTGTGGACTCTCGTTCAAAATTTGCAGCAATATCCTAGTACATCTGATACATTTAGTTGGAAAAATGATTCCTTATGGTACAAAGATCGCTTATATATTTGCAGGAATTCCAAACTAAAAAAAAATACTCTTTTGGAATTGGACACTTCTCCTTTAGGAGGACACTCGGGATTTTTAAAAACTTACCACAGGGTGAAGAAAGAATTTTTTGGGATGGCCTTAAATATGATATTCAAAAAATTTCGGCAGAATGTTTGGTTTGCCAGAAAAATAAAGTTGAGAGAATTAAGACCCAGGTCTTCTACAACCTTTATCCATTCCAAGTCAACGTTGGGAGGAGATTTCAATGGATTTTATCACAGGTTTACCGAAGTCTGAAGAAAGGAGTGTCATCATGCTGGTAGTTGATAGAATTACCAAGTATGCACACTTTTGTGCATTATCTTATCCATTTAAAGCGAGTACATTTGCTACCACATTTATGGAAACAATTCAAAAGCTATATGGAAACCCAAATATTATTGTAAGTGACAGAGATCCCATTTTTGGACAGAATTATTTTGTTGTTTGGGTACTCAAATAGCTCATAGCTCATCTTATCATCCTCAATCCAATGGTCAAACAGAGATAGTGAATAAATGTTTGGAAGGATATCTTCGTTGTTTTGTATCTGATAAGCAAGCAAAATGGGTCAAGTGGTTACCTCTCGCTGAATGGTGGTATAACACTTCCTTCCATACTGCAGCAAAAATGACCCCATTTATGGAACTTTATGGATATCATCCACCATCCATCACATTTTATTTAACGGAAAATTCTAGGGTTCAAGCAGTGGAGGATCACATCGAGCATCAACAAGAAGTTCTCCAACTCTTAAAGGATAACCTAAATTTGGCACAAAATCGAATGAAACAACAGGCAAATCAACATCGCAGTGAGAGAAGTTTTGATGTGGGAGACTGGGTATTTTTACGGCTACAACCATACAAACAAATGTCCCTCAGCAAGCTAAGAAGGATAGTAAATTATCACCAAAGTACTATGGTCCTTACAAGGTTTTGCAAAATATTGGTACTATGGCATACAAATTGGACCTTCCTGCTTCTTTGCGAGTGCATTCAGTTTTCCATGTTTCATGCTTAAAAAAGGTTATAGGGGACAAACTTCAAGTTCAAACAATATTGCCAGAACTTGATGAGGAAGGAAAAACCATATTCGAACCTGAAGCAGTCACGGAAACAATAACTCGAAATTTACGAAATCGATCAATTCGAGAGTATCTCATCAAATGGAATAACTTACCCACTGAAGATTCTACATGGGAGGATGAGAATTTTATACAAAAGCACCCAGAGCTACTGAAGCGTTGAGGACAACACTTTTTTTAAGTGAAGGGGCATGTTAGGTCCCTATATTAATAGTGTAGTCCCTTATTATGTTAGTGTAGCCCCCCTTATTGTTATTTTTGTACCCCTGTAAACCAAATATTGCTATTATTGTGCCCTTAAATTATTATTGTTAGGTCGGCTAGGATTACATTGTGGCCCCACTAGGATTACATTATGGCCCCATGGACTCCTATATATAGAAGGAGGTTTTGGTCATTTGTATCATCCAAGAATTGTTCATTTAAGTACTATATTCAAGGTTACCCCCTCGAAGTGGCTTATTTCTAAGGCGTTGATATCTCTTTTCTTCTATTTTTGGAGATGGTTACAGAACATTGAGTTGTACTATTGCATTATATATTGACTACCTACAACCTTTTAGCCTTAAGTTTCCTTCATTGGATTTGTGTATAAGCCAATTTTTACCATGAGGTTTTTTCAAAGATCAAACCATGCATTTATTATCATTAGCAGCTTGACAACATTATTCCATGAAGGGAACTTTCCTTGTGTGTCGATGACCAGTATCCACCACCTTGCACTGAGCATAGAAATGTTCCAGACATAAGAACTAGTGCACTTTCCCTTGAAGCTCGTTCTCTCCAATGTAATATAGGCATTCTTTTATTCCTATTAAGTATTTATAATATGAAAAAAGAAAATAAATATATATTAAAAAAAAGGAGGCAAGGAGACAATTCTTCATCATTTGATGGTATCAAGAGTCAATTGTGTCATCGTTGAAAGAAGCACTTAGAATGAGTCTTTCCTTCATTGGAATGGGACTTATTTTGACTTTAGGAAATTCATAACCTTGTTCTTGATTATGCCCTCCATCAGTTGGTTAACATTTCCAATCATATGGAGAGTTTTTTGACGCCTCTTACATTGCAAACTTATACAAAGTTATTTTATGCTTCCATAAAGTCACATAAAAGTCATGCTTTTGTTCAAGGGAAGTAAACTTGTTACCGACCATTTTGCATTGCCTCTTGACTCATTTCTCTCGGCCATACCCAATATGTCAAGTTATTCTCAATATAACATCAACAAATTGGTTGTTTACTCGTGCTAGTTAAGAAGGTCCCCATTGACCTATTCTTAGTAGGTCTTTGATTATCATCTTTGGCTAATTTATTTTAGGGTAGACCTAGAGTTGGACAATATACCTATTTGCATCATTGATAAGTGAACTTTTCCTCTTAATTGTAGGTTTTAATCCTGTACAGAAATTATCTACAAACGAATCTTAAAAATAGAAAATAAACAATAGCGAGAGCGTAAAACATAAAACAGATATACATAGAGATTTTCCCTTGGATCCCAAATTGGGATGACCAACTTGATTTTTCATTATATTCCTTTTAGTGTTACAACACATATATATACATGTTGAAGCATACATAAACCCCAATCCATTAACCATGGATTATAACATAATCGTATTTCCCTTCACCGGATCTACAAAATACCAGGGGTCGAAAACCACCATGCGCCAAAACCATGTGTAAACCCATGCACAAAACCATGGGCGGGTCTGCCCACCGGAAAATAAGGCCCAAAAAAATTTAGGCGCGTGACTAGTCATGGAAAGAATATAAAACAAACCCAACATTCTCCCACTTGTTGTTTTCTTTGCGCAGGGGGCCACAGGAGAGTTGAGTCATTAGCCAAGATTTGCAACACCGATTGTTTCTCTACACCAAGAGAACTTTTGAGTACTCACAGACTTCGTCAATGCATCTGAAACATTATTCAAAGTGTCCACCTTTACCAGCAACACCCTTTTAGCCTCAACCATACATCTCACAAAGTGATATTGAACATCAATGTGCTTTGTCTTTGCTGATAAGAAGGGTTCTTAGCCAAGATAATTGCACTTTGGCTATCATATTGTATCCTTATAGCTTGCTGTAGCAACCCCATACTTGAACACAATATCTGTAACCAAACTGCTTGCTTTCTTGCATGAATGGTGGCCATGTATTCTACCTCCATAGTTGAAAGAGCCACTATAGACTATCTTTTACTCATCCAACTAACTCCACCTCAAAATAATATAAACACATACCCACTTGTAGATCTTCTTTGGTCCATATCTCATTCCAGTCTGCATCAACAAAACCGCGAATTTGAACACTCTTTCCAATCCTCGTCTACCCTGGTAGCACAAACCATAATCACTATTTCCACACAAATATCTGAAACCCCGCTTCACTGTTGTCCAATGCTCCTTCCCTGGGTTTGACATAAACCTGCTCAATACTCCCACTGCATGTGCAATGTCTGTTCCAGTACAAACCATTACATACATTAGGCTACCCATTGCACTTTCATATGGAACATGTCACATATCATCCTTTTCTTCTTGTGTCATGGGACACTCTTTAACCGACAAATTTACAGCTACAGGAATCAGAACATTCACCGATTTACTATCCTGCATATTGAACTTTTGTAATATAGTATCAACATACTTCCTCTGGTTTAACTAGAGCTTCCTCTTTGCCTGACATCTGTAAATTTCCATGCCCAAATGATCTGAAATTGTGAGAACAAAGTATTTCTCATACAGAGATTGACATTAAGGGGATTTTACTGGTTATTTCACCTTTACTAGAAAGGATGAAACCAAAAGCTTCTGGCCCACAAACTGGCTCTGCCTAAAGAAATAAAATGTAAACACTGAAATAGATCCGATCAATGAAAGTATTTGTTTATGTGCAAAGTATTCATTAATCCAAATTTTATGTGTGAATAAGCAAGTTCAGGTATTCTGCAAATGAAGTAATGTGGTTTGAAGATGAACTAATAAGTTTTGTTCACTTTATAAGTCTGCTTGGGAAAAGTGTACTTATGAAAATTTACTATTTAACATAGCAGAATATGAAATATAACAGCAAAAATACACAGCATGACAGTAAGCATTTTTTTAAGCAGTTCACCCCTCGCTTGGGCTACGTCTGCTGGGTCCAAAAGCCTCTAATTAGGCTTTTCCATTTTTCATTAATGCTCAAAATATGAATTACACTGTATAAAAAGCCTAAAAAGAAAAAATAAGCTGCAAATTCATATACAGAAGGCTGAAATCAGTATAAATCGACTATTCATTCACCTCCATTGGATGAGTATAGTCCAAAACAGCTGATCTTTCATTAGGCCCTAGTGGCTCCACAACCAAAATCGCTGGTAAAATCACTGATAGGGTGCCCTGATGGCTCTAAAAAAACTCCCAAAAGCTGCAGAATGCTTCAATACCCCAAAATAAAATAAAAATTCGTCCCAAATGGACTTTCCTAGCAAAAGTTATGGCTAACTGGAGTTTGCCTAGATTCTCTCCAGCTAAGTCTGGCTAACTGCCAGATAGCTCCGACAAATATGAAGGTCGGCGCTAAATTAGAGAAACCGCTAGTGGGAGAGGGCTAAATTATAGGGCCACGTGACCATACCCTCTGGCATTCATTTAAAAACTTTGAGTTATATGCGCATTGGATAAGGTTGATAACCATATGTATTAAATATTCCGCTCCAAGCGCTAGGCCCGCGTGACCAAGACCCCGCCACCTGCCCAAACAAAATTTGAAATGTTTAAAAGCATATTCGCATGGCAAGTTTTAACAACAAGTGCCCGTGGCCTAACATTCGGGCCTCACCGTTGTGCCGCCCCGACCCGAGGTAGAACCACACCGCGACATTCAAAAGTTTTAAAACTTCGCTCCATTGCACGTTTTTTTAAAACCCACGTGGCTTTGACCATGTGCTTTAAACCTTTTTTACGTGGGTTGTAGTGATTAATATTACATTTCCCATGACTTTTAATATCCCAAACTTTAGGCTGGTAGGTTTAACACATTTTTTTTTTATAATTCGAATTTGTTTAATATATATGGGTTTAATATTTAGTTTTTAATAAGGTTTAATTAAATTTATTTTTTTAATAATTAGTTAAAATATATAATTAATAATATAATATATGATTTAATAAAAAAACCATATAAAATATTAAAACTATATAATTTAATTAATTTATTAAACCTTAATAAAATATAAAATTATCCCAACAGATATATTAAAAAAATTTCTTTCAAAATTGAAAGTTATTAGGCGATTTCAAAATGCAATATCTCCTCCATACAGTAATGGATTTGAGTGTCGTTCATGTCTACAGGATCATTTTGGCGAGCTCTTTCCAGTCGATCTAGTTTGGACCAATTCTGAGCAACTTCATTTTTGAGCATTTTTCTACAAGAGACTTGATCTCCTGATCACCAAAATATAGTTTGCAGCACCAAGATCCTTCATGTCAAATTTGGAGAATAGTTGGGGCTTAAAATCTTGGATAATTTCTTTGTCATTTCCAATCAACAACATATCATCCACATACAAGACCAAATAAATAAGAGGGTCACCAATTAATTTAAAATAAACAAAGTGATCCTCCTTTCTTCTGGTGAAGCCAAATCCCCAAATATAGGTATCAAATTTCTGATACCACATCCTTGGTGACTGTTTTAACCCATATAGGGACTTCTTTAACCTACATACCAGTTCTTTCCTACCCTTCACCATAAAGCCTTTAGGTTTTTTTATGTAGATCTCCTCTTCCAAATCCCTATGAATAAATTCTATATTCACATCCATCTATTATACCTCAGAATCAAATGTAGCAGCAACATATAAAAGTAATATAATAGAAGTAACTTTGGCAACTGGAGAAAAAATATCACCAAAATCAATTCCCAGCACTTAGGAATAACCTTTTTCTACCAACCAAGCTTTGTGTTTCTCCACCTTGCCTTCTACATCCATCTTCTTCTTAAACACCAATTTTATCATGATGGGCTTCCTTCCAACTGGAAACTCCACCAGATCCCATGCCTCTTTTTTATGCAAGGATTCCATTTCATCAACCATGGCCTCCTTCCAGAGTTTTCCATCCTCTGAATCTACTGCCTCCTTGACGGTTCTGAGATCATCATTAGTTATAGTTAAAGAAAAATTTGAACAGAAAGCAGATGGACTATACCTTTCTGGTTGTCTTCTTTCTCGAATTGATGTTCTCATAGCTGGAGTTTGTGGCTCTTCCTCTTTTGAGTCTTCTTCTGTTGTAGAGTTTGATTCATCCTCCTTTAGCTCAAACTCTATCTTCTCAGGTTTCTTTGGTAGGAATTCATGTTTAACAACATCTTTCACCTCTCTAAACACCACACCTCCGCTGTACACAACCTTTCTTTTTTCCGGGTTCCAAAGCCTGTAACCCTTTAAACCATCCTTATACCCAATAAAGATGCACCTTTCAGATTTATTATCCAACTTGGTCATTTTCTCCTTTGGATCATGTACATATGCATCACATACAAATACCCTTAGATGTGAAAGAGATGGTTTCTTATTAGTCCATACCTCATGTGGAGTCTTATCCTCCAACGCTGATGAAGGTGATATGTTAACCAAGTAACAGGTAGTCTCCACTGCCTCTGCCCATAATTCTTGTCCTAACCCGGTACCACTGAGCATGCTTCTTTCCTTTTCCATAAGCGTTTTTTTCATTCTTTCTGCAACTCCATTTTGCTGAGGTGTGTATGGAGTAGTCTTCTATCGTGCTACACCACACTTCTTACAGAACTCTTCAAATTCCTTCTTGCACAACTCCCCACCATTATCTGTCCTCGGCACCTTTATCTTCTTCTCTATCCAGTTTTCCACCAGAGCCTTAAATTATTTAAATCTGTCAAAGACTTCAAATTACTTCCTCAAGAAATATATCCATGTATTCCTTGAGAAGTCATCTATGAATGAAACATAGTACATAGACTTACCCAGTGATGGAACCAACACAGGTCCAAACACATCACTGTGCACAAGCTTGAATATATTGTTTTCCCTCTTAGCATCAGAGGGAAAACTCACCGGATTCTGCTTCCCATATACATGATGTTCACAGAAATCGAAATCTAGAGAGCTATTAGGCATACCTTCTACCATACCATTTCCATGCAGTATCCAAAGGCCCTTCTCTCCAATATGTCCAAGCCTTTGATGCCATAGCATAGTATTTTCTCTAGATACTACTAGGCTTTCCGCTCCACTTTCAGGAACCACAGAACTATTACACCCATCAATAACAGTGCTGCCCTTAAGCTTGTACAGAGTTCCATTTTGAACTCCCCGCATTAATACCAGTGCTCCCCTAACCATCTTACATGTATCTTTCTTGAACACTATTTTTACACCTGCATCATCCATCTTGCTTATAGAAATCAGATTTCTGGCCAATGCAGGAATGTGAAGAACACCAGGAAGTGTTATAATATTTCCACCTTGCAGCTTCAGCTTAAATTTTCCACATCCAACGATTCTAGCCTTCCTATCATCCCCTAAGAAGACATCACTGCCATCATATTTCTCATACTCGTGGAACCACTCCCTATGGGGAGTGAAGTGAAAGGATGCACCCGAGTCAATCAACCATGACTCATGATCTACATGTGTATTTGAAGAAGAAGCCAAATACACATCCCCACCTTCATCCGAGGTGGTTTTTTCCTCTGCAGAAGGAGCATCATCAGATCCCTTTCCTTTCTCGGGAGCTTTAGATCTGCAGTCCTTTTTGTAGTGCCCTTCCTTTCCGCATTTCCAGCACACCTTTACAAACTTTCCAGGAGATTTAGATCTCCCTCTAGATTTAGATCTCCCACTCGAAACCTTATTCTTTTTTTTGTTCTGGGACCTTCCTCGTACAGATAAGGCATCTCCATTCTGACCCTCCATATTTCTCTGTCTCGAAATCTCTTAACAAACTGATGCACTTATCTTCATCTAAGATTTTAATATCAACAGATGACAGCTGACTTACCATAGTATTGAAGGTGTTCAGATGCTCTATCACTGAGTCTCCATCCTTCATCCTTAGGTTATACAACTTTTTCCACATGAACAATTTATTCACCAGAGACTTAGATTGGTACAAATTCCCTAGATTGTCCCTCAATTTCTTCACTGTAGCTTCCCCAGATACATTCAAAAATATTGAATCTAAGACACAAAACCGTATTGTGCTTTTTGCCTTCTAATCCAACTTCTTCCAATATTCATCTGACATTGTTGTTGGTTTAGTACCTGGATCTACTGTGATCAACTGATCCTTATCCACCAGTGCATACTCCATCTTGAGCTTTCACAACTCAAAACTATGACCATTAAATTTTTTGATATCTATCTTCTTTCTACTCACCATCTTCTTTCACTGCAAGAATCGATCATGCACATCTCCCACTGAACAGGGTCAACCTCAGGCTCGAGAAGAAAACCCCTCAGTAGCAAAGGCGTCTCCTTGAAGCCTAAAATTCTTCCAATACCAAATGTAGGTTTTAACCCTGTACATAAATTATTTGCAAATGAATCTTAAAAACAGAAAATAGACAATAGCGAGAGCATAAAACATAAAACAGATATACACAGAGATTTTCCCCTGGATCCCAAATCAGGATGACCATCTTGATTTTTCATTATATTCCTTTTAGTGTTACAACACACACACACACACACACACACACACACACACACACACATATATATATACATGCTGAAGAATACATAAACCCCAATCCATTAACCCTGGATTAGAACATAACCATAGTTCCCTTTACCGGATATACAAAATACCAGGGGCCGAAAACCATCATGCCCAAAAATCATGTGCAAACCCATGCACAAAACCATGGGTGGGTGCGCCCACCGAAAAATAAGGCCCAATTTTTTTTTTCCCAGGGCACTGCCCTAGACCCTGACAAGGGGGGCTGCCGCCCCCCCTCTGACCCCCCCACACGTGACTACTTGTGGAAAGAATATAACACAAACCCAAAAATAATCAATCAATATCACGAGTCTTTGAAATACTAGTTTCCCTTCTGTTCAACACCAACTTACATTACCAGAAATTGGAATTCATGCAATACCTTGGTTTCCATATGACCCTATTGGTGGATTCCTTACCTCTGTGTCATATTTAATTGTTGGTTGTTTTAAAGGATTTATGTCGTGTGGTAGCCACATACTGTGTACACAGCAAGTTTACCTCAAAATGGTTACGTTATTTTTATTCGTCCAAGTTATTGCAAATTATTGGCATGCGGGTTACACTCGCACTGATTGATGCCGGATTCCTTAATGCATTCCTTCCATAACATATTTTCCCATCCACTCCAACTCATTCCTCTAGGAATAAGATATAGAATCCCATTTTCATTACCTTAGGATTTCTCATTATCACTAATAGAATCCTTCACTTTCGACAGTGGGAATTCATCAATGTCTCCTCATTGGTAGATTCTTTCAATTGTTCAGCTTTAACACATCTATTCACACTTGTTAGAATGTACTAGGGTACCTTGAAGCTCATTATCATTATTTGTGAGTTTTCCCATGTTTTTTAATAGTATACATCAATGACCAACGATCAAAAAATTTCTCACATGGTCAACTTTAGCCATTTATTCCCATGGTGTAGAAATATACCATCTGCAGTCGGTGAAGATCTTGGGTTGTGTTAGCATCATGGTTCACTTGAAAGATCCTTTAGTTTTATGCCATTGATACCTATCATCTATATATATTGTATACTTTCTCAGTAGTATCTTATATGTTGGCGCTTGAGTTTATGCAATATCGTTGTTCCACCTATATGACTTGGTACTTTTATGTGGACCATTTATGCAACATCATAGATTAGGCATTCTTCTATGTGATATTGGGATATACCTCCGCTATGTTCTTCCATGGCCATGATTTTATGACCCACTATGTATTTTTAGCTCATTTTGTACACTTATGTATACATTATGGGCAGTCCCTTTTCCCATGTAGAATTGATTTTATACTAAAAAAATGTATTTCAGATTCCATACATGAATCTTCCCACAAAAAACATAACAACATAGTTGTGCACACATTTTTAAACATCAAAAAATAAAATAAAATGTTATTTTTAGGGTGAGGTTTATAGGTTTCACGAAGAGCCAACCTATAGGATCCAGTGGTCTAACTAAAATAACCAATTTTAGGTGATATATATACACCCCTTTCATAGGAATAATTCATAGGAGAAGGAAGGTATCTGTATTATACTCAATTTCCCCCATATCAAGTCTTCTTATCTCGTGCCTCTCTCACTCCCAGTCTCTAGGAAACCTTTTCCTTTGTAAAGATGTTGAACCTTCTTATCTAGTATATTATTGCACATATTGGAGATGTTTTATTTGTGGCTTGGGCTGGATGGATCTGGGGGAAGGCTTCATCAGTGCCTTTGGCTTGTATCACATTGTATTTATCCTATATTAATTGTCTTTATTCAATAAGGAAGCTCATGCATTATTCTCGATAGATGTTTTCATCTCATGAATGATATTTTGAATTTTTATATATGATGATATAACATATTATTATGTATTCACATTGAATTATCGATTATATATATGGTTTTTTTATTTATTTGAAGGTCTCCAAATCTTCAAGGAAGCATAAGGTTTGGACCCTATGGGAACCTCTTCAAACGCAGGACCTTCAGGTATGTCTCTAAGTCAAACTTTGATAATTTGAATTTTTGGCCTGCTTGAAGGAGTTTTCATTGTTGGTTGTCTTAATCCTTCTATGTTGATGCTTTCAACCCTTTCCTTAGGTATCCTTCCTCACCAACACTTTGAAGTCCAAGAGTTCTTGGAATACACAACCAATGATCATGAAAATGTATAAATGTACATCATTGTATATAGTAAATGAAATTAAATGTTGTACCATTCATTTCTTTTCTATTATTTTCTATTTATTAAAATATGTGGTTATATTTCATTAACGTATAGAAAATTTTAATCTATATGTTCGAAAAAACTATATCAGTGGTAAAGAAACTAGAAAATTACATGTATACACTACAAGAAAAAATGACATTGGTGAGGGGTGAAAATGGTCACCATAAGCTCATTGGTGAAGGTCAAAAGAGATTTCGTCACCAAAAATTGAACGTCACCAAAGGTGGCGTCGTTGAAAGTATAGGTGTTTTGGTGACATTCAAGGTCTGTCACCAATAATGATTTGTAGTGACGGATAGTGACCGTCACCATTTCATATGAGCAATAGTGATGGAAAATCGCCTCCGTCACCAAAAAAATGAATGTCACCAAAGGTGGCATTGCTGAAAGTATGTGTTGTGGTGACATTCAAGGTCCATCACGAATATTGATTATAATGACAGATAGTGACCGTCACCATTTCATATGAACAACAATGATTTTTTGTGACGGACCTTTCATGGCCGTCACTACTAGTGCATATATATGGTGACGTTCATTGACCATCACCATAAACTCATTGGTGACATCAAGGTCCGTCATGAATAATGACTATAATGACAAACAATGACCCGAACCATTTCATATCAAAAACAAAGATTTATGGTGATCGACCTTTAATAGTCGTCACTATTGATGTGTATATATGGTGGCATTCATTGACTGTCACCATTTCATATTTTGGTGAGGGTCGAAAAATGTGACCATAAGTTCATTGGTGATGGTCAAAAGAGCATCCGTCACCAAAAAATGATTTTCGTCATTCCTTATGAATATCAGGGCACGATGGAATTGAACCACCAACCTCCTGCTTGTAAATCAGGTGCTCTTCCATTGAGCTAGCACCCTTTAAAGAATTAGCATTTAAACTAGAAATTTCCCCTAAAGGTGAAAAGATACACCAAAGGAATAGAAAATCTAGGAAAATCAAAAGTTGCTAAAAATAATATGTTCAATATACATAATAAAAAGACAATAAGAATAAATTTTGATATAATCTAACAAAGCATGTCCTACATAGGATAATAACTGAAAATTACAACTAGAAATTTGAATCACAACATAACAATATAAAAGAACATGCAATAGGAAAGGAAAAACTCCACAGTTTGAGAAATATGAACAATCCATGGGTTTGTTCTTATATATTGATATAGATAACTAAATAGAAATCTAGATTTATGAAATTCAAGTATCACACAAGAATGTCTTGAACAAATATCAATATGTAAAATAGTATTTTTTTGCATTTGGATTTACCCGGCAGAACCTCAGGAAAAATTTTCCACAGAAACTGCCAATAAACATAACAACATGGAACTTAAACATAACAACATGGACCTCAGGAGCAATTGTGCAGGGGATAAAATAGAAGGTAAAGCACTAGAGAAGTATTCAAAGCAAATGATGAAAATCGTATCTAGAAAGAACTAAGAACCCTCTGAAGTAAACCACCCATTTATCATCGTGACTAGTACACTTGCAAAAAAAGATTAGAATAAATTATGAACTATTACACCAAAAAACAGTGAATTTTTCCACTAAAATACAATTTCAAATTAATCACTAGCATGACGCTAACTTCTCTGCAAAAATAGGGAAGTTTCAAGACAATGTATAATAGCTTTCATGGCAATCGTGTTGATAAAACCTTCCAAGGAATAAGACCATACCAGTGAACAAGAGTGTCATCATACTTAATAATATCAAAGACTGGTCAATAGCAAAAGTGAATTGACGGACCTTCATAACTTGCATTGGTTCCTTATCCTTCATCCAACCCTAAAAATTTAGACCAAGGTTAACATTTTGAAGGGAAATTAAGAAAAGTCACATGATCTTGTGAAATAATATTTTTATCACTACCATTAACTATAATGTAATAGTTTTGCACAAACAAATAATCCTTGTCTAAAGTGAAGTAGTTAGTGATGATTAAGACTAATTGTGGGCTTAAAATTGTCTTTCCATTTTTTTTGAATTGTTAGAATTACCGTACTTAGTAGTAGAGGCATTTCCACCATGGATTGGGAAGTCCACAACAACTGATTATGTAAGTGGGATTGTTGACTATAATCATTTTAACCTTCTCCTTACTTTTGCTCAGCCACTGAAATATGTGTTGAGAACTTTTTGCTTAAGACATCCCTCATTATAATGGGCAGACCATTAGTGATAATCATAATATTCTCGTAACATTTCCACTATCATTACAATTTATTTTGGGCAAAAATTTAGACTTATGGGTATCTTTGTCATGCCTTGTAAAAAAATGAAGATGACAAGGGGAAGGAGCAGAAGAAGAGGGATTAGAAAACATCCACTGAGAGGAGCTTGAATTTTTGTCAATGATGCTCCATCTTTAGGGATCACTTCTGTAACTTGCTTTCAATATTCAAGGCAAGCCAGAAAGCCTTGCTCCAATGAGCTAAGTGCATTTAAATTCCATCTTGTGTTGAATATGAAACAGGAGACACTTGATAAAATTAAAACATTAATCCCTGACGATGAATTTTTCAATATACTAATGAACTATCAATACCAGCAACTTTCAGAGAGGCATCCATCACTAAGTAGCTCTTTCCTAAGAGGTTAGAAACATTTTCTAATAACTATTTTTTAGAAGCCATTGAAATCACCCAACAGGCACCACATTGCACACAACATGTTGAGTTGTGGGAGAAAGAATCTTAAATTATAATGCACCCTTCTGCGAGAGTAACGGAATTTTGGAGAAACAAAAATGCCTATGATAAGTGATATACCTGTTGGAGATATAGAAATGTTGCCAACAGATCAGGAGGTTGGTCCAGACCCCAAGAGATATCTAGGGAACAACCCCAAACCTGAGTAGCTCTGAGGTTATGGCAGAAACGTTGAGAAGGAATGTTAAGGCAAAAGTCTTGCAATCAGACTAAACTCATAGGATAACTACAAACCAAGAGTGACAAAGTTCTAGATAGTTCCTTAGTCTAAAGAGGCTAGAAGCTCATGCAACACTAGAAGGTTATTTTATTGGGCAAAGAGAATGCTATGTGCATCTTGCAGATGCAAACTGCTCTTGCACATGATGGGAAAAAGGGCTTGCAAAAATATGCCCTATGTGCAGCATCAACACACACAACATTCTCTTTTTCCCAATGCACTAAGCTTCTAGTTGTGGCCAAATAGCACTTGGGTCACAGTGGCAAGGCTTTCAGTAGTAGGCACTTACAAAATTTTCCATAATTTGCGCTATTGTACCAGAACTAGATCTTGGACCTATGATAAGATGTGAGGTGTATCCACTGCAAAACATCAAGCAATGTGTTTAGCATTCAGAGCTGACAAACTTGAGAAACACCTTGACCAGGGAAAAACAGCCAAAAAGAAACGAACAAATAATAATAATAATAATAATACCTCTAGACGATTATAAATAGGAAACCCTACTATCACTGCACTGGAGGTGTAGGCCTTCACTTTTTTATTTTTCATTATAATTTGCACAAAATCCCTCTAATCCTAGCATGTCACATTTTTGCATTTAGCAACAGTTAAATACTTTTTCATTTGGTCACGTATGAATCCCAATGGACAGCTGGTATTATATATGCCATACATAACAATTAGTAAGCCAAAAAAAGTAAATGCAATGTTTCAACTGTAACTTCTTATCATGAAATTTTAGTTACAGTAACAACAATGGTATGCCAATTGCATAAGCCATATGTATCTCCTGTGGAAACGATGATTGTAATCCCCGTGTGAGCCAAAATGTCAATAAATAGCAACATAAATAACTAATATGCAGTAGAATTGTTGTAGAAACTATTTTATAAATGGGAAAGGTAGTGAATTATGGAATAGCATATCATGCGTACTACCTATTTAGTCACTTAACCTGCAATATCTACTATCATTTTCAATTTCTTTATTATTTTGGTACACTACTCATTTTATCTAGAATTACAGTGAGATAGTTGTCTGATAGTTGGTCATATTATAGTAGGAATGTCATCAATATAGGAAATCTAGTTTTTGAATGAAAATGAGAGAAGGACATAAGGAAAATCATTGCCACAAGGTAAAACTATGATTGAAAACTTCTTATTGGAATGTATATTATTTGGAGTTAAATACAAACTATGATTATTTGTGGTAATGCTATGGATGTTGGAGAATAGACATTCAAGAAAGTATTGTCATTGTAACACGTCTACAATGTAGTTGTAGATCCTTTTTCACCTTGGTTTCTATTTTCTGCAATGGCTTGTAGTGGTAGCATGATGTGTGCATTAGATATTTGCTTCCAATGTTCTAGTGAACCTGGTATTTTCAAGAGGGTCATAACCTATTAGGAAAGAACTTATTTTTTCATAAGAGGCATTCCTAGAAAAAATTGGTCAAGAGGCCAATCTGAAAGACAAAATTATAATATGTATTATGACTTCTCCAAAGCTTGAAACTTATTCAATGGTTGCTACTTCACTAGTCAATCAATAATGCAATAGCGTTCAGAAACTAAAACATAGTGGTGAATTGCAGGTCATGTTTGCGTTATGCTAGTACAAGCTTAGTCTATTCATAGGCCTGCCATATGCAACAAAAGATATTTGCAGAGAAACTTGCCATGTGCATTATTGGAATTGTAGGACAAATGAAATAGTTAGTTTATATATCTTCAGCTATTTTGAATTAGGAAAGAAGCCCTTAAAATGTACATCCATCATAAGACTAGGCCGAGTTCAATCTAGTCAAGTGTGTTGCTGCTTGCACACACTTGTTATTTATTTTTCCCATTTTAGGCCTTAGAAAACTGACATAGTAAATTTATAATAGTTCCCAAAATAAGTGTCTAAGTGAGATGGAAGACATGTGAGAAAATTCAAGCTGGCCTATCCATGTTCACCCATTATTGGGCTTCTTTAGGATTAATAGTTGAGGAAAATTTTTCAGCATTGTGGGACTAAAAAAGTATGTCAACTTGTAATATTAAATAACATTGCAACACCATGAGAGTCATCTAGAATTGTTGAACTGATTTTGAACAATTTAGCATAATAATAGGAGACGAATTAGCAACTTCTTAGTATCACGTTGCATGAAGAATTGACTCGAACCTAAGTTTTTGAGGCAACTGATATACTGCCCAAATCATGTCCTTTAGGAGACAAAGTTTGCACATTGAGTGTGTGAGAGGGCGAATGGGTATCATGTTCACATGGATTGATACAAAATTCCAATTTATATTTTCTTATCTTTTCCTAAAAGCTAATATCAGTAAATGCGAACATGAGAGTGGGTGCCCTCACATTTGAAGAGACAAATCTAGAGGGATTGTGTTAAAGACCAATTAAGTTAATCATTCTACCCTCATGCTTAATGGAAATAAACATTTGATATGATTCATTTCATATGTGCCCAAAGTTTGAAAACACTAAAGTTTAAACTCCCAGCGTGTCCTTTATGAGAGTGAGTGCCTTCACATTTGAAGAGACAAATCTAGAGGGATTGTGTTAAAGACCATTTAAGTTAATAATTCTACCCTCATGCTTAATGGAAATAAACATTTCATATGATTCATGTCATATGTTCCCAACGTTTGAAAACACTAAAGTTTAAACTCCTAGGATCTCATCACTTTATCTATTTATGATTTTTACAAAAATTGGAGGTCATTGGTGAGAAAAAATCTCAAAAACCCTAAACAATTTATCAAAATGATTAGAAAAAGGGATGTTTCTTGTAGATGTAATGGGGTCTCTGTAAGAGGCAGCCAAGGAGAAGGTAACTTGTTGAACAAAAGAGGCTCTAAATCCTCTTGTATCCAAGCACTAAAGATCATTGATGACGAAGATGAGTCTAAGTTTGAAGATGAATATGATGAATTTGATTCAGTGAATCTTGTGGGGAACAAGCAACCAATGTTGAGTCCTATTGAAAAAACAGATCCAAAAACAATTAGTGTGAAAGTTACTGGGGATGTTAATTATTTGAGCCAATCAAGATTTCACTAGCACAATATCTCACCATTGACACTCAAGGCAACCAACAGAGTGGGATATGAGCGTATGACCATTGTGCAAGAAGTAGCTCTTCCATCTATTCTCAAAGGCAAGGATGTGTAGGCCATGGTTAAAACTTGCACCGGAAAGACAATATCATTTATATTTTTTGCTATTGAGGTGATAATGAAGTCATAATTCCTCCAAGGTCATAAAAGGTCGCCTATTCTTGTTCTTGTCATTTGTCCCACTATGGAACTTGCAAGTCAAGTTGTTGTCCAGGCCAATTTTTTGTTTAAATACCATGAAAATATTTTTGTACAAGTAGTTAGTGAGGGCACTAAATTACCAAGAAAACATAAATGGTTACAAACAAATCCTTGCCAAATATTAGTGGCCACTCATGGAAGGCTTTGGTACCATATAGAGAATACCCCAGCTATCTCAAATCGTTTAATGGGTGTGAAAATGCTCGTACTTTGATGAAGTCGGCCATTTGCTAGATATAGGGTTCCATAGGGATATCGATATAGGGACATCCCTAGTTCCTTATTACAACCATGCCGACCCAAGTAACAAATCCTTGATATAGGACTACCAAACCCTATAATGAATCTTGATTGTGGGGATGTCACCACTTGTGACAAATCCTTGTCACAAGATTTTAAGCCCCCCATAATAGGCAAATCCCTCTTACAATGCATCATCAACACTCATAACATTGATCCAATTTTGAGTACAACCCAATCTTACATAGTGAAACACTCACCAAGGTTTGGGGCACGATCCCCACGCTTCCATGACAATGAAACTTTAAGTGAAACAATTGCAATGTCCCCAAAATAGTGAAATGTGATGCAAAACATTTTACTTTTAATGAGGGATGTTTGAAATATGTAAATTGGGTATCTAAGGTTATGGAGATGAAAATCCATGAGGCCAACCAAGGTTATGGAGTAAATTGCAAGGCATGAGCAACAAATAATGAAGCAAATGTATAATCCAATGTTTGTTAATAGTTCTAAAACTCTAATGCACAAGGAAGATATGCATCAGCAAGAAAGAGATGAAATTAAATCTCAGTAGTCAAGGACAAAGTTAGATGAATAAATTGACAAGTTGTGGATGTTGATGAAGAGAATGACCAGGAGAAGGTACAACAAGAGGAAAAGGACAACCAACAACAAAGTACAATTGACTAAGGACCTTTGCATTAGCAAGGAAAGTGGAAAAGAACAACATAGGATTTGGAAGCCTAGATAAGTGAATATAACATCAACACTAGGAAAACAACATGTAGGGAAGAATGGACAACTACAACACAAGTTTGGGATCCTATAGGATTCAAGAAATAATTTCACATCAACAGGAGTTCATGAAATTTTTCTACAATGGGAGTCTGATTCAAGAGCACTAAAACTTCCAAAAGCCATCAAGCATTCTAAAGAAAAGCTCCAAAAGGGTTTTCAACATTGAAAAGTAATTTTAATTCCTTATTTGTAAATATTGTTTGTTTCTTTTAATTATTATACAATATTTTTAGAAAACGTATGGGTAGGAACGATTTTGTCCTCAAGGAAAAATAAATTCTACCTTTAAAAGCATAAGAGATTTAGGGAATAAATCACGGAGCTAATTTTCTTTTAAAGTTGTATTTGATCAATTTAAAATTAAGAGAAAATAAAATGACATTCAAATAAATGGGAAATCGGGCCATAGAGAGAATGAATGTCTCTCACCATGTGTATGCACAAAACTAGTTTAATGAATAAGAGTTCATGCATTTACTATAATGGACTGTGTTGGGTATATGTTGTTATAAATTAATGTATAACGAAGACCATGCATTTATTCCATATTCGATTTAATCTCAATCAAAGTTTAATTATCTATTCATTTCCGGTTGAAGAATCTCTTTTTTGTGCACACTAGAGGGTTTTGGGAAAATGAATCTATTTTCAATGTTTTAGGAGTATAATTGACTAAGAGAAGGCACCGAACTGTCAGTAAATCGTTGGAGGAGTAAGGTTAACATGAAATTATGGAATGGTCTATTTTGATCCAACTAATCAACTCTTGCATCGTTTTGTTTGGACCATGAATATTAATTTGTAAAAGAATTGGAAGGAGAGTCCAATCTCTATGATATGGAATCGCCTTGGAAGTGGTCAAGAGGAACATATAGAGACAAAGAATTCAAGCCAACTGAGTTTCTCTATCTTGTGAGGATTGAGTTCCAACTGAAATAAGATTTTAGAGTCCAATCTGCGTTGAGCTATATAGAAGCGTGACCATATTAAGATGTGACAATCACCATGGATATTAAGTTTAAGTGAATGTTTTCAGTACAATTTTCGGCATAAATACTGGAAAATGTGTTTTTAACCTTGTGTTGGCAATTTAATTTGAATTATGGAAACATGTCGTTTTCTGTTTTTCTATATATTTCAATTAATGATCGAAATTGTAAATGTGAGAAACATTGCCAAAGAGCTCCACTCTAGAATTTCACTCCACAACGTCATGCAGAGTGTGGAATGGGAATATGAATGGGTTATATTGCAGGTTTTCTTCTGTGGTTGAAGTGGTATCCACTGTCGGTGAAGTTTGCCTCCTGCAAGGTTCCATTGTCAAACCCACGAGGAGAAAGGGGTGCGTGCGCATATAACCACAGAAGACCCTATAAACGCCAAATGAGCCTCTACCGTGGCTATATAATTAAGTATACCATCTACGCTGAATGGGTGTTTGCAGCAACAACTACTTTGTGAATTTTAGGATTCTTTTGCTAATCTCTTTCCAGGAAGCAACTACTTTGTGAATTTTTGGTTTCTTTTGCTAATCTCCTTCTGGGAAGCAAAGTTTGTGCTGTGTCATGTGCTATATGCTCCTGCCTACTCCACATAAAGATTCCTTTCATGGTTTCTTTGACATCCATCTTCTTATAGTCGCATTCCATATCAGTGGAAAACTCAAATAAATATTTCAGTCATGGAGTTTCTATATTGAGTTCTGAGTGTCTTTGAAAACAATCTATTGATCGGAATGGCAGAGGGTTTGGTGATCCAATCACTTGCGGGCGTTGTACCATCTGAGCTGCTGGAGATCATTAAAGATGTGTTGAAGAAGAGTTTTTCCCGCAAGGAGAATTGCAAACGCCTCCAAAAAACCCTGGAAGGAATCACACCTGTATTACTTGACAACTTTGCGAGTAGTGTAGAGTTGTCTCAACCTAGCCAGAAGCTGCTCAACGAACTCTATCAGCCGCTGCAAGAGGGTAAGAGGTTGGTTAAGGCCTGTTCCAAGGTAAGTCGCTTGAATATCTTCAGGAGCTATAAGTATGCAAATAAAATTTAAGGCTTGGATTTGTATATTGTCAATTTCACTCAGACGAAAGGTTGGGCACATATCTGTTCTGAATTGCATAGCCTGTGAGTACAACAGAATCAACTTGTGACTATTGGGCATAGAATAAAGCATAAACTTGAGAATATTGACCTCAAAATGGAGGATAAACTTGAAGGGATTGGGCATAAAATTGACGCAATAAGGGAAGAATCTAACCTTAAGTTTATCGCAGATCAGATGTATCAATTGGAAATTGGTAAAGGGGCTTCCCAATCGAGCGTCCCAGAATTGCCAGATTTTAGAGTTGGTTTGAAGGGTTTGGTGTATGAGCTGAAAAAGCATCTCTTGCGCAATGATGCTCCACTTCTCGGAGTAATAGGCATGGGGGGCAGTGGAAAGACTACTATGGCATTAGCCCTCTGCAATGATAATGAATTCAAAGGTCATTTTAAGGAGATGATAGTTTCTAAAAGAGTTTCGCAATCACCGAACCTTAAGGGACTTCTTGAGAGAATGTGGGACAAGATTATTCGCCAGAAAAGACCTGAATTTCATGACGTCGAAGATGCGCATCAACAGCTGCGACAAAGGCTTCGCCAAATGGAACCTCAACCAACTTTGGTGGTGCTGGATGATGTTTGGGAAATTGATCATCTTGAAAAGATTTTGTTTGAAGGAAAAGGGTTTAAAAATATTGTTACAACTAGAAACAACAATGTTGTTAAATCTGATTACCGGTATGATTTTCCATGTTTGATAGAGCAAGATGCCGTGTCCCTTTTCTGCTTTTCGGCATTTGATTGAAAGTCCATTCTAGAAACAACAGATTACAACCTAGTCAAAGAGGTAATAGCAGAATGCAAATCATTTCCGCTTGCTCTTAAGGTGATTGGAAGGTCTCTCCATGGTCAGCCATGTGCAGCATGGATAACTGCCAAGGACAACCAATATATCAATATCACGAAACAGAAGTTCTGAAACGAATGGAAACAAGCATAGATATCTTGGAAGAAGAAGTCCGAGAATTCTTTCTGGATGTGAGAATATTTCCAAAGGCTAGAAAAATATCTGCTGATCCATTGTTAGACTTGGGTGTTTATGTTCATAAGTTGAAATGGAAAGCAACTTACACAATCTTAATAGAACTTGCGAGTCAAAATCTTGTGACTTTGGTGAAAAATAAAAAAGGTACCCTGGGGAATCCTTATGGCTGTAGTGGTGAGCTTTCCTTAATTCAACATGATGCATTGCGAGACCTAGCTATCTATTGGACCGAGAAGTAGCCTATAATTGAAAGAATAAAAAGGTTTATCGTGCCTCAGAAAGATTATTCTATTCACAAAATGTGGAAGAAGCATGTAGGGCGTGATTTCAATGCTCATATTGTTTCCTTCCACACAGGTTCGATGGAGGAGAAGGATTGGTGTCAGATGAACTTCCCTAATTCCAAGGCACTTATCCTGAACTTTTCTGCAACTGAATACTTTCTTCCACCATTCATGCAATCAATAGATAAATTAAAGGTTCTCATAATTGTCAATCACAATTCTAAGTGGGTTACTCTCAAAGGTATATCAGTCCTCTCTTCATTAACGCAGCTGAAAGTTATTCGGTTACAAAGAGTAAGTGTTCTTCCCCTCCAAGAATACTGTCAATCCTGGAAAAAACTATAGAAGTTATCCTTGGTTCTATGTGAGGGTTGTGGGAATACTACAAGATTACATATGGGGGTGGATTTAAATTTCCCCTATCTTCTTGAGTTAGCTATCGGTCACTGTAGTGATTTTAGGGAACTTCCTATGAGTATTTGTAGTTGTAATACCCTTAAACAGTTGTCTGTCACAAATTGCCACGATATTCATAAGTTATTGGAAGATATAGGTAATCTCAGCTCACTGCAGGTGCTCAAATTGTATGCATGCCCAAGTTTAAAAGAACTACCATATTCATTTTGCAAGCTAAGACAACTACAATTCCTTGATATTTCACTTTGTGGGTACCTAAAACAACTCCCAGATAAATTGGGCCAATTATCTAGTTTAAAAAAACTTGATATGAGGGAGTGCTCTCGTGTGAAGCAACTTCCCAAATCGGCTAGTGACTTAAGGTCTCTGGTTCATGTCATCTGTGATGAGAAGATTCGGCATCAGTGGTTATATATCAAGGCCTTTACCATTCCCAACCTTCGCGTGGAAGTTGCATAAGAACACTTCCATTTGGATTGGCTTGAATATTGATTGATTCATAATATATAGGATGGCACTTGCAGGGATTCTCTCTCTCTATGCAAATCTCCTGAGCCATGGTGAAAAACTAGGTGTCTAATAAATAGAGTTACATTGGAGCCTTGAACATTGCTGGTTGAAATTTGGAAAATAACAAAACCTCAGCATAATGGGGCTATGAGGTTTACTCAACAAGGAGCTCCGAGAGATCAACCCTACACAGTTGTTCGTAGTGATAGAAACAATTTATTGTGTGCCTGGAAGACACTATCCTACAACATTGAGACTTTGTCAACTGGTACAAAGTATAAATTACTTTTATACATGATATTTTTCTATCTAATCATGTTCTAAGTGCATAATATGATCAATTTTGTCCAACATCCGTGAACCTGGTAAACTTGCTGCAATTACTAAACTTTTGATGGCTTGGGCAGTAATAAAGAGCATGGCAACATCATGCAGAGTGTGGCTCATGGCATAATGGGTAAGATGGGAGAAATAGGCACAATCATTTAATTGCTACAATACCTGCAAGTTGGAAGGGAATACAGAGTTTGCACTTGTTATCATTGGAACATAACCAGTTGACAGGGTTTCTTCCAGAATGGATCTGGAAATTCAAGGATTTGCAAGTTCTCAGTTTCTCCAATAATTTGTTTTATGGAGAAATTCCCACCCAAGTATCTGAATTGAAAGCTCTTTGTACTAAACCCGATCCATCAGAGGAAGGCTCTAACTTATTAGCATTGGAACATAACCAGTTGACAGGGTTTCTTCCAGAATGGATCTGGAAATTCAAGGATTTGCAAGTGCTCAGTTTCTCCAATAATTTGTTTTATGGAGAAATTCCCACTCAAGTATCTGAATTGAAAGTTCTTTGTACTACACCCGATCCATCAGAGGGAGGCTCTAAGGAAAAAAATCTGTGGGAATGTTTTGATGTGCTGTCTGCTAATGGTTTCACTAGATCGGACAAAAATGATGCTATGTTCTGTGTTCAATTTCAAGGGCCAGGAACAAAAATTTCAACTTCAACTTCTTTATTTTTCTAAGGGTTTGATCAACTTGTCAAACAATAGGTTAACCGATAGAATTCCTTCATATTTTGGGTTGGTCAAAGGCCGAGTTTAAATATCTCCATCAATAAATTCAAAGGACATAGACACATAAAATATGGGGTCTAGACCAAAAAAATAAGTCAGATATTACTGCAAATACAACATGCAACTCAGATTCAAGACATCAAAATAAAAAAAAATTAATAAGTTCGCTTGCAAAGCATTAAAATATGGGGTTTTCAGAAAATAGAAAAAGATTCAACTTGGTTATTTGGGGAGGTTCATTTTATAAATACCTTGGGCAGGTTTTCGATGCAATCCATGAGAATCAGTACCCGAATGAGAAAGGTCCCCCATACGACAACTTGTTGTTATGAAAAAATTGGAATGTGACTACCCGAGCTTGGATACTCTTTGCTTGATACATTGTACTCGACTCCGCTTGGTCCACTTGGATACTGCGCTTTGATACCCCACTATTACCATTTCATCATTGACCCATTATGCATTCAGTAAGGAAGTTCGAGAACAAAAGACAGTCGATCCTAATCCATTCCCTCAGATTCCGTAGACCGAGAGTAGATTCTTGCTCTAGATTGATCTCGAAATACAACATCATCAGGGGGGTGGGCAGCATCTTGAATTTACTTCCTCCTCAGAGGCCAATCCGGCGTGCATCTCAACAGCTATGGCATCAACTACCTCAAACGATCAAGGGGTAGAGCATCCCTGCAGAAAGCCCTCCAGAAGGTTCCACTTGCAGGCGGGAATAAAAATTTATCAAAAAATAAAAATAGAATCGTTCTCTTCCTTAAAAGTATTCAAATTGAATTTTAAACCAATGCGTGAGCGAGGGCATAATTTTTTGGAGGGGAATTGGAATTAATTTAAAATTTAAAATTAAATAAAAATTAAATAAAAATTAAATTGCAATAACAATATTTAAAAAAATAATTATATATAATATTAAATTAAAAATTTAATATAAATAAATAAAATATTAAAATGCATATGAATTATTTAATATGTAAAACTTATAAACATAATTAATTAGTAGTTATAATTATTTATGTGATCATCTTTAAATTAAAAGACTCAAAATTAAATTTATCTTGTTTTTCCTTGTTTTAATATAGACATAAAAAGGTATGATAAAATGCCCTCTTTTAAGGTTTGATAGTTATTATTATTTTTTACTAAGCTTTCATCTATCATAATGAGGCCAATTGCCCAGATTTAGCATTATGAGAGTTGTTATAGTTGCTACAACACCACCCAAAATTTTGTGCATTTGTCAAACTCTGATGTTTTCCCCATTCGAACTTTACATGTTGCCCCCACACATCATGTGTTGCCTCAGATGTTGACATTATGATGACATTATAGTTTTGAAGGTGTGTCGCTTCGGTGATGTGCCAAGAGACTCCCTTCACTTCAAAACTTATCTTTCCCTAGTATGTATCGCAACCAACAGAAGCAGTGAATGTGGACAAGCAGAATTTCATTTTGGATCCCATTATGTTGACTACACTAGAGTTTGGGAGAAACCATAATTTGGAAAGAAAGTGACCCCCTTTTTGTGTTTAACCTATGCCTCTAAGGGCATAGTCTCATCGACATCGCACACCATGGTGATATTTATTGCATAGCATGTCACCCTAGGCCCTTGACTGGTCCTATGCCTCAGCATGTGCAATAGGGTTTGAGAGAATTATATATTTTTCTCGGCATCATTGAAACCTTAGGCATTAGTGATTGAAGGTCCAAACCTACCATGAATTAATCCTTACTCTCGAGGGTGATTATCATCTTCACCTTCTCATCTTATCTTGAAACTGGATCACTCATATGCATCAGGGTTTACAAGGTACCTCGTATAGCATTAGTCCTCATTCCCTCTCATTTCATTAGGTTTGGGGCAAGTAGTTGTTGTTGGGAGTTATCTTGTCATCAACCTACATTTTCAAGGGTGTTTTCCCAATGGTCATATTGTGCATGTGCCCTTATTCTCTCCATTAATTTATGGTTTGGATTATTATGGTCTTGTTCATATGTTATAAAATCCTAAGTTATCATAGCCATGAATCAAAGGTTAAAACCTTTTCCTCTTGAATTTCACTTTGGCACGTATTACTCGGGTTTCTCTCCACCAAGTTTTAAGGAATCATATCCATCATATCCATGTGCATAGGCATTATTTTCCCAAAATAAGGTTTGTTTATGTGTGAGAGAGTAAGCCTCCAAAGCTTGGAATTTCGCTTCATATGTTAATATTAGAAGGAATGTTTGAACATTCAAGTCATAATCATTTACAAAACTACCTGAAAGTCTCTAGTGTAATTATCACAAGATATACTTAAGTTGAGGATAACCTGATCATGATCGTTGAAGTCCTTACTTAATGCATGCCCGAAATTCTACTATTTGGTTGATAACCAGATCTTTATATTGCGAATGTGAAACAAATTTGGATAGTGATACCCTAGAGCCATAAAGAGACTTACTATTTGTATTAGTATTCATATTGTTTTATGTTGTGGCTCATGCCTTCTTGTAATGTGGCATCGCAAATATTTTCTTAAACCACTAAGGGGGGAACACCAATTCGAAAGGAATAAAGACACAGTGGTCTACATACAAGAGGGCTCTCGACCATATGTGTATTTGGTCACTTCTTCTCATGAGGTTGGTGTGTGTGCACATGGATAAACCAATCCAGGTTTTCGTTGAAAGCATTGCCCCAAACGATGAAAGGAGCATCGCCTAACTGGGCCTCACATGAAAATTTGGAAAGCACCAAGACATTGGTCACTAAGAAAGCATTGGGTAAGGGTGAACATGCGAGACTATGAGAAACAAAACACTTGAGTCTTCCAACCTTTTGATACGGTTGCAGAAGTAAAGGCTAAAGCAGAGGAAAATGCATCAGTCATTTATGTACCAATGCCATTTGTTTTTGCAACTATTTTGGAAGCAATGAATGCCAAACTATACTTGTTTTTCGGCATTAAGGAGGGCGTTACCCGACATGGTATGGTACGTGTAAAGAGAACTTAAATGAGCAATCGAAGACTCGACTTATCGGGTCAAATTGTCAAGCCTGGTGAGTGCAAAATTGATCTTTATATGGAATCGCATTGGCTACATATTAAGTCGAAGCATGAAATCCAACGATATGGTGAGAAGGAACCACTTAGGAAGAAGACTTATTTAAATAATAAATATTGGATTCAGGGCTTGGCAGGTGTTTAATTAAAGTGGCCCATGCTTGGAGTTTTGGCTTTATTGGCCAAACATGTGAGGATCAACACAATTGCATCCAAAGGTCACATTTAAAGAACTATTGGTCAAAATCTCGGTGGTCACCACAACACGAATGCGCACTCCAAAGTAGAGCATAAAAATCAAATGGTAAAGGGAGTTAACGAGTTCTGATCATTACGAGAGAGAGAGAGGACGAGCTGTGCTTTTATTTTGGGTGATATGAACATTTATATACAAGTTAGATGCCATGATAATATGGCATGTATGTATGTATATTATTAACATCCCATAACAAGGACCTTTTAATTATGGCAATGTGTTATTAGGGTGCAAGCGAAGCCACAGATCAATGAAGACGTTAATAAAACGATCTTCTAGGAGTGGACTTTGGCTTCTAAAATACAATGATAAGGCTCCAAAAGGATTGCATAGGTGTTAGCACTAACGTCCACCAACCAGGCCATAGTGAGACCACACGTAGCTAAACATACATAGCTAAGTAACATGGATTTACATTTGAGCCCTTAGCTTTGCCTGCTAAATTTCTAAAAAACATGGGCATGGAAATCTTCTTTGTTGTTTGCAAACTCCTTATAACACAAATAGTTTAATTTTAGGTCTGTCTTTAGAGAAACAACTATAGCTTAATGTTAGACCTGACTATATAATCTTCAAGGGTGATTTCAACCCATTGTTTGTATAGATTAAATTCTTGAGATTGAAGTCAACAGGACAGGCTGGAAATTGATAGTAGAAAAGCATTAGAGAAAAATCCACTGGTTGGAGGGATCTATAAGCTATTTCCTGGGATTGTTTGTTGGGCACGTCTTGTGATGTGTTCGCTTGGGGTATTGATTTTTAGATTGACCTGTGAATAGTATTCATAGAATTAAATTTTGTTTATTTGCTAAAATGGAACTCCTGGCAAAGATAGTAGTCAAGAAATTGAACAAATCCATCTTTGAATGCAGACCTAGCCATGAAATCTATCATCCTAGCATTCTTAAAGAACCACAAGGGACTTTTTGATGCTAGCAGTACAATGTATTTTCCTCACTAACCATCCAGTAATTTGTCTCCTACAAATTTCTTTATGTGCCTATATCCATGACAATATTTCAAAAATGACATTTCAGCTGCCTAGAAGAATATAAAAGGGATTAGAACTTGTAGTAAAAAATGTTACCATGCTATCTTAAATATGTAATTGATTATTTAATTAGTTTCTTCATTCATCATGGCCCTCTCAATCCCATGCCAATAGAATGGGGTACCTCATATGATATATCAAGCCTTGCAAATGTGGGAAAATAGTAAATCTTTCTAGTAAAAGTGGTTTAGCAATCAAAATTCTTCAAGCTTATTTCTGGTCAAGGGTTTTCACTATAATATGCGATGGGGAGGAAGAAATATGTGCCTGCTCCTTATGAAATTTTCTCCATCCCAAGAAATCCTTTTTAGAGTTTCAATTCCATTACAAGTTGAAGTGAATATCTCCATAAGTGATTTCTATTTTTATTTATTTTTAAATTGTGACGAATAAATGATTGAATGTGTTCATTCTTGGTAGTTCTAAATGTTGTTTCTCATGAAACACAGATTGCATTAACCCTTCTCAGTGCAGAGTCTTCATTATTATCAAGAACAGACAGCTTTCTGATTTTAGACATAAAAATAATTACTTCATGATGAATATTAGCTAGCTTCTCTTTCACAGCATCAACCTTCTTAGTCCATAGCACAATTGCGATCTGACTGATTGTCTCTTGCTCCATTATTTTTGCAGCTTAATGTCCCTGTCAATGTTGTTGGCACTTTACCTTTGTGAATTTACTCCAAATTTGACATGCTAAGCCCCCGATCATCTCTAGTCGCCCTTAGTGATTCGATCACCTGCATTGACATAAACCAGAAAGAATGCATAGAAAATCAAGAAAAACCTATTCCAGCGTAGAAATGAGACATCTTACAAGAAAATCAAAACTGATTAATATGACAGCTAGTCCACCTTGTAACGAAACGTCTCTGCACCTAGTGAAAATAAGGATGGCTTTACATATGTTTAGGGTTAACCTGCCCGTTGCTCCTTCCTTTTACTGGTTTTCATGAGAATCTTGGATCTTAAGCTTATAATGGTGGGTGCGAGTGTCCTGCCCTATTAAACCATCATATATCATTCAACAATTAAATCCATGCATTTGCACCATTGCATCGGCATATGAATTTGCATCAATGTACTGAATTAATATGACTTCAAATTTTGAAATTTTCCTGCAAGATAACATTTATCATTAAAAAAATCTGATCAAACATGAAGTAATCTCATGAATCCTTTAGATTTATATTGCAATATCCATCTCAGATCGATAGATTCAGAATCTTAAATATTCTTATAAAAATGAATCCAGTTTCTCAAAAATATTAAAGAAGCTCAAACCACATAATAAAATAAAAAACCAGTAATTCAAATGAAATAAAATAGTACTTTGCCAATACTTCAGCAAAAATGGTTCAACACTAACATAACTTTAAAAATTATTGAACTCTAACGCGGAGCTACAAGAAAATATCTTTATTCAAATCGAAATAAGGCAACACAATTTAGAGAACCTTTGAGAAAACCATTAACAAGTACATGCATCTCCAGTCAAAATTTGCAGTGCTCCTCGGGTTTTCACATTTGCAAATAGAAAAGTTGGATACCTAAATTATTCGAACAAAAATATGCAGTTAGGAAGATTCACATATTGTTGGTCCCCTGTCTGAATCGAATGGAAAATTGTGCCAAGATGATATTTCAGTAAGAGGAGATTTAAAGGTGCGATTCCACATTTGTAGCTGAAACCATTGGCGTCTAATTGATTGTGTTAAGTCCAATCTTTTTATTGTTATTGATGATCATGGGCTCTTTCCAAAAACCAGTGCACAATGCATCATCTCATGAAGGAATTTTATCTGCCGATGTGTGCCATTCACTTTGATTTGGATCATATTGAGGGGAAATTCTACTAGCATCAATATTATCAAAGGGTTTGGCTACATTCTAAACCATTCTGATGAAAGCGAAGAAAATCATGAATAGATTCCCCAATCCTGCATCTTGAATATTGGACTTAGTAGAATACCTGAAGAATGGAGTTTCAAAAACCGCAGATTGTTGAGACTGAAATTGCACCCGAAAGAAATGGCAATAGATCCCCCAATCCTACATCTTGACTATTGAACTTAATAGAATCCATGAAGAATGCATCTTTGAAAACCACAGATTGTTGAGACTAAAATTGCACCAAGAAGAAATTGCATTAGATCCCCCAATCCTGCATCTTAACTATTGAACTTAGTAGAATCATTGAAGAATGCAACTTCGAAAACTATAGATTGTTGAGACTGAACTCGCACCCGGAAGAAATTGTAGTAAGGCAGTTGCAAGAACAAGACCCACAAAAAAAACCCTAATCACGAAGCCAGCGGGAGATAACATAAACACATGTTTTGGGTGGGAGAAATGTTATTTTAACTCGAGGTCTAAAATTTAAAAGAAAATGGAATACTCTCGCCCTCCATTTTTCCAAACATCATTTTTAATATTATGCCTTCAAATATCATTTTAATATCATACCCATTGTTTTTCTTATGGATGTTGAGCGCACTCTGTGATTCTTTGTAATGCCAACAATTGATTTAAAAGGAAGCTTCAAAAATCAATTCAATTTCATTCTAATAAATTTATTTTAAAAACATTGATGGCGAACCACACAATGAGTGGTTCGAAAGGCGTGTACCTTAAAAAATTTATGTGATTTATCCATAAGAGTTTTTAAAGAAATTAATTAATTAATTATTAAAATAAAATTGAGATAAAATAGTAAATTTAGGAGAGGTTTTTGCAACCCATGGTTTTGCTCATGGTATTCCACCTTGCCAACAAGGGGGAATTAACTCGATCATAGGTCCCAACTAGACCTGCTCTCGTTTGGAATGGCTAATCCCAACGGGTATTAAGGATTATTATAAGGGTTATGGGAATAATTAGTTAGTGGTTAAGGGATTAAGGATTAGGAGCTTAGGGCTTAGGGGAATAGGGGCTTAGGGGTTAGAGGTTTATGGTTTAGAGGTTAGGGGAATAATGAGATAGTGGTTAAGGGGTTAGGGATTGGGGGCTTAGGGGTTAAGGGTTAGGGATTGAGGGCTTAGGGGTTAGGGGATTTAGGAGCATTTATGGGTTAGGGGAATAATGAGTTATTTTTTAAATGGGTTAGGGGTTAAGGGAATATTATGCATTTAGAGGTTAAGGGGTTAATATTATGCATTTATAGGTTTATGGTTTAGAGGGTTAAATGGGTTAGGGGTTTGGGGGGTTAGAGTTTGTAGGGGAAGGATTTTAGGGGCTAGAGTTAGGCTTTGCTTTCATTAGGTTTTAGGGGGTTATATGGGTTAGGGGTTGGGAATTAGGGTTTAAGGGGTTAGGGTTAAGGGTTTAAAGGTTTGGGATTTAAGGGGTTAGGGGTTAAGGGTTTATAGGTTTAGGGTTTAGGGGGTTAAATGGGTTAGGGGTTTAATAGGGGTTTAAGGGGTTAAATGGGTTAGGGGTTAGGGGTTAAGGGTTTAGAGGTTTATGGTTTAGGGATTAAATGGATTAGGGGTTGGGAATTAGTGTTTGAGGGGTTAGGGGTTAAGATGATAGTTTCATTAGTCTCTGTTTGTGCACAATAGTTTCTTATTCTTTGTGCCTCAATGTAGCAATTTTGTAATTATTGTTTCTTGTTGCCATGTCTTATTTATTTATTAATTTATTGTATTTTTTAGCCATTGCTTTACATTTATTGATGAAAATGTCTATTGCAATCGAACCAAATGTATGTTCAATCTCCAGTTTCAAACTCAGCGACAGTGTTGTCACACAATTTAAGTCCAGATAATGGCCATCTGATGAAGTCTTAACCACCAGAATACACCTTATGACTACTCCAGAAAATCTTAAGTTCGAGTGTCCTGGAAATACCCTTGTTTATTGTAAAAAAATCCTAATGTTGTCGACCTTGTCCCTTAACAGACCAAGGAAACATATGTGACTGAGAGGAATGGAAAGCATTACAAAGTTGAAGAGAGTACAAAATACTAAGATGGTTTAAAGGATAAGCTTGAAGAATGTAGCAGTGTTGAAACAACTAAAATTTGTCCCAAACAAATAGTTGATAATGCGAAACCTTCTTCTGTACCAGTCAAGCAAGACTACATTCATGTGAGAGCAAGAAGAGGCCAAGCAACTGATAGGCATAGCCTGGAAGATAGGGTATGGTTCCCTCTTTTTGATGAAATATTTGATCTACATTTTGTCTATCGAAGATTAACCATTTTAACCTTGCCAAAAAAATGGAATTAACCCAATCGTAGTTCCCAATATGTCATGATATATATTAGCTATAGATATATATGAGAAGGAATAATAAAGACATATATTGATAGAGGTGGTGAGGCAAGGGGAGTCACATTAAGGGAGAGATGGAGATAAAATGAAGGAGAGGGGAGAGAAGGAATGGAGAGAGAGAGAGAGGGAGAGGAGTGAGAGAGGTAGAGAAGGGTAAGAGAGGGAGATAGTGACACAAAGATGGAAGGGGGACAGAAAGAAGGATAGAGGGAGGGATATAGTGAGAGGACTGGAGGGTAGAGAGAGAGAGAGAGAGGGAAAGAGAGAGCGAGGTAGGAGAGAAAGGAAGAGAGAAGAAGGACAAGAGATAGGACTTAAGAGAGAGGAACCGGTATCATAGAAGAAATAATATGTGACCAAATTACTCTATATGGAGATGGGAGATAGGGGCACCCTACCTACCTACTAAATGTCTAAACCAAATGTGGTGTAAACGTCTGTAATGGTGGTCAATTATACGAGGAGAGGATTTTATGAGGAGGCACTAGATTTTTAATGTGATATGAAAAAAACAAGTACCGAACCTAACCATTTCCAATGACCACACATATACAACAGTGTGAATACAAAGGGAGTGTGAATTGAGATTGCTAAGTACTGCTCCTATAAAATAAAATAAAATATCAATTAAGTAAAAAGCAGATATAAACTAAACTATACTAGAAATGATTTTTGTATTATAGTAGAATGAAATGGAAGAGATGAACTGTGATGCAGAAATATGCAAATACTATTGAAAACAAGAGAATACCCTCAAAGAATTAAAAAATCCTAACAGCAGGACTGAACTTTAGTATCTGCCTATCAAAATTTCAGTTTTGTTCGAGCATAAATTGAAGGATGTAAATTCAAGAGTGCAAACGCAGCATGTACAATGGATTAAAACAACAAATATATTAGGCCCACTCTACACAAATCTGCAATCTGAGAATTCAGGATAAAAAGAGCAGGCTCCAACAACAATTGCATAGAAGTATTTATTACTCAAATAGAAGAATGTCACAGCAAGTTGTCATCTCACAAAAGCTCCTACTACAACCTACAAGCTAACAATACTCACTCTTATTATCTATTTCTACAAATGTCTAACTAGTGTGCCCATCCTTTTCATTTATAAGTTAAGAGAAGGTGTTGTTAGAAAACAGGCTAATGATAGCGTTAGTGGTGCATCTCCCTTGAGCATGAGAAACTCCCTCATAACTTTTCCTTGTATGCAAGGCTTTTCTTTTAGAGTAGTGCATTATCATAGTAGATATAACTCCTCTCCTGAAGGTGCCTCATTCCATAAGTGTGCACTCATGAATGCATCTGAGATGATGGTGTTAATCTCCTCAACTAGTGTGCCATACTTGGTGGGTGTGAACCAACAACTAGTTCATCTATCCTCAAAGGTGTCGTTATAAGCTTCTAGCTGTATTTAATAATCTTTTTGACTGGTGTACCACAATCTAGCTCTGCAATCCTAGTGCTGCTCAACTTCTCAAGGCTGAGGTGAGACCAACTCGGACCAACTAGGTAATCTAACACTCTTGAGAAATTTTTTTTTTCCAATAACCCAAGATTCTCCCCCAACTTGTCAAACTTCCCCTTTGTTAGGAGCTTTGTCAAACTATTAACCATATGCAACTTTTTTCAGAATGTGGTCCAACACTACTAACTCCCTAATGAACTTGGAATCTTAGGAAATTGTATTGAATATCAATGTGTTTGAAATGGTCATGACACATTGGATTTTCATAGAGCTTGATGTAACTTTGATTCTCACAAGAGACAATATTGTGCTTCAACAACTGAATGGTTGACTCTACAATCAAGTTGCAAATCTAGATAGCTTCATAATAAGTATATGAAATTTCCATATGCTTTGCTTCAATGGAACTGAATGCAATTGTTTCTTTCTTCTTGTTGATTTAATAAAAAATATTTATAAAATGATAATAACGATGTTTAAAATGAGCCTTATGATGGTCTATTTATACACATTGATTTTTCACGAGGTGTAGGGGTATGTTTATAACATCACTTCCCTTGAAAGCTTTGTCTTGAAAGCACAGTAATTAGAATTTTCTTTAGTTAAGCACATTTTTGTGGTGGAATTAAGTTTATCAGATATCTATTTATACTTTGTAGAGGTTTGACTTTGTTTGTCCTTTGAGTGTTGGTGAGGTTTCTTTGTATTTTTTGCATCATAGTCTAAAGTCTTTTGACCTGATTGTTTAACATGAAAGCTTTATGCTTATTGGCAATATATTTTAAATACCGGCATGATCAAGAAACCATTATGGTTAATTAAATTACTAATTAGGTACTACAGAAAGAGGATGATGTTGAGAGGGCTTACCTGGGTGACTCTGGGAGCAACCCTGAGGTGGTCAGACAAAGCTCTTCTAAGTTACAAATCTGAAGAGAAAAAACTGGTGATGTATACGTGGTTGCTCCACTTGGGCTCTATGGAAAATCTTGGCAGAGAGTGTTTACCTTTCCGTGTCTTCACGAAAGTAGGTTCTCTGGTCATAGAATAAGATCACTACATGTAGGTGATGGTTCTATAGTAAGTTCTCAGCCTTATCTTCAGAATGGATAACAGAGAGAATCAGGTTTGAATACAGGATATAATTTGATGAATTTGGAGATTTAGAGTTAAAGAAAAAATTGTGGTGATGTTTGTATGAGTGCTAGTTTGTAGGGTTTTCAATTTTTATAATTTTCTTTGTTGTGCTTTCTACCATGCTACCTATTTTCTTTCTTGTTTCCCTAGCATTTTAACTTTTTCGATATCTATCTCTCTATTTTTTCTTGCCCCATTTGAATTGTAATCCTTATTTGGTAGGTGTTTTCTTCAATATAGTGTGAATATTTTTCCATCACACAGCTTCTGTGGGGTTTGTCTATGAAAATAGCTTGTAAGTCGCATTCATCAGGGTATTTGATGAAATGAAATGATTATCGATGATCACCAACTAATGATACCTGCAGAGATTTACTCTAACAATTCTACAATTTTCCTGTGCCAACAATTATACAACATTTTAACCTCATGAATTAGTCTCCTATGTTCTCTTAGCTGATTCTATAAGCACTTATTGTTGTTGTCAAAGCTTTTACTCTCTAGTCCCATTGAGCTATTTCAATTATTTGTGGACATTGATCTATTTTCATTTCATTTCTTCAATTTTTCTGAATGTTATGCATTTCCTTTGGCCAGTGCCTTCTTTCTTACCTATGCTTTTTCTACTTAAGAATTCCAACCAGCCAGAGCAACAGGGGTGGCAGGAGCCACGCAGTCCAGCCAAAGCCCAGCAGGGGCAGCGCAGAGGTAGCAGGAGCCACGCAAGGCTGACACAGGCCCAATCAGGGCAGTGCAGGGGTAGTGTAAGTCCTTCAGGTGTGACGCAGGCCCTTACTGAGCAACACAAAGGCCGACGCAGGCCAGTTAGGCTAACTTAGAGGGATTCAGAGCAGCGTATTACTGCCATTTTTATTTCTTTGTTGGGTGAACCAATTTTGGTGCCCAGGATTGTTGTATTTAGATTCTGCATAATAATGAAAACCCTCCAGAACTAGCTGCACCATTTTTCCAACATTAGGTTTTTATCGGGGATAGTTGTCTAGAAAATCTGTGTGTCACTTTGTCTATGAGCATGTTATTCAATATTTGATTTGTATGTGTAGGTTGCTAGTTGTATTTACTATTTACTTCGCTACGTTATTGAATATTTCGGAAATTAACTTGTAACTTAATTCAAGTAGGAGAAGTAAATCAAGATACTGCAATAGGGTTTCTTAGATTAAGAAATTTTCACATTCCCTAGTTCTAGCCCCATAATTAGGTCACCTAGGGCAACAATTTCCCAGGAATCTAGCTAGAGGAAAAATTCTATCTCCTAGAGGGAACTACATTGCTGGGTGCCCTCACTCTCCTCAGAACTTGGGCCAATTCCAACAGTGGAATATCTAGATACCCCAAGCCCTAGCTCTAGGATCAAGTTTTTCCTAGGTGTTCCCAAGGATAGAACCTAGTAGGATCAATTTGACCTATCGAAGTAAAAAAACTTGTATGATCCTTTCCCATCACCTTGTCCAAGATATGAACATCATTGGTTGCTAAATTCCATCCCCGAACCTTGGCTGGGTCCACTTGCCGCCATGTGGTCCTATTTGGCGTCAAAGTCCTTTCATCAAGGACCATTTGGGAATCCAAGTTCCCTAGGATTTTAGGGATTGAGAACTTCCTTCATAAGTCTTATTATTCTTCCTCAACCCTTCAATCCCCATCCTCTCTCCCTAGAAGATAATTCCCTTGCTTAAAAGGAAAACATGTCCCACTCTTTATTTTATCTTAGGGAAAGGTTTTCGAGGGTCACTTCCCACCTATTCATTGACCTATACTCTACAATTGACTTCCTAAACTACCGGGACTCCACCCATCGGTCAAAGTCCGTGAAGAGAAAGGAGCCTTAGTTGTGGTGACAATGGGCTAAGCCTCCATCGTTTCCCTTGTCCTAGTAGTTGCACTCTTAGGAACCCCTTTTAGATCCACTACTAGTTTGAGTGGTAACAAGTTGTTCACAATTCCATTTGTGAACAACTCTTTGGTATGCCCATTGTTGACTTACTACAGCTCCAAGATGAGAAGTCCAGGGCTATGGAGGTTGCCCTTCTTCTCACTGAATCAATCCTCTACAATATAGTGAACTAGGGCTAGTTGGTTGGCCCACTTGACTGTTACTTTAGTCCTTCAAAGTCTGCACATCCTTAGGCCCTATATACCTGCCCTTCTACCAATTTTGTTGTCCTTCACCAGAACAAGAGTCAGGGCTCTTCTTTGACAGTAACCTAACAACCCTCCAACTGTACTTGGCCTACCATCAATCTGCCCAACCACATTCAATTCCATTTACTAATCTAGGTCCCACAATATTGTCTTTATCTAGGGCTCTTCAAATATTCCACCTAACAATGGTTTGAGTCCTCTAAAGATCACTGTTCTTGTGTATCGAAAATTTGATCTTTTTTTTCCAATCTATGAAAAAATATGAACTACTCCTCTTATCATACTTCTAACAATCTGTAGATGACTGAACTAGGGTCACAAATCAGCCACTAACAATCCATTTACTAATTTTTTATAGGTTTCTTCAGATCTTTGTCTAAAAATCTATGGAAATTCCACCAAAATAAACTCCTTTGCATGTCAATCCATTCTTCATATGGCACATTTCTTCTGCATGTTCAATATTCTACTCAGGTTCCACCCTCCTTTGGATCTGTTGTCTCCACACATACTGAATCTGCAAACCATCTTCCAGATCTGCGGTCTTTATTGCAGAAATAAACCTCGCTCTAAGGGTCACAACCCATCTTCTTTAACGCAAATTTGTCACAGTCTTAAGGTCATACCTTATGAACTAAACATGCTAGGAAACTGTCCTAACTAGGGCATTATACTTATGTAGTTCTAATTTTTGTAGAACAAACCCTATCCACACATAGAATAAACACGACTCTTGCCTCCATAAGAGACTCAACCTAGTTCATATGGATCCATAGATTTTGGGCATTTCTTTTACTGAATCTTGAAATGAACTTCGGATCTCAATGTCAACCCTCAAACTAGGGTTAAATCAGTCAATATTATGCCTGCATCAACTTCTGTTATGGCTCTAAATTACAGTGCAAGGCCTCTTCCATTTATGTTGGTATTTATCACGGACCTTGCGGCTTACTAACGACCGCAAGGAAAGATGGTATAAACCCTCTCTTCTATTTCATGTAGAAAATATAACCAACGGGATTCAATCTAGTCTTGTAATCATGTACTAAAACAAGACATCAAATCCTTCCTACAATTTGTGGAAACAAAACACAATCGCACAATCACATATAAGTAAGAGAAACAAGTTATCAATCACACAACACAAGATTTATCTAGGGAAGAAACTGCTCAAAACCCTCTATCTCTATTTTTTATTAAGTCAAGGAATCATGAAACAACACAATGCTTAATCTCTCTTGAGATTCTCCAGCACTTTGCCAATTGTCTCCTGTTGATCTAGGAAAAATCGGTCTAGTACTTAGCCAATTCTTAGCCTTCCTTCAAGCTTCCTTTCTCACGCAATTCCTATGGAATTATCTCCATATTAATTAGGAAAATCAACCTTCCTTGATTCACAATCCATCATGGCATCCCAATGACTTTATAATTGCACATGGGAAATTTTCTATAAATACAAATGATAGTTATGTTCCTCTGCACTGTGTTACAATAAGGATCAAGGGTCTTTTTATTATTTAAAACAAGATAAAACCCTAAAAAAAAAACCGTATCCGGAGGAGATGTAACACCAAGAGTTTATGGACCCCGTTGGGGTTAGTTGGGCAGCCAACTTCCCGGGGTCGTAACTTGGTCATATGATCTTCTTTTGATGCACACGATACCTCATTAGAAAGATATATCCGAGGACTACAATTATTAATACAATTTATATGAAATCTCCAAAAATTTCATGCCCAAAAAACATTGTTTGGGGCCTCAAAACGACTTCAAAAGTTCAGGACCCGAAAAACTGACAAAAACACTAAATTGTGCTATAATTAAGGAAACTGAAAAACTGAAAGAGACAATGGCGAGGGCCAAGTGGAATAGGTGGGTGGCCACCAATATCCACCTCGATCATCTTAAATCAAATTTCTTGAGCTAACTCAATCATCATGACTTAGTTAATTGACACAAGTTGTTATGAGACGAAATTACAATTTATTGTCCGATTTATTTAAGGGAAAAATAAATTAGATGCCTCACATTCCTCACTCTTGGTACATCAAAACTTCTCACCAGTGTGGGTGCATTTTTTTTGTCCTTTCTAGTCACCAATTTCACTGTTTCTTGTTGCAAATTTCAACACTCCCTCTCAACAAGAAAGGAATTCAATCTATCCCCATCTGGTACCTTTGGAATGTTCTGCATGTTACACTTCTCTAGTGTTGTTTGCACCTGCAAATCCTGAAATTGAATAGCCTCTGAACAACTGAATCAGTATAATGCATCTGTCATCAGAGTCTTCTGACTGTTGCTAGCTACTGCACCTATCTAGTACTGGATTCTCTACACTACTACTGACATCTGCATCTGTGCCCTTTGAACTATTGCTAAATCTATTTGTGCTCAAGTATTTGACATTTGTCACTCTGATTTATGTCTTGCTGACATCTGACTACATCAATCTCACTGATCCTTCCTACTACTGCTATACTATGGGCTCCTTGTAGCCAGGTTCGATCCATGAGACATGCCATCTCAATGGACCTTGCCCAAATTTCTTATCTTGGGATTATGTCTACACATAACCCCACCTTACACCTCGAGGTATGGCTGCTCCCTCTTCCAATATGGCTCGAAATTTCTGCCTCATGGAGGTCTCTTCTTTAGTGGACAGTTCCACTCGATCTCGTCTCTGCTTCTCCAATTGTGGCTGCTACTCCACAACCTTCTAAGACTGCTTCTCATGAGGATGCATGTTGAGAGGTAATTTATGCTCCCTCTAAACCACCAATTCTATAACTTCTTCCTTTCTCCTCAAAGCTTTGCATGCATCTGGTACCTCAAGTGCATATAGGTTCTTGACTCGCACACAGTGTAATTGTCTCGAAGTTACAAAAAGTTTCTAAAAAAGAGTTGATTTTAAATCGATGATATCTCCCTCATCCGATCTATGATTTGATGGATTTTTTTTTTCCCTTTTGGGTAGATTTTTGCAAGGAATCCAAATATTCTATTTTTTTTCAAAAATTTTACACAAAAATATTTAGATATTCTCTACAAACTGGCCACCCAAAAAATTCCTTCTCTGATACCATGTAGAAAATCTAACCAACGAGATTCAATCTGATCTTGTAATCTACTAAAACAAGATACTGAATCCTTCCTACAATTTACAGAAACAAAACATGATCGCATAATCACATATAAGTAAGAGAAATAAATTATCAATCACACAACAAAATGATGTATTTGGGGAAAGCAACTAATCAAAACCCCTCTATCTCTATTGTGTATTAAGTCAAGGAATCATGAAACAATACAATGCTTAATCTCTCATGAGATTCTCTAGCACTATGTCAATTGTCTCCCATTGATCTAGGCAAACTCGGTCTAGTACTTAGCCAATTCTCATCCTTACTTCAGCATGCCTTGCTCATGCAATTCATAGGGAATTAACTCCTTATTAATTAGGAAAATCAGTCTTCCTTGATTGTGCAATCCATCATGGCATCTCAATGACTTTATAATTGCACATGGGAAATTTCTCTGAATGCAACTGATAGTTATGTTCCCTTTAACTTCTATCTCAACTGGGTATTCCTCGATACTGACATGCATGCAACTATTAATAGCGAATTATCAGTTATATGATTGATCACTCATTATGAATTAAATCTAATTTAATTCACTGGACCTCTCACTAGCTCATCACTCAGTTAGAACTAGTTAAAATGATTTTAAATCATTTAATTGAGTTAATTACACTTGCACCCCACTAATGCATCAACTTCAACTGGACCCCAAAAATATTAGAATCCCTCTAGATGCCTCATATTAGACCCTCAACTCGAATTTATTGAGCTAACTCAGTCATCATGACTTAATTAACTGACACAAGTTATTATGAGATGAAATTACAATTTATTGTCCAATAAATTGGAAAAATAAATTAGATGCCCCACATTCCTCACTCCTGGTGCATAAAAATTCCTCACCAGTGTGGGTGCATTTTTTTTGTCCTTTTTGGTTTCCAATCTCACTGTTTTGTTGCAAATTTCAACATTTCAAAATTTGATGCGGCCTTCACACAAAGACACCATTGAAATCACATGCCCAGATTCTCATGAGAAACCTCTCTTAATATTGATCTGCCAGAAGAGAACCAACAATATGCCATCCTACTTCCTAGTGCAAACTGACCATTAAGGTATGGAACATTCTTCTGAACCCTCACATGATGATCTTTCTCTTGGAGGATGATCATGACCTCCCTTTAGCAACCCTTACTCGGCCCTCGTACTTGACCTACTTTAGGACTACATCTCTCTTCACCCCCTTGATGTGCCAGATAGTGGGAATACATGTCAAACATGCTAAGATGTGCCAAGTGATAAGGCATGCCAAGATGTGCAAGGGTGTGTCAATGCGTGTGAGGGACTGTCAAGACAACAAAAGGGAGAAAAAATTTAAACTACAAGGAAATGAACACATAAGATGGTTAATAAGTCATCAATTTACCTTTTCCAAGAGGGGCAAGCTAGGCACACTAACACTAGGCAGAAATAGGTGCCAAGTGAAAAGTCTTAGTGCATTCTAAGTGCTAAGTATTCCTTTGTTGCTTCTCATCTACTTTCCAACAATTGATCATCAAAAATAAATTTAGTATTAAACCATGCTAAATCATACCAAGGCATCTCAATATATTCCATACATGCTAAGACTTTCCAAGCGCCAACATGTGCCAAGCGCCAATATGTCTCAGGGACTAGTGTTATTCATGTTATGAAGTGGAAGGGAATGTTGAAGAGTGCTAAGATGTGCTAGAGAGTGATAATGCATGTTGATGAGTGTTAAGGAGTACTAGGAAAAAACATTAAGGGATAACTAGGTAAAAATTCATGGAAGTTAATGAATATGAGGAACGTGTACTGCGAGAGACTAGTGTTAATGGTCAGTGTTAGTTGTCATGCCAAGGAGGGAATGACAAGGTATGCTAAGAATTGGTAAGGCATGCTAGGGAATATCAAGGAATGTTAAGAATTCCCAAAGTGTGCTTGGGATTTCCAGGGTGTGCTAATTATATCATGTGCCAATTAATAGTGCCAAGATATGCCAATACATGCTAGGTGCTAAGGATGTGGCGTAGGGTGCCCGGGTATGTCAATATGTGTCAAGGCAACAAAAGGAAGAACCAATAAGAGGGTTAATAAGTCAGGAATTTATCTTTTTGAAAAGGGGCATGCTAGGCACACTAATAATAGGTCCCAATACATGCCAAGTGGCATTGTGTGCCAAGTGGTAATGTATGTCAATGCATTCAACCAAGGTGTTCCAGGGCATGCTAGGGACTATATGAAACATGCCAACACATGCTAGGAGAGTTCCATGTTGTGCTAGCACATGCCACCATGTGCTTGGGCGTCAGTGTCATCACAAGATGTTCTAGGTACAAATATGTTCCAAGACATGTGGGGTGCTAAGAAATGTTATTGTGTGCCAAAGCATTAATTTAAGGTGTGCCCAGATTGTTGAGGATTGTTAGGTCTTTCTCATTAATAGAATTGTCAGAGCTCGATTATGTATTAAATAATATATTTCCTACACACAATAGTGGAAATTTATCTAAATGGAATTTGCTAGATAATAAACTTAATAGATATGAATCATGTGTTGACTCATAGGAAATATCTATTCGACTAGTCATTACTTGAGGGAAATGATACACGCTTATTACTTCTTAAAAAATTGACTGACCCTAACCACTATGGCCTTGGACATATTATAAAAAATGCTCCACAATAATGGTATTAAATCGTTATCTTTTGACAAAAAATATATTAATAGGCACATAGCGTCATCAAAAACTCATTGGAATGATCAATGATGACAAACATTTTTTGATCGTCACCAAAAGTAACAAAAAGAGTGAGGGTCATTAAAATTTCGTCACTAGAAGTGTCACCAAAGAGAGAATTAGTGATGGGCCTTTAACGACCCTCACCAAAAGTGAAATGTCTTTGGTGACGGACCATAAAGGACCATCACTATATACACTTACAGTGATGGTTTTTAGTGATCAATGATGATGGAAATTTTTTGACCGTCACCAAAAGTAACAAAAAGAGCATTGGTGAGGGTAATTAAAAGTTCGTCACTAGAAGTGTCACCAAAGAGAGAATTAGTGATGGGCCTTTAATGACCCTCACCAAAAGTGTCATTGAAAATGTCTTTGGTGACGGACCATAAAGGACCATCACTATATACACTTACAGTGATGGTTTTTTAATGACCTTCACCATATGTGACATTGGTGATGGACCTTAAAGGTCCGTCACAAGCATGACCCTCACCAATGTTCTTTTTTCTTGTAGTGATAGTACCTCTACCATTCAATATAAAATTTCCAAAACTAAAAAAAATAGAAAAGAAAAAATTGTATTAAAATAACCCATAGATCTAATATAATATTTGAAATATAATTAATTAGACATGGAATGTGTCCCTTTCCAATGGTGGGAAAGGAATATTAGTACCCCTTACTCTATTATCCATTCACAACCAAATGGGAGAGGAATGAGTTAAATGCGAAGACTAAGAATGATCTTAACTACACACTAAACCCTTATTTTATAATGCTAGATAAAAGTGTGTAACTAATAATTCACTTTCTCTACTTATTTAAATTTAAACCTTTTACAAATTTAAATCTCATAATTAACCATTAATCAGTTAACAACATTAAAGTTATTAGAAAATTTAAAACAAAAACCTTAAGAAAAACAAAAATAGTTAGGTTCATATGTTATTAGGGGATAATATGAGTACACCGTGACTGTTCACTCATGCTTAAGTAAACCAAGGAATACCTTAAAAATCATTCTGAACTCAAAGCCAAATTACAATTTCTACAATGGTCCATTTTAGGAGAAACTACTACTCTCTATTGATTTCTACCTTGATAATGTCCCATAATCACCTATCAATAATCATAAAGACTATCTATTTTTACCCATACCTAACCATAACTAAGTCTGTAACTGACTTATAAAAATTTAGTTATAATATTTATCCAAAAACATGAAATATCAGTCCATCACACTAAGAATATATTTCAATCTATGTCCATTGAGTCTTTCAAATTGAAGTAAGGTTCACTGGGACCCTCACACCAAGTGCTAGTGTCAGGACTTCGTGCATGAGCACCTATGTGAAACTTAAATTAAATAGGATGAGTCGCAATGAAAGATGAACATAGCATAGTTTACGACGATATTTTTGAAGTTCTGGGTGTTTTGGATCGAGGAGACTAAGCACACCCAAGGCACCTGATTTGGCATGATAATTCATGCCCGAGCTTTCTAAATAGGAATGAATTCACTTGGAATTTGGAATTGAAAATTTATATCGGGCTTTCTTAAGATAATAAAAGTGGGAGGGGAGGCATTAAATCTAACCTAAAATGTAATTACATGATAGTGCCTAAGTCCGCATGACTACACCTAATGTGGTAATAGTATGGTGAGGAAAAAATGGAGATACATGTTTGAACATACCTACAATGAGTGCACTAAAATATTAAGTAAGTTAGGCTTATACCACATGAAGCACTCGTATGAGACAGAATGGGTCAACCCACCTCAAGTTTAAGGTTTCTCACATGATAAATAATCAAATAGACATCAACCCAACTTATCTATTCCCATTGAAGTGGAACAAAGGAAACACACACATACACACACATATATATAAGGGAATCGATGGAATGAAACAACCAAAATTTGCATGACCTAGCAGAGATGGACTTGGCATAAAGGTCAAGGACCAAAGAAACTTGGGGGTGGAGGATAAAATGGATGTGAGGAGTTGAATTTAATGAAGGATAGGTCATTCCAACCAAGCTACATGGAAAATTGAAAAATACTAAACCAAGAAGAGTTATGCACACCCAAAAACATGTGAGATAAGCCTTGCAAAAAGGGTGTGGGGTATTTTTATTAGGTTTTTGACTTGGTTTTAGGAACGAAGATTTGTCTCCCTTATATTTTGAGATGGGCCAAAGGTCCTAGATTTATGTAATTTATAATTGGAAGTAACTGAAAATATAATTTGAAAAGGGGATTGAATTATCCCATTATACTAATTTAACGTTATATTTTGGCGAAATTTAAAATTGCATATATGTGATGAAGTGATTTCTCTATGCTACGAAATATTATAGCATGTTACATATGTGATGATGTTATGAATGTGAACTATATGGTGGGCATGAAATTTCATTTTTGCTATTATACTTGTGTTAAGCTTGAATGTTGAATTCTGTATACATAATATATCCTGGATGTGAAGAAGAAGTGTACATATTACAATAGTAGTATGAGATTCAAGTACTCATAGCTTGGTGACAATTATGAGGGACTTCACTATTTCCACACACTTAGAGGCCCTTGATGCACCTTAACTCAAGGAGTTCTCTAGGGGCATGAAACTTTATATCAAAGCTGAAGCAAGTTGGAAACTTGGTGGTATTCACTATAATTTCACTGAGGTGGAAAGTGGGGTACAAATATAGTTCAAGAAAGGTAATGCAATTTTTTCATAATGAAGTGGAAAAAAATCATCATGGAAGAATTTTATGTAGGACCACATCACTAAGATTCGACCTATATTGAGAAGTTGAGAAAACATGGAATATATGACAATGGATTTGTGTGTCAATGTTAAATATTTTTGTGAGAAAATAAAGAGAGTAATAGTAGTCTACTCATATACTGATAATAGTGCTAATTTTTTCTTGAGAGAGAAGGTTGAGGGTAGCCATATGGACACATGTGTTGGATCTCACACAAGGACTTAGATTGAGGTGAGATGTGAGGTGGCATAAATTGATTCAATGAGGGAATCACATTTTGAGCATGTTGTATCCATGAATAAGGGGCCAAGAAGGATATGTGGTGAAAGAAATAATAAGTATACCAATATCAAACCTTATTTGGAGGTTTCACATACACAAAGCCAATTTAAAGAGAAGGGTCCTATATTGAAGGAACTAGTGTTTGATCTTTCTACCATATAGGATCATTGCACGGGGAATATATTCCTTGAATCAATGTCAACAGAGGATACTTATCTATTCATCATGGTTTCTTTAGTAATGTAGGATGAATAGAATGAGTTATTGCAAGTATAGAAGTAATTATGACTTAGGTTTGTACATGTGAAAGGGATGGGGAAGAGGTTGGTAGCTTTAGTTGATATTGGTGATACACATAACTTTATTAGGGAGAGGACAGTTAAATCCTTACAAAAATAGAATAATATGCAGCTGGAACTTAGTGTGTAAAAAGAAGTGATCTCTAATATTAGGTCATAATTTTGTAATCTCAAAAATTCATTGATGAAAGCATGCCCATTTTTTGGAAGGATGGATTTCAGAGTTATATCATTGGAGGATTTTGTGATAATGTTTGGCATGGATTATATAATTACAAGTCAAGCATTTACTTTATTGGATAAGGACTAACATTTTATCATTAGAGAACATGTGTAACATACCTCTTATGCGCCCAAAAATAAAAATTATTTTTTTTCTATATTAAAAAATAGGTGCATAAATTTTCAATATCTTATATTTCCTCCAAAATTTATAAGTAAATCTTTAATATGGATTAATAGATAAGGATTACCTTAATTTATACTTTGTTGTGTGTGAGTAAACATTACTCACTCACATTCCTCACATTCCCTTCATATTATATGTATTATGTTTGAGTTAACTTGGTCGCACATCTAATACTTTTCATAATTTTAATCATGCATTAAAACATTTAAAACTACATGTATATGTATAATTTACTCGCTATCTATATCTTCTCAAAGGTATTCTACCTTTGAATATGGAACTAGGATTATAAAACATTTTTATTTTTCCTTGTACATATACCTATATAAAATAAGGATGTATCCCATTAATTAATATACCCTCACCAAACATATAGAGAATGGTCGCTAGTTATATGCATATACATTGCATATATGGTTGTAGATCACTACCATATGAGGAACATGTGTTATACATTGGTCCACCCATGACACATGGAATCATATTTGATATGCCACATATGGCCATGTATGCAATCACTCATATGCCTTCACATGGACCATCTATCATGTGCACCTTCAATGATTGATATTTAATTTTAGAATCTAGTGGTGGAGCTTTTATCAAGGGTTTCCATAGGGTAAGAACCCTATCCCAAGATTCATTTTAACCCTTTTTATTCTACATTATACTTCTAGAGTGTTACTTTGGATCTGATATGTATTGTAGGTTTTCCTTACCAACTTACCTCTGTTCCTCAATATGAAATAATTATTCCTTCCAACTATTGCTCCAATAGCAAGGAGACACTTGTTGACTTGTTGACATAATGGTAACTGCCTTTCATTATTTTTTACATTTCTGTTTTACAGTGTAATTTCTTATAACCCTAGTATTTATTCTACTAGTATAGTCATGTGTCTCTGGTGGAAATTTTAGGCATTACGATTCTAGTTTTGGACGATACCATGACGTTCAAGTATGGTAATGTCTAAAAAAAAACCTGAATTATTTCTCTACTTTATGAAGTCCCTCTTTGGTTGAAATTTATCCCATTTTCTAAAAAGAAATTATTTGATGTTTTTAAGGTGTTTCCTAATCCGTCTCCTTGACGGTTTTGAGGAGTTTGGCATAGCCATGGCCTTCATTAACCGATATTTTGTCACAAATTAATTTTAAAATTTCTAAATTAACTTCTTAACTTTAGAAATCAACTTTCCTCATTTATTGTCAAAGTTTCCTCATTTTTTGTGTTAGGGCCAACCTTTGGGACCTTAAAATTTGTTGTTGAATTCTAAATGATGCATGGTTATCGTTGTAGTTCTTGTTACTTGAAATCCTTTTGTATTTATAATCTCCATCATTATATTTCATTTCTAAAATTTATAAATGCTTGGGTATTTCCCCTATTGGACTAGGTTTCTAAAATTAAACCCTAGTGTTGGGTAGTTTAATTTATAGTGAAATTATCTCATTAAGTTCTCAAACCAAGTTTCTTGTACTTGCGGAGTATATGTGAACTATATATGGTAGGATTTATATCTTTAATTATGCAAGAAAATATAAAATTTCTAAAGTTCAATTCTTAATAAAGAGACACACATGTTATTTCCAGAAGGCTTCTAAAATTAAAAATGAGTTTAATTGTAAACTCGAAAAAAAAAACTATAAATGAAAGTTATTATATTGATTTGGAATAAAAGCTATTCTATTGAAAGAAATAAAATTTAGTATATTGCATTGAAAATTAATCTATGAGAAAAATTGAAATGTTAATATATGTAATTCAAATAGAAATTAATATATGATTAGAATTGAAATTCTCTCTAAAAATTATTTAAGTCTATTATACTGAAATTCAGAACTATTCTAAAACTTAAAAATTAAAGAAATTAATTCGGTTAGGATCCATGATAGATTACTAGTGTGTGTGTGTGTGAAAAATAATGATTATTAAATGCAAATATGTAACTAAGAATATCAAAAGAAATGAAGTAAACAAGGAAATGTTTTTAGTATTTTTAATTTATGACTCAACATTCAACCTATGCAAATAGAGCAATATCAAATAAAACAAAATTGATTGAGAGAGTCAAATTATTTGCAAATAAAAAATATGCCACTCATAGAAAAACATTTAATCAATAATTGACCTAACTTACAACTCTTCATGGGACTTCCTATTAAGTGTAAAAACGAAAGGACATTAATTAATGAGTTGTTCACCCACACATTTGACCATAATGAGTGTTGGGTAAATTTACTATTGTAAACTAACACAAGTATTTATTATCAATTCGGGTTAGTGGAACTTAGAAGCATCCCCAAAGTATATGGGTTTCAGTTGTGATCAATTCAGAAGATGGTTTATTGTTGATTAGGGAAATTCATATTACAAATATAAATCTAACTTAAATAATTTCTAAATTCTAAACAATAGATTAAGATACATGAAGTAATAATTGAAGAGGCTCTTCACTAAAAGAGGTCGTGGTTGTCCTTCATCATTTATTTAATTTATCATCAATTCTATTGTGAAAATAAGAATTTAACCAAACAATAGATTAAGATACATGAAGTAATAATTGAAGAGGCTCTTCACTAAAAAGAGGTCATGGTTGTCCTTCATCATTAATGCTATTGTGAAAATAGGAATTCAGAAAAGTAGGAAAGATGAATCTTAGTTTTGAAATCTTAATCAGATAGAAGAATAATTTAACTTAAATATTTTTTTGTGTCTTCATATGTAGAATAGAAACAAGATTAAGATTCATCAGCAATCCAAGCATGTAAAGGCCTGTAAAGATGAATTCTAACTGAAAATATTGATTACATAGAAAGAGTTCTTAACTTAAACACTTGTTTTTCCTTTCATATTTTGGTTAAGAATGATCATTACATTCATCAATACTTGAAAGTAAACAAATTAAACATAAGCAAACTAATTCAAAAATTGCAGCTACGAAATAACCTAAGAAGTGCACTTAGCTCGGTGTGGGGGACCTCAACCTTTGCCTCGCACACTGAAGGTAAATTCAGCTACTTAAGACTTCAATCAATCAACCAACAAGTAAAAACATAAAAAATATGACAGAAAATATCTTCAATTATGTCTCCAAGTCTCAGAAATAATAATAACAAGTCATACAAGATCCATCTCAAAGCCTTCAAAGTTTGAGGCTTAAATAGATAAAATATCTAACGAACTTATGTAAAATAGATCAAGTTGTCATAAATTTACTTATCCTATCATATCAAGTCTATTTCATCGATCAAATCCATCATAATCTAGAAAATCCCACAAAATAAGAGTTTTGAACTAGTTTCTAGGGATCCTCCATAAAGACTGGTCCTATTTGACCGCCTTTGACTGGGCCTATTAAAGCACAATTTGACTGTGCCAACAAGTGTAATATTATTCTTTGTTCCTGATATTTCTAGAAACATATCCAACTGTATCCCAAGTTTCCTACACATATGCAAACCATAATGCTATTACGAGAATTTCTGTTGTTGTCCAAAAATGCACTTAAATTCCAATTTTTACAAAAACATCTAAAAATTGAAAAACATAAATTAAATACCTATATATGCATCTTTGGGTCAATATGAAGTGGATGTGATGGTAAATATATGGATAATATGAAAAAATAAAGTGTATTTCCTAAAAAAAAAGAGATAAAAAATGAGGTCCAACATCTCCCCCAAACTAATGATCAAGCATGTCCTCATGCTTGTTGTTTCCCCTTTGACCTTTGGAGCCCTGATGTTGATCCCATTCTTGATCCTAAAATCTCATGATGTGTCGTGTACAAAAGATAATCCATGTCTTTACCCTGCTCTTCCTTGTAGATGGAGGTTTTAACCTTTTGTTTCTCATACATAGCTTTCCAAGAGTTTTTCTCCTGAAGCCACTTGAATGCCTGTGTATAGAGAATATTTTTTTTCTTTTTTAACCTTCCCATTTCCTCACTTATCTTCTCATTATCCTTAACCAATTTCTCATTGATTAGTTTATAAGTTTCAATTTTCTCCTTCAAGTGCCTCTCCATGATTTTTCTTATCTCTAAGCTATCAGACAACTCTCTAACTATGGAAAGGTTTTGATCTTCCCCCATTGAATCTTTGGAAACTGAAGCAACTTATACTTAATTTTTTTCAAAGTAGGAATATTTATCTATAGCATTATCATACACTTCATGTTGCAGTATTTCAAGGTTTTCATTTTCCTGTTTTTTTTATAGGAGAAGTTTCCATGAATTATATTTCTAGTTCCGTTGAATGCTTCTTTTTCTATCTCCTGTAAATAGTCAAAAATGATATTTATTTTTCTAACATAACTGTCTCCTGTTGTTTCTTTGAACTTTTTTTAGGATAAAGAGATGAATGCACAATGTTACTCATTTTGTTAGGTCCCTATATTACTAGTATAGTAAATTATTGTTGTTTGTGTAACCCATTTATTGTTATTATTGTACCCTTGTAACTTCCATATTGTTATTATTGTGCCCTTAAATTATTATTTTTAGGTCAGCTAGGATTACATTGTGGCCCCATGGACTCTTATATATAGAAAGGAGGTTTTGTAATTTGAATCATCCAAGAATTGTTCATTCATGTAATGTATTGGAGGTTTCCCCCTTGAAGTGGTTTATTTTTAAGGTGTTGATATCTCTTTTATTTTATTTTTGGAGTTGGTTTCACAACATTTGGTATCAGAGCTTGGGATTCTAGGGTTTCATTGCTCCAAATAGGTCATTATGGCATTTTCTCTATAACTTTTTTTCTTCAAAGGTTAAGAAACTGAAATGTTTAGAGTGAAAATTAGAAATCATGAGGAACATCGTGGAAAGATTTCGGAGCTTGGTTAACAAAATTTTCGGATATATGATCTATGGAAGTTAGGTATTTTTGCAGGCTCTTGAATTTCACTTAAAAAGGTCATTGCATAATTTTTTCTATAACTTATTTTCTATGAAGGTTCAGAAGCTGAAATTGTTAGAGGGTGAAGCTATAATCCTGAGGAACATCATTGCAAAATTTCAGAGCTTGGATCGAAATATTTTGGGAAATATGATCTGTGGAAGTTAGGTCTTTTTCAGGCTCCCGAATTTCATCTCAAAGAGGTGATCGTGGGAAAATATTCATAATTATCTCTCTGAGCATCAGATTGGAATGCTGTAGAAGGTGAATAGAAGCACACAGACTATAGTTTCCAGTCTATAAATTTCAGATAAAAAGGAGAAAACAGTAACATGTGGCAAGTCATACAAGTTCACTCTACTGAACCAATCCATAATTAGGTCATTGTGGGAGATTGGACATAACCTTGCCTTGAAGAATCCAAATCAAGTCAGAACTGTGGCATTTGAAAGAAGCTTTAGAGGACTACTACAGGGCTAAATTTCAGATATTGAGAATCTAAAATTATAGAGATAAGTCAATTTCAATATCGAGCTCCTCCAAAGAAAGTAAAAGGTATGTATTTTTTTTTTTTTGAATTGCATAAGTCTTGTTTGAAGAATCAAGTTGAATTTATTCCAAGGGCATATTATAGAATAGATATTAGTATTGGATTATCAAATTTCCCCTAAAATGAATTCAACACCCATTAAGCTTTTAGAAGGCTCTACTATGACTCATGAAGATGAAGAATGGCAACATGACATATCAAAATTACAAGAGCAAGTGCAACAAATTTCGCTCTCGCAAAGAGCCACAAAAAATGACATGGAAGTTTTGAAGAAAGGCATGGAATCTAAGATGGATGGTTTGAAGAATGGCATGGAAGCTATTATAGCCTAAATCTACCTCAGGCTGAAAAAGGCAAAATCTAGGGTAACATCAAACCATGCTCAGCCTTGTAGCTAGCCCTACAAGGACAGGAAAGGGCTCTCTCCATGAAAGAATATTCAAATAAACACAATAATGATCTGATATTAGGCTAGGTAAAATGATGGGGAAAATTCTTTTAATAAAATAAATGAATTTTCAGGGATGTGTGGGAGAAAAATGGGACAGCTGAAACCGAGAATTAAATCAGGATACAGGGTATTTCATGGGGCAAGATAGGCAGGAAACTTAGCAAATAAAGCTTAATGAGGATGGGATGGAAATACTGGTGAGGAGATGAAAAGGGCATAATAAATGGATCCTTTTCAAACAGAAGAAAAACACAGAGCATGAATAATTTCCCAAGGCAGAGCATATAAAATGAATTCTACCTTTCTATCTTGAAAGCATTCCAAAGGAAATGTTTATGAATGAGAGGTGAAACATAACAATTTACATATGAAACCAAAGAGAGAACAAATGCTAAATCTCATACCACATGGATACCACAAATCATAGCTGCATCTTTTATTAATCCCTGTCAAACTGTACAATGGAGCGCAAAATGTTCTTCCACACTTTTCCCCTACTGCTGAGTTACAGATTCTAAGACATCAGAACTCTCTGACTGTTTTTAAATGATTTACAATTACAATAAATAAACTGAGCTGTGGAACCATAGATCCATGAAAAGAGGAGATGTTATAACAGCTGAAGAACATAAAACTAAAGATAGAAAACAAGATCCAGTAATCTTTCCAAAAGGAAGAGTTGTGTTACATGATGCCACTCGAAATTTGTTGATAACCAATGAGGAGGCGAAACCTGTAGCGAAGATCCCTTTGAATCATAACTGAGGAAAAAATAGGCAATCTGATCCTATTTCTTTGTTGTTGTAGATATCTCTATTTTATTTTAAGCTTTTGGCCAACTGATTGTCGCTTTTTTGTCCACCATTTATTTTGAATAAACTAACGTTTTAACAAAAATACCTTTGAAATGAAACTTTGCCTTTAGTGAAGGGAAAATTTAATTTTAAATGGGAAAAAGGGAAGGGAAGGAAACGGGACCCGCATAATTGCAATCGGAAGATCGTGGAGGGGCGCATCACATAACAGAATTGGGCCGATGCGATTGGGAAGGGGGGAAAGGGGAAAACCTTTGTAAAAATGAAATATAACAAAATTCAAATTTACAAAGGGGAAGGCCTTTTATAACGTGTGGGCAGAAGTATTATGGTGGGCCCAAGGGTAATTGCAATCGCAATGTCAGAGTGAGCAGAAGGAACAAGCTGCATATGGAATCACCGATTGCGATGGCACGATTGGATGTGGGCCGTCCGTTCATCAATCGGATCAACGGTTGGGATCACATCGGGCGTGGCCAATCGGAGGAGCATATCGAGAGTCAATCGCATTGGAAGATAAGGATTTTAGATGCGATCGGAGGAGGGGCTGCGAACACGTCAATTGGAAAGGTCTGATGGGTGATGGGCCGTCGGATTGGTGGGGACAGATTGACGGTTATGAACTAATCAGAGGGTTTTCCATCGGAGGTAGGCCATCGGGGCAATCACATTGGAGTTTTTGGTGAGATTCGATCGGGGCGTACATTTGGATGTTGCGATTTGCGATGGAAAGGACTTTGGGTAGCGGGGTTTTATATGATATAAAACTTTATAACAAAGTTTCATCACAACGTATGGTGGGGAAGTGGCAGGTTTTATATGATACAACCCTTTGGTTTATATTATAATGTTTCCAAGCATTGAGGGGAAGTGGTTTATGTAAATCACATTTGTATTTAAAATATTTATAATGCGATTTTATAATTGGAAAGGGGAAAAAGGGGTTATTTGAAGGAATATTAAACTTTAATAATACAAAGTTTAAGGGAAAAATGGGAAAAGGGGAAGGGTTAGGATATAGAGGGATTTTTACTTCACTTAGGCATAAAATTCAATCCAGAAGTCAGTTTTAAGAGTGCAATATACCGTTGGAAAGCTCTTTTCGGTGTCTTTCTGATGGATCTATTTAGAAGGTGATTTTGCATTGAACATGCTTTGGAAAACCTTTCTGAAGGCAGGGTGATGACGTTGTGGGGAAAACAACTTATGAATTGCGACTTTGATTTTATTGACTTGCTCATGACCTTGCTGATATTATTGACATTTGACCCATTCACTTGACCATGGTGAGACCCTAGAAACTAATGAAACCCATCCTATGACCTACTAGTATGACTTTGAGAATGAAAATGAATCATGACTGAAGACCATAGAGAGGAGAATGAGCAAGTACCTTATGAGGGAAAACTAATAAAAAATTACTACCATCAATGAATCCATGAGCTAGCAGAATGGTGAAGTTTATTCGGTATGAGACACCTAATATGAAAATGCAAAAGAGAAGTTTTGATCACTGATGGCAGTATCACTAGACTTACACTAACATTGGCTCCAATGGGGATGGTAGCTCCTTGGAGGTGCCAAGAACTTCAGATCTCTGGGAAGGCAGGTGCCTTCGTCCATCGGGCCATGGAGTCAATAACTTCAACAAACCAATACAAGACTCTTGACTCATTTTCAGAAATGAAAACTGTCTCAAAAATGACTCAATTTTCGAAACCAAAAACGACTGAAAGACCTAACTCAGACTAAATAAACCAAAACTGAAATCAACCTTCAGTTTTATAGCCTTCACCTCGAGCCCCAAACTGAAAGAATGACTGTGCATTTGAACTCTAAAACTATGTTTGAAACTGACTAAAACAAAAATGACTCAAGACGTACTTAACCGAAATTAGTACTTACAAAAATTTTCTAATGGCAACAGGCCATCGAGATTTGAGGGCTTCAAATCATGATGACAACCAACTGCCTACTGATGAAATATGTACAATCATGTTTAGTGAGCCTTCTAATGTAACCAATCGAGCAGATGGCTACATACCGAAATTTGGCTCTCACTTTTCTCGATCAGGTAGAACGATGTACATGTAGGCAACTCACAATAACCACCCAAACCAAGGCTTACGATAACGAACTAGGAAACATTTAACTTTTATAAAGCTTGCAAAATAATGCCGAAGGGATCTTGAAAATCCTGAAGCACTAGTTGGTCTTGAGATCCAGCAGCAAAATTACAAGTACTCCCTTCATTCTGATCTGAAAGAACAATTGATTGCCGACTGACAGGAAGGCACAGAGAGGTATAAGCTTTTTCCACCTGAGTGTTAGCTGTAAGTTCCTTGACCATGAGAAATTCTGGCATATTGTCTCTCCCAAGCTCATATTCCTCAACTTCATGTTCTAGGTCATTCTTAAATAGAAAACAATCTTCAAGATTATCAAACATGACAGCCTTATCATCTTGATGAAAGAAAATATTATCTTTTCGCTGATATATAAAGCTAATTACAAGACCATCATCATTTTCAAAAGAGGAAGAAGTTTCACCAACACTTTCTTGAACATGTGCGCTCTGCAAATCTGCTTTAGCTTATGCTATAACATGACCTTTCAAGATTTGATCTATCTCATCTTCAGACAAAGGAGATAATACTTTTTGTTTTCTTTTGCTCAAAGAATGATTGTCTTCATGAAATAACATTTTAAAACATGAAAAACCTGAATGACAGTCCTTAATTCCCTGATCTTCTAAAATTTGAAAACATTTTTTATCATCTTGAGATGACATGGCAATCAAATTATCATTTATTAGTGAGTTATTGAAAGAATATTTTTCACTTACTTGAACAAAGATCTCATCTTGTTTTTCATGGACTGACTAGATTACCTCCTCATGAAGACTTTGTTCTAATGAAATGAGAACATTTTGATCAATAAATCTGTCTTCTTCATTCCAGATGATGTCAACATCAGAGCTCTCCTTCATGGAATTCAGCACAAGGTATTCACGATATGAATCTAGATCCGAAATAGCCGAATTGACTTTATCACATTCGGAAATTGAAACTTGGCTTTCCTGCATATTCTCTTCTTTCATGGACAGATCTGAAATAAAACCTTCTCTTTCATCATTTTCCATTGTACTAAGATCTTGATCCTGCTACAAAGTTTCCTGAGCATCTTGATGAGTATCGTCTGAGTTCTTTTTATGTTGCTGAAATGGATTTTCGTACAGAGCCTCCATGATCTCATCGTCCATGAAGTAATCATCTTCATAAACTTTTTCAAGATTTTCAATAAAACTATGAACATGGCTACAACATTTCTGAACTAAATTTAAGGATGGATAAGATTCTTTATACCTTTCAAAGAACATGGTATGAAAATCCTTTAAACATTAAGTACAAGCAGGCAGCAAACTTTCATACCAAGATCGGGCTTCACCTTCCAGAGTGCCCATGAATATCTTCATCAAGAAGTCTTCAGGAAAATCAACCTTCAACTTGCGAATGTGTATGTGAAATCTAACCAGATGTAAAGCAGCATCATTCTTATCATCATCTTTAAACATAGGAAAATTCCTTTGCCAATCTACCTTAGGAATTTTATTTGGAAAACCTAGAATGTGATCTCGGCTCATGGGAGCATATCTTCTTGCAACACTTGCCATCTTGAAAATCTTAAAGCTACTGATATTCCCGCAGTGGAGTCACCATGAAGCATTGATTTCTGGATTTTTCAGTGAATGAAGTCGCTAGGTGAATGATTTCAGCCTTCCGATGTCTGATCGTTTTCCACCATCAACAATCAGATCTGAACTTGATTATATTTTACTGAGGAAACTATATGTTCAGTTCATAAAATAGACCGCATATTGACTGAAGCAGCATTCATCTACTTTCTCTAATGCAAAGAAAGAGTGTTTCGAAGGCTACCTGGCATAACTTTAGGCTCCGTCTGTAGTTTATAAAATGAATAACATTAACAAAAAAACAATCTTCCCTAGTATGGTTGCCACTATGTTATAGCCTAAATCTACCTTAGGCTGAAAAAGGCAGAATATAGGGTAACATCAAACCACGCTCAACCTTGTAGCTAGCCCTACAAGGACAGGAGAGGGCTCTCTCCAAGAAATAATATTCAAATAAACACAATAATGATATGATATTAGGCTAGGTAAAATGATGGGGAAAAGGCTTTTAATAAAATAAATGAATTTTCAGGGAAGTGTGGGACAAAAATGGGACAACTGAAACCGGGAATTAAATCAGGATACAGGGTATTTCATGGGGCAAGATAGGCAGGAAACTTAGCAAATAAAGTTTAATGAGGATGGGATGGAAATACTGGCAAGGAGCTGAAAAGGGCACAATAAATGGATCCTTTTCAAATAGAATAAAAACACAGAGCATGAATAATTTCCCAAGGCAGAGCATATAAAATGAATTCTACCTTTCTATTTAGAAAGAATTCCAAAGGAAATGCTTATGAATGAGAGGTGAAACATAACAGTTTACATATGAAACCAAAGAGAGAAAAAATGCTAAATCTCATACCACATGGATCCCACAAATCAGAGTTGCATCTTTTATTAATCCCTGTCAAAATGTACAATGGAGCGCAAAATGTTCTTCCACACTTTTCCCCTACTGCTGAGTTACAGATTCTAAGACGTCAGAACTCTCCAACTATTTTTAAATGATTTACAATTACAATAAATAAACTGAGCTGTGGAACCATAGATCCATGAAAAGAGGAGCTATTCTAACAGCTGAAGAACAGAAAACTAAATATAGAAAACAAGAGCTAGTAATCTTTCCGAAAGGAAGAGCTGTGTTACATTATGCCACTCGAAATTTGCTGATAACCAATGAGGAGGCGAAACCTGTAGCAAAGATCCCTTTGAATCATCACTGTGGAAAAAATAGGCAATCCGATCCTATTTCTTTGCTGTTGTAGATATCTCTATTTTATTTTAAGCTTTTGTTCAACTGACTATCGCTTTCCTATCCACTATTTCTTTTGAATAAACTAAATTTTTAACAAAAATACCTTTGAAATGAAACTTCTCCTTTAGTGAAGGGAAAATTTAATTTTAAATGGGAAAAAGGGAAGGGAAGGAAACGGGACCCGCATAATCGCAATCGGAAGATCGTGGAGGGGCACATTGCATAACAGAATTGGGCCAATGCAATTGGCAAGGGGGAAATGGGAAAACCTTTGTAAAAATGAAATATAACAAAATTAAAATTTACAAAGGGGAAGGCCTTTTATAACGCGTGGGCGGAATTATTATGGTGGGCCCGAGGGTAATCGCAATCGCAATGTCGGAGCGAGTGGAAAGAACAGTCTGCATATGGAATCACCGATTGCAGTGGCGCGATTGGATGTGGGCCGTCCGATAATCAATCGGATCAATGGTCGGGATCACATCGGGCGGGGCCAATCGGGGGAGCGGATCGGGAGTCAATTGCATCGGAAGATAGGGATTTACGATGCAATCAAAGGAGGGGCTGTGAACACACCGATTGGAAAGGTCCGATGGGCTGTGGGCTATCGGATCGGTGGGGACAAATCAACGGTTATGAACTAATTGGAGGGTTTTCCATCAGAGGTAGGCCATCGGGGCAATCGCATCGGAGTTTTTGGTGAGAGTCGATCGGGGCGTACATTTGGATGTTGCGATTTGCGATGGAAAGGAATTTGGGTAGCAGGGTTTTATACGATATAAAACTTTATAATAAAGTTTCATCACAACGTATGGTGGGGAAGTGGCGGGGTTTATATGATACAACCCTTTGGTTTATATTATAATGTTTTCAAGCATGGAGGGGAAGTGGTTTATGTAAATTGCATTTGTATTTAAAATATTTATAATGCGATTTTATAATCAGAAAGGGGAAAAAGGGATTATTTGAAGGAATATTAAACTTTAATAATACAAAGTTTAAGGGAAAAGTGGGAAAAGGGGAAGGGTTAGGATATAGAGGGCTTTTTACTTCACTTAGGCATAAAATTCAATCCAGAAGTCAGTTTTAAGAGTGCAGTATACCGTTGGAAAGATATTTTCGGGCTCTTTCTAATGGAGTTGTTTAGAAGGTGATTTAGTGCTAAAAATGTTGTGGAAAAAATTTCTGAATGCAGGGTGATGACGTTGTGGATAAAACAACTTCTGAATTGCGACTTTGAGTTTATTGAATTCCTCACGACCTTGCTGATATTATTGAAATTTGACCCATTAACTTGACCATGGTGAGACCCTAGAAACTAATGAAACCCATCCTATGACCTACTGATATGACTTTGAGAATGAAAGTGACTCATGACTGAAGACCATAGAGAGGAGAATGAGCAAGTACCTTATGAGGGAAATCTGATAAAAAATTACTACCATCAATGAATCCATGAGCTAGCGGAATGGTGAAATTTATTCGGTATGAGACACCTAATATGAAAATGCAAAAGAACAGTTTTGATCACTGATGGCAGTATCAATAGAATGACACTAACAGAAGCTAAGATGGATGGTATGGAAGCTTGCATGCAACCTAAGATGGATGAAATGGAAGCTAAGATGGAAAACATGAAGAATGATCTAAAAGCAGACATGGAAGGTTTGACAAAGTTGATACAACAAATGTTTCCTAATGGTGAAAATATAGTAGAGGAAACACATGATGAGAAAAAAATAAATGCTAATCATGATTTCATAAACTCTAATGTTGGCAGGAAGAACCACCATATTCCAAAAATGGATATGAGGAAGTTTGATGGAAAAGATCCTATAGATGGAGCAATATTTTGATCTCAATAATGTGAAAAACACACAAAAGGTACACATTGCAACTTTACATTTAGAACAAAATACATTTTTATGGTATCGATGTCTTTGCTCCCATAAAAAAATTGTCACTTGGTCAATTTTTACGGAGGAAATGATAGCACACTATGGGGATACAAAGAGAAACGCCTTGTTTATCCAATTGATAAATCTCAAACAAAAGGGTTTACTAGTGGAGCACATTGAGAACATCCAAAAATTGAATATAAGGGTAACTGATATTCTAGAGGAATACATAATTGATCACTTTATATGTAATTTAAAGGATAATATCCAACATGAAGTTCGCGTTTTGGAACTTGATTCATTGGAGAAGGCATTTAGGTTGGCAAGAAAAATTGAATGTAAAATTATGGCGACAAGGAAGCCTACCACTCACTTCTATAAAGAGGGAAGTGTTGCTACTCCTAGATTTCAACAACCTACAAGGTTGTCGCCACAACAATTGGAAGAAAAAAGAGAAAAAGGGCTTTGCTACAGTTGTTATAGAAAATACACTAAAGTTCATAAGTGTGCTGAGAAGAAATTATTTTACATAGATTGTGAAGAGGAAGAAAATGAACAAGAAGAGGATATACACCAGGAACCAACCCTAGAAGAGGAAGAGATGAGTCCAACCATATCGTGTAATGCATTGGCAGGAATTACAACTCCTAAAACTCTCAAGATAGAAGGACATATCAAGAAGGAAAAGGTAATAGTGTTGATTGATTCAGGTAGTACCCATAATTTTATTCATTGTAAGGTAGCCATGGAATTGAATTGTTTCCTATACCCAGCACTAGAATGTCAAGTGATGGTTGCAAATGGAGGAACTATAAATTGCTCTGGAAAATTCCATAATATCAAGCTAACAATGGGGGAATATGTATTGAATATTCCAATGTTTTCCATTCCTATGGGAGGTGCTGATGTTGTACTAGAAGTACAACGGTTACAATTTTTGGGGACGATAGCTTTTAATTTTCAACAAATTTCCTTGAAATTTTTTTCAAAAGGAAAGGAAGTCAAATTATGGGGTATTGCAGGGAAGTCGGGAAAGGTAATGAGCTCTAATGTCATGAAAAAGTTGATAAATAAAGAACAACAAGGCATAATTGCACAATTATACTCATTAGAAGTTCCAACATCAAAATCACCTATTTCTGCAGATCTCCAAAAAGTCTTGGACAATCATTCCAAGGTTTTTGAAACTCCCAAAGGACTCCCACCTATTCGTGATCATGATCATGCTATTCATTTGATTCCAGGAAGTGTTCCTCCAAACATCAGGCCTTATAGATATCCTTACTTCCAAAAGAGCGAAATTGAACGTATGATTGCAGAAATGTTAGAGGCGGTATAATTCAACCTAGTCAAAGTTCTTTCTCTGCTCCTGTAGTATTGGTACACAAGAAGGATGGATCATGGCGCATGTGTCTGGCTTATAGGGAGCTCAATAAGCTCACCATTAAAGATAAATTTCCCATTCCTGTGATTGATGAATTATTGGATGAATTACATGGAGCAATTTATTTTAACAAGTTGGATCTTCGTTCAGGATATCATCAAATTAGAATGAAGACTGAAGATATTCCAAAAACAACATTTCGAACTCATGAGGGTCATTATGAATTTTTGGTCATGCCTTTTGGCCTTATCAATGCACCTTCTACATTTCAAGGGTTGATGAATTCCATTTTCAAACCCTTCCTTAGAAAATTTGTGCTAGTATTTTTTGATGATATACTAATCTACAGCAGGTCTTGGAAGGATCATGTTGAACATGTTGACAGGGTGCTCAAGCTATTGCAGGAGAAACAATTATATGCAAAAACATCCAAATGTTTCTTTGGAGCACAAGAGGTGGAATATCTGGGTCATATTATATCTCACGAGGGTGTTAAAGTAGACCCTAACAAAATTAAAGCCATTAAGGAATGGAAAGTCCCCACGACCATAAAGTAGTTGCAAGGATTTCTCGGGTTAACAGGGTATTATCGCAAGTTTGTTAAGAATTATGGGAGAATAGCAGCACCTCTAACAACATTATCGAAGAAAGATGCATTTTCATGGACTCCTGAAGCAACTAAGGCCTTTTAACATCTTAAAGAGGCAATGTGCCTAGCACCGGTCTTAGCTACGCCAGACTTCACAAAAACCTTTATTGTGGAATGTGATGCCTCAGGAAATGGAATTGGTGTTTTTTTAATGCAAGAAATAAGACCCATTTCTTTTGAAAGTCGTCTAATCAAAGGAAAGTATTTACAGAAAACTATTTATGAGAAGGAAATGTTAGCAATACTGCATGCACTAAAGAAATGGAGAAATTACCTACTGCGAAGACACTTCAAGGTAAAAAATGATCATTATAGTCTTAGACAATTTTTGGAAGAAATAATATCTTCAGAAGAGCAGCAAAAATGGGTCACAAAGATGTTGGTTTGTGACTTTGAAATAATCTAGAAAAAAGGGAAGCTAAATGTTGTTGCAGATGCACTCTCAAGAAAGAATGAAGAGGTGGAAGCATTGCTTTGTGCCATTTATATTATCCAACCAGATTGGATAACCGAAGCAAGAGATGAATGGAAGAAGGATGAAGAAGTGTGGACACTCATTCAAAAGTTGCAGCAAGATCCTAGTATGTCTGATACATTTAGTTGTAAAAATGATTCCTTATGGTACAAACATTGCTTACATATTTGTAAGAATTCTCGACTAAAACAAAACATTCTTTTCGAATTGCGCACTTCTCCTTTAGGAGGACACTTAGGATTTTTAAAAAATTACCACAGGGTGAAGAAAGAATTTTTTTGGGATGGCCTTAAATCTGATATTCAAAATTTTTTGGCGGAGTGTTTGGTTTTCCAGCAGAATAAAGTTGACACAATTAAGACCTAGGGTCTTTTACAACCTTTATCCATTCCAAGTCAATGTTGGAAGGATATTTCAATGGATTTTATCACAGGTTTACCTAAGTCTAAATGAAAGAGTGTCATCATCCTGGTAGTTGATAGACTTACCAAGTATGCACACTTTTGTGCATTATCTCATCCATTTAAAGCAATTACAGTTGCTACTACATTTATGGACACAATTCAAAAGCTACATGGAAACCCAAGGGTTATTGTGAGCAACAAAGATCCCATTTTTACTGGAAATTTTTTGACGGAGTTATTTTATTGTTTGGGTACTCAATTATCTCATAGCTCATGTTATCATCCTCAATCCAATGGTCAAACTGAGTTAGTAAATAAATGTTTGGAAGGATATCTTCATTGTTTTGTATTTGATAAACAAACACAATGGGTCAAGTGGTTACCTCTAGCTGAATGGTGGTATAACACTTCCTTCCATACTTCAGAAAAAATGACCCCATTTATGGCACTTTATGGATATCATCCACTGTCCATCACATCTTCTTTAAGATAAAATTCTAAGCTTCAAGCAGTGGAAGATCACATCGATCATCAACAAGAAGTTCTCCAACTCTTAAAGGATAACCTGAATTTGGCACAAAACCGAATGAAACAACATGCATATCAGCATCGTAGCAAGAGAAGTTTTGATGTAGGAGAACAGGTGTTTTTATGTCTACAACCATACAAACGAATGTCCCTCAAGCAAGCTAGGAAGGATAATAAATTATCACCAAAGTAATATGGTCCTTACAAGGTTTTGCAAAATATTTGTACTATGGCATACAAATTGGAGCTTCCTGCTTCTTCGTGAGTGCATCCAGTTTTCCATGTTTCATGCTTAAAGAAGGTTATGGGTGAAAATATTCCAGTTCAAACAATATTTCTAGAATTTGATGAGGAAGGAAAAATCATATTGGAACCTGAAGCGGTCATGGAAACAAGAACTTGACAGCTACGGAATCGATCAATTTCAGAGTATCTCATCAAGTGGAAGAACTTACCCATTGAAGATTCTACATGGGAGGATGAGAATTTTATACAAAAGCACCAAGAGCTACTCAAGCATTGAGGAAAACACTTTTTTGAAGGAGAGGGGCATGTTGGGTCCGTATATTACTAGTATAGTCCCGTATTTTTGTTAGTGTAACCCTCTTATTGTTATTATTGTACCCTTGTAACCCCCATATTGTTATTATTGTGCCCTTAAATTATTATTGTTAGGTCGGCTAGGATTACATTGTGGTCCCACTAGGATTACATTATGGCCCCATGGACTCTTATATATAGAAAGGAGGTTTTGTAATTTGAATCATCCAAGAATTTTCCATTCATGTAATGTATTGGAGGTTGCCCCGTCGAAGTGGTTTATTTGTAAGGCTTTGATATCTCTTTTCTTCTATTTTTGGGGCTGGTTTCACAACACGTTTCTTCTACGGGTTTAAGTTTTCTTTCCACAACTTGTTCTACAAACTCATTTTCAACCAATAATTCTTCCCAAACCATCCTGTTCAATTGCAACTAGTAATATAAAATAATTTTGATGAGTACTTGATGAATAAATTGAGCCTCTTTTGGTTTAGTCTCTGATTTTATGCTTTCATTCATTTTCATCAAGTTTTTTTATAAGAAATAGGGAAGATTGATCCTTATATCCCCTTTGATATGTTGTAGTAACCTGACATGATAAAGGTGTACTACACTAAATATATTGTCATAGGTGAAGATATTCTGAATTATCAATACTAGTACTGCCCATGGTTCATTGAACCATTCCCTTGGGATCCCTTTTGATTTAACAAAATAACCTTTGCTATTTTTATCTAAGAAAAATGTCGAGCCCTTGTCTTTAAAATGTAATCCCTTGTGATATAATTCTCCTGAATATGGAAAATATAAAGCTTCAGATATATAATCAGGAGTCAAAGGGATATGTAAGCTGCCCACCATGGTTTCATTCTATCTGAAGTTATTTACAAATTGTCTTGTGACCTTCTCATTATAAACTTTGAACTTTCAGAGAAAACCTATTAACCCTGACTGATAAAGTTTTTTCACTGTTTCCCTACTCCAATGTTCTATTTGGAAGTCTTTAGGTTCTTCTCTTAAGGCCATTTGGTCTGAAAACCATTTTATATAACCATCTATCGTCATTAACTCTATCTTGTAAATAAAAATTTAAGCACCAGATGTAATCATGGTAGTAGGCTTACCTTTTTGCTTCACTGCCTTTGTCAATCAATCAATCCTATGTTTTTCTCTTTTGAATAATGTGAGATTACTCTAAATAAACAAAAGAATTTGATAGAACGGCTTCAAGAAAACATAAGTTTATGTTTCTAATATTATACCCTCTATTTAATTCTCTGTTCTCTTTAAAAGCAATCTTTGTCTTTGTTTTGTAAAATAAATTGGATTGTGTAAAAAAAAAATTGGATTTTTTTTTATACAATAGTGCTTTTCACCCATCAGTTGCATATAAAAATTCTTTCCAAAACATTGCATTCAGACTCACTATGTATACAACAGAAAAAATTCAATTATCTGATCAAAAATTCATGATAGATTTATTGTTTCTCTTCATCATTCCTCATACTCTGTCTTCTATAATAAAAAAGATGTCTAGCTGTCTTCCTTTTTTCTTCACAAGCTCTGTTTTAAATATTTAAACTGAGTGTGCTAAAACAAATCTTTTACACAGCTTAATAAAAACCTCAATGTGCAATTCGAATTAAAACTCTGACCCTCTGTTTTCCATTTAAAATGAAACACTGTATGTGAGGATGTGTCGAGCTTACCTCTCTTATGCAACAACTCCTGTGATCTTCTCTGATATTTGTGATCTTCTTTCAGTTGAACTGAAGTTTCAACCCACAAAAATCTCATTAAAATCTTCATTTATTAACTTACTCAACAAAATATTTTGTTGTTTTGACTGATGGAAGAGTAGTTTTTGAAAGGTGTCAACACGTTTTTGAAGTGTGTCAATGCAAAACACAATGTAGTGAAAATCTTACAAATCAAATGAAATTACTCCCTTTTATAACTCAGTTTTTGTTGACACAATCATGAAATTGTTTAAGCAATCAAATATTCATTAACTTCTTACTTTCACTTCCACAGATTTCTGCTTCCTGATAGCTTGGCTAAGTAATAAGTTTTCCAGATTTCGTCGCTTTGAAAGCTCCAATTAGCTTCTTATCACTCCATTTCTTCTCTTCACTATATTCTTTGCCTTTTCCTTCTCCGTTTTATTTCTTATTTTTTTTCTTTCGGCTTCCTCAGAGTTTTCTCTCTGAATTTTGTTTTCATAGGGTTGTAGATACGAGGACGTGCTTTGACTGCATGCTCCTTTCTCTCACTGAGCCTCTTTGATGGAAATGATGGTGAAAAAAATTGGAAATGATCGTTTCTGATCATTTTAATGGCATAAATGGTCTTGAAAATGGCAGAAATGGTCTTGACAGTGGAAGAGATGGTTTCATATGTTTTACACAGTGCTATGTAAACACATTTGAAAAAATTATAACCATTCATCAACTCATTTGACCGACCCATGCATGTATTTTATTCTTTGACTGTTGTGCTGGTGTACATTCATCCTTCTATGTAGCTTCTTCATTTTTTATGTTAATGAATATGTTCATTTCCATTATCCGCATTACCTCCATGCATCATCATGTTTTCTGTCTTCATAACTCGCATTATCTCCATGCATATGTGCACCATCATTCTTCATTATCATATGTTGTCTCCATTCATCTCTCCACTACATGCATTCAATCTCATCATAGATTACCGTATTCCATCATATCCATGCACTTAGTTTATCTCTACAACGTTCGTTAGGTTAGTAATTACATTCATTTGTTTGCATTACATTTTCTCCATTACCATAGTTCATTTTCTTATATAATTGCGCTCGTTTTGTTTTGATTTAAAAAAATAATTGCACTATATAATATGTCTTTGCACACTACCATATGTCTTTTGTAATTCCGCTATATATCCTTTTAACTCTATTTTTTTCTTTTGTTATTTAATTTTTATAGATTGAATAATGAAATAGTAAAATTTTTAAAATTAAATGTTTATGATAATACTAACCTTTGTTTTATTGTTTTGTAGGTCTTCCAAGAGTCTTCCATAGGTTGAATACTTGACCTTTTGTTCATAATTATCTTTGTTTAGGAAATAAGATAGGGTATGATATGAATAGGTTATGTAATGTTTTGAATAGTGGTATGGATATAAATCTGGATAGAATAGGGTAAATTAGAATAGTGGTATGAAGAGGGTTATAAATGATAGAATGTAGATGAAAGTGTAGGAGAAGTAAATAAAATGTAGGGAGTGTTGGTGATGTAAATGAAATGTATGTAAAGATGCATAACTAGTAGCGAATTAGTTTATACAATTCTAGAGTGTTTCGAAAAAAAATGAAAATTTAAGAGCGATTTTTTTACTCACTTTACAGGTGTACTCCCTTTTTGATGTTTGATGATGATCGACATTGTGTTTATTGTTACGACATCTCTTGTACACTTTGTAGAGACTTTATTTCTTCTTGCATCAGATTTGATTTAGAATAATTATTGTTTAGGTCCCTTTTGCAGGTTAAACTTTGACATTTTCAAGTCCCATCCACTATGATCTTCTCAAGTTCCTTCTGACATGTTAAATTTTCAGGTCCCTTCTAGAGTAGTTTTACAATGATATCAAGTCCCTTCTCGCGTGATGTACAATGATGTTCCATATTTGAAAATTTCTTCTGTTGTAATAATTCAGGTCCCTTTTTGAATAATTTTTTAACAATAATTCAGATCCCTTCTGTAAATATCGAATGATATACCAGGTCCCTTTATGACTGTAGTTCATATTTTGTATTCAATTCAACTGTTAAAAACTATTTTCATAGTTTTTTTATTTCACACCTTCCCCCAAGCTGATGTTCTCACTTGTCCTCAAGTCTATAATGTCTTGGGGGGTATATCTACAAAAATCTGAAGTAAAGTAAGATAAAAACTAAAATAGAATTCATATTTTCCAAACAAGTTGGTTTTCCGATATGAATTCGAGTTTGTATTGTGCTAGTTTCCTGGATTTTCACAACCAAACTCTTATTATTATTATTATTATTTTATGTTTTTTTTTTCTTTTTTACTCTTCTATTGGAATTATGAAAGGAATATTGCTATGCTGCCCCATTATTTCCAGATTTGAATCCATCGAAATTTTTCTCATAAAATCCTCTTTATTTATAGGCTTATCGTAGATTTTTATCCTATGTCCATTGACAATAAACGAAACAGATGCTTTATCAATTGCTTTTATCTTGACAGCTCCATTGTCGAAGATTTCTTCAATCTCATATGGCCCAAACCAATGAGTTGTAATTTTTTCTTTGAAATCTTTGAACTTGGATTCGAACAAGAGTGCCCAATCTCCTTTCTGAAAGACTTTAATTTTTATGAATCGATCATGCCATTTGATCATTTGTTCTTGGAAAAGAGAAGTATGTTCAACTTCTTATTGTCGAATCTCATCCAGTTTGTTTAATCGCATAATCCTTTCCTGTTGTGCTTGAGACAATTCCATCCCTAATTCTGCTGCTAGTTTGTATGTGTGTATTTGAAACCCAATGGGAAATAGAACTTCTTTTCCATACAATAACTAATATGGACTAAATCCAGTAGTGTTTTTCCAAGTTATTCTATATGCCCATAATGCATCTTTCAAATTTTCTGACTAGTCCTTTCTGTTCATTTTTACAGTCTTCGTCATAATGTTTTGTAGGACTTTGTTTGTCGATTCCACTTGTCCATTGGCTTGATGATGATACGGAATTGATTTTTTGTGTTTGATATTAAGTTTCTCTGTAATATCTCGAACAAGTTTTGATGTGAATTGTGCACCTTGGTCAGTTACTATCTGTCTCGAAACTCCATATCTCACAAATATCTCTTCAAACAGAAAAGACACAACAATTTCTACTATTTCTCATGCTATTGCCTTGGCCTCCACCCATTTAGTCACGTAATATGTACATACAGGGATGTACTTCTTTCCATTGGATGGATGTTTTATTTTTCCCACGAAATCCAAAGCCCACCATTCAAATGGTTCAATAAGTACTTGTGGCTTTAATGGCATTTCATCTGATACCACTGGTCTACCAATTATTTGGTAGCTGTCACATCTTTTGACATAATTTCTAGAGTCCTTGATGACGGATGTCGAATAGTAGCCAAGCTTCAACACTTTGTATGTTGTCCTTTTATCTACAAAATTACCACCACATGATTCATCATGAGAAGCTTTGAAAATTTAAATTATTTAACCTTCTCTTACACATTTTCTAATCATTAAATCAGCACCAATATAAAATATATCTCCATTGACCCAGCTATACCTGGCACTTTCTCTAATTATTCTTCATTTCTATTTGTTTGTGTAGTGATATTGTATGATATCAGATGATAAATAGTTAGCTATATCTACAACCATGAAGTTTTGACATTTATAGTGAATAGATGTTCATATAGAAAAATGTCTGATACTGCATTTGGGTCACCAGGTGAATTTAATATTTACAGAAAGTCAGCAACTTAGTTATCTTTCCATGGGTGATCTTGTATAGTAATATTAAATTCTTGCATTAATAACAGCCACCTAGTTATTCTGCCATTTGTGATTGATTTATTCATTAAATATTTTATAGCATAATGATCCGTGTGAATATGAAATTTATAACCTATTATATAATGTCAAAATTTATTTATTGCATGTACAACAGCTAACATTTTGTTTTCCGTAACAGTATGCTGGTATTAAGTTTTTAATTATGTTGGTGTTATGTTTTTAATGATGAAATATAAAGCATAATTGAATTAATTCTCTTTTTGTCCAACTCATGCTCCAATAGTTGTATTGGATGCATCAATTGAAATTTGAAATGGCAATGACCAATTAGGTCCTCGAATAATGGGTGCAATTAACAAATTTTTTTTTAATTTTTCAAATGCATGTTGACAGTTATCAATACATTGGAATTCAACATCTTTCACAAGTAACTTGAATAATGGAAAATCTATTTTACTGAAATTTTCAATAAATCTTCTATAGTAGCCTGCATAACCAAAGAAACTTCGAATTTCTTTTTGTGTTGTAGGTGGTGTTAAATTCACAATGACCTGAATTTTTGTTGGATCTACTTTAATCCCTAAAGAAGAGATATGGTGTCCCAACACTATATCCTTAGTTACCATCATTAAAAAAATTTCATTACTGAGTGATAGGTTTGTCTTAATGCATCTTTTTAACACCTTTTCAAGATTTTGTAAACAATCATCATATGTTGTACCATACACTGTGAAATCATCCATGTAAACTTCCACACACTCATGAATCAAATTAGCAAAAATAACAAGAACTGCTCTTTGAAAAGTAGCGGGTGCATTACACAAACCGAAGGTAATACATTGTATGCATATGTTGCCTAGGGACATGTGAATGTTGTCTTATATTAATCTTCTAATGCTATTTTTATCTGATTATATCCAGTAAATCCATCAAGAAATGAGAAGAATTCCTTTCCAGCTAATGAATCTAGCACTTGATCGATAAATTTTCAATGAAAATGGTCTTTTAATGTAGCTTTGTTGAGTTCTATGTAATCCACATAAATTCTCCATTTCCCATTTTTCTTAGGTATCACAACTAAGGGTGACACCCATTGACTATCTGAAATAGGATAGATAAATTCGACTGGTAACAGTTTCTGTAATTCTTCTTTCACTATTTCCTTCATCACGGGGTTCATCCATATTTGTGGTTGACTTACAGGTTTTATTTCATTATCAGTGTAAATGTTATGGATGCATATTTTTGGATGAACTCCTGGCATGTCCTTATAATCCCAGGCAAAATATTTTGAATATTTTTGAAATAATTTTATTAGATTTTCCTTTTGTGATGATTGTAAGTTGTTACCAATATTCAAATGTCTTTCAGGCTGATTTCAATGATTTTTCCATTGAATTGGTAATTGAATTTACAGGAAAAATGATTTCAAATGTATTTTTCAATGATTGTATTGTGCAATTTTCTTGAAAACATTCATTCAAAAGATAACTAGTAGCTTCATATTGAGTTATCCTAAGTTTCTCTGAAAGATTGGTTCTGAGATGAATAGATCTAATAAGTCCTCATTTTCTTCCTCCTCTTTAAAATTGTAAACTTCATTAATACTAAGAACATGTTGAAGTTCTTGTTGTTCTTTTTCATCAATCAATGATAATAAAGAAGGATATTGAGCAGGAGGATATAATGTAATATGATTTCTTTCATCTCTTTGTGCAATAATCATGCTTCATGACCTGCATCCAATGTCAGCATCTCCAGTAGCTAACCATGGTCGGCCTAAAATTAAGGGATGCCCTCCCAAGTTCGTTTTTGGCTACAAAATCAAGAAGTCTATAGGATACTCCCATCAATCCTGTGAGACAATGATATCTTATAGTATACCTTCTGGAACAACTTTAGGTTTGTCTCAAAGTTTTAAGACTGTAGTAGTAGGTCTAATGTTGTTCAGATTCAAATGTTTCATAGTCTCTATTTTCATAACATTGATAACTGCTCCCAAGTCTATTAAAGTGTCTGGCACTGAAAATTTGTTAATCGAAATAGTAACCATAGGAATTCCTAGATCAACACATTTTTTAATGGCTATGTTTGTAGACATGAGACTTGAAAGACTTCCAATTACCTAGATTGTTGGTGGATCCTTCTTTCATTGGCAAGATTTATTAATGCATAATTCCTTTATTGTTTTTGCATATATCAGAATGTCTTTAATTTCCTACAATAAAGGAATTTTAACATATGTGTTTTTAAATTCATCCATAATACTAAATTCAGGGAGAGATATTGGAATATTATGTTGTATTAATATCTTTGGATATGGTGAAGTCTGCGTCATGATAGCTTTACCCTTTTGAATTTGTTTTTCTGTTTGATAGTGTTCACGTTGTTCTCCTTGTTCTTTTTGTTCTTCAATTATTTGAGGAGAATATTTTTGTAACACCTTCCTAGACCTTAGGTGGGCATCTTGCATAAGAAGAATTGAATATGTATGATAATATGTTGCCTCTCACACATGATATGTTGGTCTATCCACCTTGTTTCTTGGATTAGCTATTTTCTAAGCTGGTAATTGTGTTGGGCTAGGAGGTGTTTGGTTGTTGGCAGCTGAAGTTGTTGCGGTTGAGTTAGCATTGGTGGGTTTTGAGTTGGATATGGCATTGGTTGTTGTTTCTGAAAGTGTTGATATTGAGGAAATGGTTGTGGAGGGTAAAGTTGTTGACATTAATACTGCTTTGGATACATTTGTTGTGGTGGCTGGTTTCCATAACCATATGCCCTCCAACCTTGTGAATGTATGTTTTTATATTGTTGTGGTGGCCAAGCCTGCCATGGCATTAGTGTATTCCATGTGTCTTGAGGATATTGAAAATTTTGGGGATTTTTTTGAGGGAACTATTCAGGAATTATTGGTTGCCAAGGTTTCCTTGGTGCCATGTAGTAGAGATAATCTACTCCTTCCACTTCTTCTCCCTGAAATTATTTTAAATTTGGACATTTTTCTGTTGCATGATTTTCTATGCATAGTCCAGATACTTGTATACCTTGCAAAGGACATTCCCTGAGTGGATGTTTTTGTCTACACTTTAGACCGAAAATTGCTAAGATATCATCTTGCTCTTATTTCTTTTTCTTATCTTTCAAAACATCTACTTGTGTACCCAAAGTCCTCAAGAGATCTGTCTCAAAATTTTCTAACAGGCTTCCTATCTCTACTCTTGTTACTGCACTTGGTGCAGATTTGGAATATTTTGCTGAATTATCTCTTTTCCCACTCTTGGCTCTTCCCCTAGAGTATTTTTGACATAATACATAAATTTCTTGAAATGGTAAATTAGAAATATCTCCTTTTCCCATTAGATTAAGAATGTCTAGATACTCATCTCTAATACTCTTTAAAAAAATAGTGCGGATGGTATCAGAACTACGAGAATGATGTTTGGATTTCTATAAATTGTAAAGCAATATTTCCAAATATTCCTCCAAAATTTCATATTCTTGTTGGGACATTCTGAAAATGTCTTGTTTCGAGTCTCTAGCCCTATGGTAAGCTTGATACTTTTTAAGAAATATTTTCTTCATATCCTCCCAAGAAGCTATTGTGTGTTCTCCTAATCCCATGAACCATTTCAAGGCTGCAACTTTTAAAGTAGCAGGAAAACGTTGAAGTTTATGTGTATCATTAGTATATCCATATGTTCTACACAAGATATCAAACTCAAATATGAATGCATCAGGATCTTCCGTTGACATTCCATAGAAATTAGGCAATACAGAAGGTGGAATATTTTTCATTTTTATTTCTTTTCCTAGTATTGGTCTTGCATCTAAAATAGGAAATCCAAAAGGAGTTTCCTGATCATTGTTTACTTCTTTCTCATTTTCTTGTTTTCTCTGATTTTGAATTTCTCTTCTTGGTTATTCCTCTATTCTTCAAAGTGATTTTGTTATTGTATCTTCTTTTGCCTTTCTTCCCGCTTCAATTCTTCTTTCTTCTTCTCTTTGTCTTCGTCATTCCATTTCTTGTCTTTCATATTCTAATATTTTTTTAGGAGTCATGTTTAATCTAGTTGATCCTTATCCTTCTTCAGCCATTTTTTGTTTAGATACTTGTAGTGTTTCAATAGGAGGTTGGCTTTGTATTTCTTCCACTACTTTGATTTCCTCAAGGACAGGTTGCTCTAGTTGTTCAATAATTGGTTTTCTTGTGTCCTTTTGTTTCCAAATAGAAGGAGGTTCTTTAGGTGATTTCTTTTTCTTTGCCTCCAAGGTCAACAAGATTTGTCTTTCCACTAAAGCTAATCTATGTCCCGATCTCCATTTTTGCTCTAACTTTTCTATAGTAGGTTTTCCAGCAACCGGTGTTGTTAATCCTGTAGATGAATGAGCTATTAGGGGTTTTTGTTTCATAAATATACCTTTTTAATCTCTATCTCTAGGCATAATAAAACATTACTTGAAATAAAAACTATGTTTTCTTTTTGTTTTTGGTGATTTTATATTGTCTTTGTATTTTAATATTTTTGTCTTCCTATTTTGACCATTTTTTAAATATGATTCCTCGTCAACGGCACCAAAATGTTGGGTCAAATTACTATTGTAAACAAACGCAAGTATTTATTATCAATCTGGGATAGTGGAACTTAGAAGAATCCCCAAAGTATATGGGTTTCAGTTGTGATCAATTCAAAAGATGGTTTATTGTTGATTAGGGAAATGCATATTAAAAATATAAATCTAACTTAAATAATTTCTAAATTCTAAACAGTACATTAAGATACATGAAGTAATAATTGAAGAGGCTCTTCACTAAAAGATGTCCTGGTTGTTCTTCATCATGTATTTCATTTATCATCAAATCTATTGTGAAAACAAGAATTTAACTAAACAATAGATTAAGATACATGAAGTAATAATTGAAGAGGCTCTTCAATAAAAGAGGTCGTGGTTGCCCTTAATCATTTATTTCGTTTATCATTAATGATATTTTGAAAACATGAATTCAGAAAAGCAGGAAAGATGAATCTTAGTTTTGAACTCTTAATCAGATAGAAGAACTATTTAACTTAAATACTGGTTTGTCCCTTCGTATGCATAATAGAAACAAGATTAAGATCCATCAGCAATCAAATCATGTAAGGCCATGTAAAGATGAATTCTAACTGAAACTTTTGATTAGATAGAAAGAGTGCTTAACTTAATCACTTGTTTTTCCTTTCATATGTAGGTTAAGAATGATCATTAGATTCATCAATACTTGAAAATAAAAAAATTAAACATAAGAAAACCAATTCAGAAATTGCAGGTACGAAATAAACTAAGAAGTGCACTTAGCTCGGTGTGCGGGCCCTCCACCCTTGCCTTGCACACTAAAGATAAATTCAGCTACTTAAGACTTCAATCAATCAACCATCTTGTAAAATTATCAAAAATTTTATAGAATAGATCTTCAATTATGTCTCCAAGTCTGAGAAATAATAATAATAAGTTATACAAGTTCCATATCAAAGCCTTTAAAGTTTGAGTCTTAAATAGATAAAATATCTAAAAAACTCATCTAAAATAGCTCAAGTAGTCATAACTATCCTTGTCCTATGATATCAAGTCGAATTCATCTATCAGATCCATCATAATCTAGAGAATCCCACAATATAAGAGTTTTGACCTAGTTTCTAGGGATCCTCCATAAAGATTGGTCTTGTTTGACTGCCTTTGACTGGGCCTATTAAAACTCGATCTAACTGTGTCAACATGTGTACTCTTGTTCTTAGTTCCTGATCTTTCTAAAAATATATCCAGCTTGAGCCCAAGTGTCCTGCACATATGCAAACAATAATGTTATTACGAGAATTTCTGTTGTTGTCCAAAAATGCACTTAAATTCCAATTTTTACAAAAACATCTAATAATTGAAAAACATAAATTAAATACTTGTATATGAATATTTGGGTCAATATGAAGTGGATTTTACTGTAAATATATGGATAATATGGAAAAATAAGGTGTATTTCCTAAACAAAAAGAGGTAAAAAAACGAGGGCCAACAATAAAGTAGTTTTATTGAAAACAAAATTCTCCTAAAAGAAAATGATTACAAAGCTTAAATATATGAATTGCCTCACTCCAATGTTATTTATAGTCTCTTTTGAATAAAGGTTTGAAGAGATATAGGATGAGAAGCTAGTTTTCATTTGAAAACTAAGTAATTAAATCAAAACAGGAATCATGCTTCTCATGGTTTTCAATGAGAAGAGAAAATCATGGGAAGTTTTCAATTTTCTATATAAAAACTTTGAGTCCAAACTTTTATCATTCAATCCCACACTCACTTTATGATTCCATGATTTTCATTTAATTTTTTTGTAATGATGGAGTATTATGACTAGAGTTGATTTTTGGTTTGACCATTACATTTCTCAAACCCAATAGATTGAAAAATTGGTGTACCAGGTGGATTTCTATATGTCACCATTTTTAATCTAACTATATTATTTGTTCATCTTCAAATGTGTTGGAACCTATATAACAATGGATATAGTTGTAGAATCTCTAGTTAGCTATAGAATTAATGTAATTCGGTAGCTATAGAAATGTTTTGATTAAATCTTAGATATAAACTAAAGACTATAAAATATGAATGAATTATACCATTTATCATGTTCTGAGCATATCTAGATTGAACTTATAACTTGTAAATATAGAAAATTTACTATGGAAAATATGGAAATGAAGGTAAAATGTTTTCAAAAAGAGGACAATTCAAGACTTGAACATTGTCCCACACCAAATGTTTTGCATGTCCTCATACATAAAAACATCAGAATTGGAAAATTGTTTTATTTATTGAACTATTTCTGAAGCTTGGATTAAGACATACAAACTATTAGATCCCATCTACCTCTTTACATTGAGTGCTAGTCACAACTTCCTCATTAAGATCCTTCATTTTAGTTCTCTGATTTTTTTCTTGAGAATATTTTTGTTTCCTTTGAGCTTCTTTTTTTTATTATACCAGTGGCATAGTTTTAACAACATCGGTCATCTTGAGCCCTAAAATTTCATTTCGAATTCTTTGATACAGGTGGATATTGGTGGCCACCCACCTATTACACTTGGGGCCCCACCATTTTTCCTTTTAGTTTTTCAGTTTCCTTAATTATAGAATAATTTACTATTTTTAGCAGTTTTTCAGGTCCTGAACTTTCGAAGCCGTTTTGAGGCCGTAAACGACTTTTTTTGTGCATCGCTTCTCCGGAGAATATGTCTGTTTTGGTATAAATATTTTTTGTTAGTATTTTTAGTCCTTACATATATATTTCTAACAATGTATCATGTGTGTCAAATGGAGATAGTATGCCAAAGTTACGACCCCAGGAAATTGATGTACCAATTTACCCTGATGGGGCCCATATTCTGGTGTTTCATCTCCTAGGGTTAGGTTTTTGGATGTTTATGGTTTTCCATTATTTCTCAATAATATATAGCCCTTCAAGCCTCATTTTAACATACATATCAGAGGCATGTAGCCACCACCTCTCTTCTTAGAGATAAGGTACCAGTGCCCTAGCTAGTTTATTTCCATTCTATCTGTAAACAAATTTTTGTTCTTTTATATTAATGAAATAAAGTGTAATTTCATATGCATTTTTATATTTATGGTTATATGTGTATTATGTGGCATTCCTACATTAATCTAGATTAGTGGTATCAGAGGGGTCTGCTCTTTATCGATCCTTCTTAGCATGTCCCCAACAAGGTCGGGGTATAAGGATTTAGGGATTGATATCGTTGAACCTTTACAAGATTAGCCTCGCAAACCCTAACGACCACCCATGGGGGATGAAAATAAAGATGAGGGAGCAGGAGATCCTATCAAAATATTGCTCGAGGAGGCCCTCGAAAAATAAAGGAACACGATGATGGAAAAATTTCCCTAAATCCTTCAACAAATGCCCACTGGTGGCGCATCTGCATCCAGAAACCACTCTGGAGGCGCAAAACCTTTTAAGGTAAAAGTACAATTTGACATTCCAATATTTGATGACCAAATTGATGCAGACGTTGTAGATAAATGATTGAATCTATTAGAAGGATATTTCTTAGTTCAGGACTTTTCTGATCAGGAGAAGATTATTTTTGCACTCTTCAAAGCTACCCGACATGTTAAGGACTGGTGGGAAACCTACTGTGAGAAAAAGCACGAGGGGAAACCCTCTCTATTCTCGGTCGTACTCACATTATTTTCGAGACGCCATCATGGAACAATATTATACCGTGGGGAGCTATGAGGACAAGTATATACAATGGACTACGTTACGGAAACAAAGGTTCAAGATGTACATGAGCTGATGAATCTATTCCATAACCTGCGCGAAAAGTTTGGTATCAAATATTCAGAGAAATATTTGGTGCTGGAGTACCACATTTGTCTCCTCACTATGGAGTTCCTCGACATCTACTCGCTTGATATGACATATCGGTATGCTTCCAGGATTGAGTAGAAATTCAAATAGAAGAGGCGAGACTTTAGATCTGCGAATCAAAATAAAGGGAATGGTGCCTCCATACCACAGAAAAAATGAAAAATCCAAGGCATGGAAGCCCAATACAACCTACCAAAGCCGTAAGAAAAGAGTAACACCTCGAAGCCGAAGAAGGACATGGGAAAGTGGTGTGAGTTACATAAGACCTCCACTCAAAACACAAGTGAGTGTCAGGCCAAGCAATCACTGGTGGCCAAGACGAGGGCTTCTGAATCAGATGCATGCTCTAACTATGAATCAGAACCTGAAAATGGGAATGATAAAGCCAAGCATATTATCGATGTGGAGCGCAACGCCACTATGGCCACTGCAAAGATCCAGGAGGAGGAACAAGAATATCAAGAGGAGGAGGAGCCAAAAGAACCTTATTTCAACAGAGATCGTGAATCATTTGGCTTTGCAAGCCACAACACACCCACATCCATACACCATCGGGTGGCTTAACCAAGGATGGGATCTCTGCGTCACCCAGTAGTGTTGCCTACCCTACAGCATCAAGCCCTTCACATATGAGGTGTTATGTGGCATTTATCCTCTTTATGTTTGTGATGTATTATTAGGCCAACCTTACTTGTGGATGTGACATTATGTGTATGAGTGTCGGCCTCACGATGTTATTTTTTCTTTGGGAAATAAGTTGTATAGGATACCATAGGTACCACTGCCTGTAACTATCTCTTCGGTTACTATAAAACAATGCATTAAGCTTAATTCAAAAACCCGAAAATTTATTTTCCTAATGATCCTCCCCGAGGGAAAGAAGAATACTATGGCCACAACCTCCAGACATGACTCCTCCGCATGACAACAAGAAATGGAAAAGTTCATGGAGGAGTATGGGGACATATTCACCTCACCGATAGGAGTGCCTCTGCACTATCATGTGAAGCACCCCATCAATATTATCCCATTTGTGTCGCTGCCCAATTGATCAATCTATCGGTGCTCTGTTTTGGATAACAATGAAATAAAGTGGTAGATTCAGGAGCTGCTATAGAAAGGCCACATCTGACTGAGTTTATTGCCCCGTGGGAGCCCAATCGTGTTAGTGCAAAATAAGGATGGGAGTTGGAGACTCTGTATTGAATATCGGGCACTGAAAAAGATCACTCTCCAGACTAGGTACCCTATCCCATGGATTAATATATGTATCAACTCAAAGGGGCGAAATAATTGAGCAAGATAGACTTCAATTCTAGGTATCACCAGGTACCAATTAAACATCTAATGTGTGGAAGACTACCTTCAAAGCCAAGGAGGGCATTTTTGAATGGTTGGTCATGCCTTTCGGGTTGACGAATGATCCTGAAACCTTCATGACGTTGATGGATGATATCTTTCAGACATTCATGATCTCATTTGTAGTAGTGTGCTTTGATGACATCCTGATCTTTGGCCACACTTGGGAAGAGCACCTCAACCACATCCGATAGGTCCTCCAAACACTGCCACAACACAAGTTATATGCAAATTTGAAGAAGTGAACGTTTAGCATGACCTAGGTTCAGTATCTGGGAAACATTATTGATGAATAGGGGTCCATGTGGATCCAAGAAAAATCCAAGTAATTCAATATTTTTCAGCCCCAACCACTCTAATAGCGCTTCACAGCTTTCTGCATCTTGCTAATTTATACCATAGGTTCGTGTTGGGATTCTCTCATATCACCTGGCCCTTGAGTCAAGTCACCAAGGGAGGAGTGAAAGAAAATTTCTTTTGGTCAGAATCTCAACAGAAGGCATTCATAGAATTAAAACATCACCTATGCTCTGCCCCTATGCTCACATTACCAGAGTTGCAACAACAATTTGAGATCGAGACAAAAGCCTCTGACTATGCTATTAGGGAAGTTCTTACTCAACAGGGGCATCTAATGGCATATCACAGTGAGACATTATCTGACATAGTCCGCAAGTATCCCACTTATGACAAAGAAATGTATTCCATTGTGTAGGCATGCCGCCAATGGAAGCATTACATTTCGGGGAAGGGAACAGTCATCCACACAAACCACTGACCCTTGCAGTTTATACAGACACAAGCGAAGTTTCAGAACGATCTCCATCATAACATATCTACAACAATTTCATTTGAACATCAAGTATAATAAGGAAATAACCAATAATGTTGCAGACTGACTCAACCCTTCTGGGCATGAGACTTCTGATTGGCCAATTATTTACTGTAAGAGATATCCAGAATTAGGACACACATACAAGACACCCCTGGAGGGTGCGCAAGTTAAAAATTTTCACCTCAAGTTTGCACTGCTATGTCACTTGGTAAACCTTTGTGTTCCTTCAAGCGAGCATGCAAACATGATTTGGGAAGAAAACTATTATTGAGTCATTGGGCATTTCAAGGTCGAGAAAATAGTGGCAAAACTGCAGAAGTATTTCTGTTGGCCAAACCTTCGATAGGATGTTGGGAAGTAAACTAGATCCTACAGTACTTGCTCCATTGCCAAACTGGTCATCAATAAGCAAGGCCCCTATACTCCACTACCTACCCCTAGTTGACTTTGGGAATCTGTCACAATAGATTACATGTTAGGCATTCCTTCTACTAAGCATGGAAATGAATTTGTTTTCATGGTCTTTGATACATTCTCGAATATGGCCATTATGTCGGCCTCCAATAAGAATATCACAACAAAAGCCACTGCTAAACTCTTCTTTCAATGAGTGTGGGTACATTTTGGGATCCCACAGTCTATCATCTCATATCGGGACAGTAGGTTCCTCAGCACATTTTGGTCCAGAATTTGCTGAATGTTGGACACCAATCTCACCAAGTCCACAGCTTTCCATCCCCAAACTGATGGCCAGATAGATGTCATCAACATGATGATTTTACACATTCTGTGCATCTACAATCCAAATAATCCATGCACATGGGATGAGACCCTTCCGTCTGTTCAACATAGTTATAACCAGGCTCTCCACATATTAACTATCCATGGCCCCTTTTAGGTGAGCCTGGGGTTCGAGCCACTATGTCGCATTGACGTAGCCATGCCATTTGTGGCTACTCAAGCTTATTTGGCTCATATCCAGTCTGAAGCTGACAAAGTGAAAAAATTCATTGAGCACATTCATCACATCCTCCAATAGGTTTAGGACATATTGGACAGAGCCAATGCTAAGTACAAGTAACGAGATGATCAACATCAGGTGCCACACCACTTCCAGGAGGGCGAAAAAGTATGTCTAGATTTGCAGAAGGAGCGCCTCACTAGACCCCACTGCAAGCTTCACCTACTCTAATATGGGCCTGTGAACCATCACCAAGGTTGTAGGGAAAAATTCCTTCGAGCTTAGTATTCCACAATTCCTTGGTCTGCACCCAATATTCAATGTGGACTGCCTTCGACCCGATTTCCCACCTCTTCTGGACACCTTTGATATTGCAGAACAATTCACACCAACAGAGTTAAACCCAAAATGTGTGGATATGGCCACCACAGATTGTATCATGGACATGAAAATAAATAACATCCGCCAACAGAAGATCAAACTATATCGGGTTGTCAAAGCTGGCCAAATCCTACACCAAGGAAGTGGTTCACCAGGGACCAACTTCAAGAGAAGTTTCCTCATCTCATGGATGAACTCAATGCAATGGGGACCATTTCTTCCTAAGGGTGGAAGAATGGTCCAGGTAGATATTGGTGGCCACCTGCCTATTTCACTTTGGGCCCCACCATTGCTTCTTTCATTTTTTCAGTTTCCTTAATTATAGCATAGTTTACTATTTTTAGCAATTTTTCGAGTCCTGAATTTTCGGACCCATTTTGAGGCCCTAAATGAGATTTTTTGGGCATTGCTTCTATGGAAAATATGTTTGTTTTAGTCTTGATATTATTTTTCATTGGTTGTATTCATTAGATACATATTTCTAACAATGTATCATGTGTGTCAAACGGAGATAGTATGCCAAAGTTACGACCTCGGGAAATTCATGTACCAATTTACCCCGACGGGGCCCATATTCTGGTGTTTCATCTCCTAGGGTTAGGTTTTTGGATGTTTAGGGTTTTCCACTATCTCTCAATAATATATAGGCCTTCGATCCTCATTATAGCATAGATTTTAGAGGCCTGTAACCACCACATCTCTTCTCAAAGATAAGCTACCAACGCCCTAGATAGTTTATTTCCATTATGTTTGTAAACAAATTTTAGTTGTTTGATATTAATGAAATGAAGTGTTATTTCAATTGAATTTTTATATTTATGTTTATATGTGTATTCTGTTACGTTTCCGCATAAACCTTGATCATTCTCATTGCTTCACTTTCTTCTTTGAGATTCCTATTTAATATTTACAATTCATGGCTAGATTCTTTTAGAAAATCTACAATTCATTGTTATTTTTGAGGAATGGTATTAGACAAAGGGACTTATTCATCAAAAGTATCTTCATATATAACTTGGAGAGGACAATTTACCTTTTTTTATTCCCTTTCTTCTAGTGCTTCCATGTAGTCATAAATAGGTTGTTCGATAGGGTTAATTTATGATGTTTTCCTCACTGGAATAACATCTTAAGAAAATGAAGATTTCACTGCTCCTTCTCCTTCTACCTCATATTTTTCTTTTATACTAAAATTTTTTGGAGTCCCTTTTCATGGTTGTTCATTTAAGCCTTTAGAAATGTGCTTGCTCCTCCTTCACTTTTCTTTTAACTCCACTATTTCTTGCGTAACCGTTCTTTTATTACCTGACCTCTGTATTTTCTTTTGTTCCTTATTGAATGTCTCTATTCCTTTGACTACTTATAGTAGCCTGATATTTGAAATCAATTTCTTTCTTCTACCACTTTGTTTTTCATTTTTATTCTATCTTTCTCCAAAAACTGACAAAGGAGAGTATTATCCTTTGACTCCTCTCGTAAAAATTAGGGAAATTTTTAGGTATAAAATGGGCATCCAAAGGAACATTATAAAATAATAGTGGAATTAAGAAAATAATAAGACATTACCTCATCAATTTTTTGACGGAAAAAGGGAAAAACTAGTTTTTGAACTCAAGTTTTCAACTTATCTCCCTATTATTTTATTCAAATTTCAAGTGGGAGCCCTCAATGCATGCATAATTTAATTTCACATTGAAGGAGTACCAATGTTGAAAAATTTGATCGAACCTACTAAATGAAAAATGTGAAATACATGAAAAAGCATGATTCCAATCATGTTTTTTCATGTATTTCACATTTTTCATGTAATAGGTTCCACCAAAAGTATACAAAATGGGTACTTCTTAGGTTCAAAATTAATATCTGCATCCAATGAGTGCTCCTGCTCAAAATTTTAGTAAAATCAGTCGGTGATAAGTTGAAAATGGATTTTCAAAAAGTAGTTTTTGTTTTATTTTTATTTTTTTCTATCCTTCTATCCTTTTACATAAAAAAATGGTGAGTCATCCCCCATGGTTGACATCATCATATTGAATCTTATTGGTTCTGATAAAGTTGATTTTTGTTGTACATTTTTGTTTTGAGGACCATTTTTTACCTCAAAATTTCCATAATGGTTTCCATTTCTTCTAACTCATTGAAAGTCAAACACTATTATTCATTGAATAGTTTAGGGATAGGGTTTGGAACATTCTCATGTCAGCTTATTCAAAATTTTACCACTGCCTCCTCTTCTGCAACTTCTATATAATGATTTCGACCTAAATTTTTCTGGCAGTTATCTCCCTTAGTTTTAAAATGAGCTTCAACAAGAATTTTGATTAATGCATGATGATACAGGGAACTACAAAGTGTTTTAGAGTCCCATTGTATACTAGAAGACATGTTTTTAAGAATTCACAGTAGAAAATATGGTAAATTCAACAAATCTCCTTCAATGATGTGCATCAAGAGTTTAGCATGATAGAAAACAATTGTGCCATATCAAATTTCACAAGTCAAAAATTTATGAATAACTAGCAAAATATTTCCCAACATGGTTTTGAATGTTGTTAGTGGTATCCCTTTCTTGAAGATAGAAGTATCCATACATGGATTTTGGAGGAAGGGTTTCCATTATTTTTATTCGATATTCCTATTTTTGAACCAGCTTTCTCCACTTATTGGTAAGCATGTATCCTCTTCCACTATAGATTATGTAAGTATTAGCTTGACATCCCCAATATTAGCCTCTACTCCATTCATTCCAAAATTGAATGCCCTTGTAACTTCCACCTCATATTCATCAATTTTTTCAAAGAAACCAAGCCATGCAACTTTATATAATTGATCGTAGATATGTTTGAAGAAATTTAATTTTGTTGGGTTCAAATATGATAGTAACACCCATGGTGAGAGGGAAGCTTTGATACTAAAGTGAGTCTTATGAGATGTGTGAGATGGAGGTAGTGAATGGATTTGATAGTGAAGAAGTTGGAAGATGTATGATGTGGTAGAATTCTAAATGGTCCAAAATAAAATAGGTTTCTTTAGGGAAGTTGTTGATTCCCAATGGAATTATACCTCTTTCATAAATTGTTTTCCATGATTCAAAGCTCCATTTATGTAGGACCATTAAAAACTCAAATGATTTTGAATAAAATAGAAAGGTATTGACATGACATATAGGGTTATCATTATACATAATGGAATAGGACTATCATAAGGTCATGAATGAAATTTATTGTAAACAATGTACCATTATCATTCAATCAGTTTACAAGTACATAATTTCTAACTGAAAAATAATCTAAAATTATATTTGAATATGTTGTCACACATAAATTTGATCATCATATTTTATTTCTTGTAAGTCTGAAGTACTTTAAAAGCTCGATAATTCCATAGTTTCAAAGTATTTACAAGTTTCATGTTGGCTGCAGAATTTGAAATCAACTAGAAAATGTCATAGATTTTGTAGCTATTTTCTTCAAATATGTATTATTGATGATGAATATAGTATTGATTGATGTTGATTATTCCTTGGAACACTTGGAGAAAAATCTATTCTCAAAAAAATTATTACACCTAAAAAAATATTAGAAGAAAAAGATATAAAGGAAAGAAATGGGAAAATATAAGACAATAATTTGTGAAAATCTGAACCACCAATATATCTTTGTTTTCAGTTAATATTTTATATCTATACATGCATATATATATATATATATATATATATATATATATATATATATATATATATCTATATATATATATATATATATATATATATATGTATATATCTTATTTTTTTGTCTTTTCCATTCATTTTCCTTTTTAATTTAAGGAAATAAATTACAATCTAGTTGGAAGATGAGTTGCAAGGTCTCCTTTTTCAACCAACTAGAAGTCATAATTATTTTGAAAATATTTGAAAAAATCTTCTATTTTCAAGTATTTACGGTATTGTAGCTTTAATATATCGTCATTAACAAGAAAGTTGATCTTTTCTTCATCAATAGTCTTGATTCTAACTATTCCGTTATCAAAGACAATATATATCTCATAGGGACCAAGTTCGTGAGTATTATATTTTCCTTGAATTTTTTTGAATTTAGATTAAGAAACAAGAGTTGAGTCACCTAGCTTGAACTCCATATATTTGATTAATTTTTCATGGCATCTCGATCATTGATGTTGGACTATGTTAGTTATTTGGATAAAATATTGCTAGATCTCATATAGTTCGTTCAGTTTTGATAAGCTTTATTTTTGGGCTTTAGGTAAATGCATCCCAAAAACAAAAATTGTTCTAAAAGTCTCCACTTGGAACTCAATTGGAAGAAAAACTTGCTTCCCATAGATAATGTGATAAAATTAAACAAAAACAAGAAAATACAACCTAAATAGCGCTAGAATTTATTGTATTTTAGTGCACAAATTGGATACCTTCTTTGGCACACAAATGGTTCCAATTAGGAAAGTTCATCATAGTCCCATATTCAGCAACGAAAATTGTGTCACAAATAACTTCATAAATAGTTCCTATAATAATTGCGGAAAAATAGTGCCAAAACTCTCGTCGGAAATTGCGGTGGAAGTTGCATTAGAAGTTGCGTTGGAAATTACACCATAAATAGTGCCAATAATAACGTTGGTACTAGTGTCCAAGATTATGTTGAAAAGAGGTCGATAATAACGTCAATTTTAGTGTTGGAATCAGTGCCATGATTTTCTTCTAGTTTGGTTTCTTGGTTGTCTTCTAGGTTTCAATCTAATTTTATTTCTCATTTTTCCACCAATGTTTCTTATAGTGTGGCTTCTTATTTTTCTTCTAGTTTTTTTTCTAGTGGGGCTTCCAATTTTTCTTACATTTTTACCTTCTTTTTCTTCCAAGCGACAAGAATAGTGTTAGGTTTAGCACCAAGTTTAGTACCAGGATTTGCATCCAATTTCGCTTATAATTTGGCTTCTAGTTTTTCTTCGCATTTTGCTTTTATTGTGGCCTCCAATTTAGCTTTCATTGTTTCTTCTTTTCTTGATTCCAAAAATGATTATTGGTTTGCATATAGTTAAATTAATATGTTTTATTTCAATTTAATTACTTAAATATATCATGTCCCTTAAATAGGCTATATGATTATACAATAAGTCATATCTATCCTTTTTAAATATTTTATAGGATAACATTTATAAATAATTTTTGGGGAAACATACATCCACAGAAATTAACAACATTATTATTCTTATTAAATCTCCATCAAAATAGAATATAGAACATGTAGTATATATAAAATAACTATATAATTATTTTGAAATTGAAAACATCCAACATTAGTAAAACAAAACCATCATACATAATAAATATGCACCCAAATAATTAACCACTTTAAATATATAAAAATTTATAAGTCAATACGGATAAGATCATCATCATATATAACTAAAAAAAGTGAAATTCACATATACTAGTATATAAATAACATTTAAAAATAAGAAATGTCCAATAGTCGACATAAGTCAAAAGGATACACCATGTACAAGTGATATAAAAAAAATAATAAATTATGTAAGACCAGATGATACAAGTATATATGATAGGTCATTTTCAAATGATATAAGTCAAAATGATATATGTCAAAAAATACAACTCAATAATATGGTACTAGAGACCATGAAAATGATACATATGATAGTAACCATGAAAATCAACATCATAAAAATATATAAAAAAAATGATCCATAATGTAGTCTATATGTAGGAATTTATAGGGTAAGTTCCTTAGATCAAACACCAAAGGTCACCACTCACAAATAGATCACAAATCAGTACACCAATATTTTGATGTGGTTAAAACCCACGAAGAGGGAAACAGTCCATGGCCTGAGCCAACACGATTACTTCAATAAATTTATTAATATCAAGAAAGAAAATATACATAAGCTTCTCTCGTAAATGGTTATCAGAAAGATGACCCTCCATGCTTCTTAAATACAGATCATGGACCAATTGGGTGTTAAGCCACACATCAAGTGTTGGTAATACCGAGGAACGTACATAGTAAAGAATGACACTTTACCTAAATCTATGCTATACCAAGTTATACTTAACTATTTCCCATGTGTCGAAATATTCTAACATCCCCCCTTAAGAATAACTTGGGAGAGGATTGAAGGATTTACAAAGGTGACACAAAAGGAGACTATTTCCTATGCGTAGAAATATCCTAACATCCCCCCTTAAGAACAACTTGGGATAGGATTGAAGGATTTACAAAGGTGACACAATAGGAGAAGGAAGGAAGCACTAAAGCCTATCCCCCCTTAAAAATAAGTTTCCTAAACTCTAAGCATAGACCAAAGTTTGGTAAACTTCGCTTCTGTGAGAACCGTCATAAAGATATCAACAAATTGATCATTTGTTGAACAATACTGCACATCAAGAAAACGATCATGAATGATGTTTATGATGAAGTGTATGTGAATATCAATGTGTTTCATACACGGATGCTGAACTGGATCTTTGTATAGCTAAATGGCACTCTAATTATCACACCAGAGTGTAGTTGGAGGTTGTTGATGAAGACCAAATTTGATCAGGATCTGACGAAGCCATAGGGATTCCTTGTTGGCTTCAACTGCACCACGATACTTTGCTTCTAACGAAGAGAGAGAGATTGCATTTTATTTCTTACAAGATCAAGTAATAGGTCTTGAACCAAGAGTGAATACATAACCTGTAGTAGAATTTTAGTCATTAGGGTCACCGACCCAATCAGAGTGAGTAAAACCAATCAATAATGGACATGATCTTTCACTGTAATGAATCCCGAACTAAACTGTACCTCTAATATATCGAAGTATTATTTTAGTTGTTTTCCAGTGAGATTCATGAGGTTGGAGCATAAACCGAGCAACAAGACTAATAACAAAGGAAAGGTCAAGATGGCTATGGTTTAGATACAAATGTTTACCAACCAGTTGACGGTATAAGGTAGCATAAAATTTAGGAGTAGTACAAGTGACTGAAATCTTGACTACATACTGAAAGGGAGAAGGGGCTGGTTTACATTTTTCCATGTGAAAGTGGCATATAATATCACATTCATACTTGGATTGAGAAAGGGTAATAACTTCTTTGGGTTGCAAGACTTAAAGACCAAGGAAATAATGCAAGTGTCCTAAGTATTTCATTTCAAAGTTATTTTTGGGGCTATAATTCACATGTTTTATATAGTTGGTCTCAATACTAGTAAGGATAAGATCATCAATGTAAAGAAAAAGGATGGTGAAGGACTTACCCAATTTATTGGTGTAGACAGTGTGGTCAGAATGACACCCAGAAAATCCATTATCTAAGTGAAAGCTATCCATTTTCACATACCAAGACTGAGGAGACTGTTTGAGACCATAGGGATAATTCCTAAGGAAAAAAACAAGGCTAGAGTCATTTTGGATAAAGCCTGGGGGTTGTTCCATGTAGATATATTCATGCAAATATCCATGTAAGAAAGTAGATTTAACATCCATCTGATGGACTTCCCATTTAAAGGAGCCAGCAAGGGAATGAACACGGAGGATAGAATTCATTTTGGCAACATGGGAGAGGATTTCAGTATAGTCAATACCTTCAACTTGTGAAAATAATTTAGCAACAAGACGAGATTTATGTTTATCCACTTTTCCATCTAGTCCAAACTTTGTTTTGTAAACCCATTTTCATCGAACAAGTTTTCTTCCCTTTGGAACAGGAACAAGATCCCAAGTATCATTTTCCAAAAAGGAACAACATTCTTCATTCATAGCTTCATCCCAATCTAAATGACCTGAAGCTTCTTCAAAGGTGTCTGGATCAGGATTTTCTGGAACTTGAGCAAATAAGGAAGAGGCTCTTTTGTTGGGAAAAATATTGAGAGGGGGGGGGGGGTGAATCAGTATTTACAGCATATTCAAAAAATTTTACTTCAAAACCCATACACTACTTTCCTGAATCAAACTCGCGTATATACGCGGATACCCTTTATTAAACTCGCGTATACACAAAGAACTAATTATGTCATTAATTATTCACTTAAACCATTCCATCATTTATTCATCAGATATTCAAAAAACAGTAAACATGTGCAGTAAGAACAGAATAAACCATCACACAAAGCATCACACATGAACACCAGGATTTTAGGTGGAAACCCAAGTCGGGAGAAAACCACCGCTGCAGTTGCTCAGCCTTCAATATTTTATTATAGAGAAAACATCTTACAACATATGTGCTGGCGCAGACTCCTACCAGCACGCAGGCACCCACCCGCGCTCGTTTACCAGCCTCTCCTGGAAGGGAGCTCCAACCCCCTGACTCGTTTACCAACCTCTCCTGGAAGGGAGCTACGACCCCCTGATCTCGTTTACCAGCCTCACCTGGAAGGGAGCTACAACCCCCTGACTGAAGGCTGCAACCCTCAGCACCCCTTCGGACCACGTTTCATCAATTTTCACACTGGATCCAACAACATCAATAGAACAATACTTGTAGGCCACGTTTCATCATATTTTCAGACTGGACCCTCTTCATACATTTAAGCTCAATCATAAAACCAAACTGATACAGACAACTCAGAACTGTAGAATACAGATAGCAGTAACACAGCATAACAGATCAGACATTTCTTACCACAGACTTCAGCAAACCCTAGTTTTTATACGTGCTTTCCTTTCACTGATGTCGCGTATATACGCGCTTTCGTTCACACAAACAAGCATATACCTCTGTACAAATTATAGAACCAATTTAACTGCGCATACGCGCTTTCTCTTCAGCGAAGCCGCGTATATACGCGCTTCCTCTTCGGCGAACTAGCATATGGTTCTTCAAAGATTTTAGGTCATTGCATTTCTTCAGAATAGATACTTCACACAGATTTAACCCTTCACTTCAGACAGATGTTCGCCTCTTCTTGGATCTAATCATTCCGTAAACAGATCTAGTAGATACAAGTACATTTCAGATCTAGATCCCCTTCTTCATCATTGGTGCATCATACATTCAGATTTATCATTCAAGTGTAACCCTTTCCATTCAGATCTACTTCAGAGAGAAGCATTCATTCAAGCTCAGACATCTTGCACCCACACCCATGATTTGCATAATGAATTTCTTCTCCTTATATAGGTTTACCCTTTTTCAATACCATGAGCCAAAACCACATTACTTCCGATGGTATTCCTGGACGGGGTCATTTAGGCAGATCATTACCCAATACAATGGGTCAATACCATGGTGGTTACCCCTGTTTTTGCACTTTTAGAGTGCTTTAGCCCATACGCGACTTGGCACGTTGATTCCCGCGTGCATACGCGACTTCTCCTAGGCAAATCCGCGTATACCTAGAGACATACTCTTTTCATCAAGATTTAGCACATGCTGAATAATGACTTCATCAGGTGGATTTCCATTAAGGACAACACATGTCAACAGTCGTATGTCTTCATCTTCATTTAGTGGGTTGCCATCAAGGACAACACTCTGCATCATATTGCCAACAATCTCCCCCTTTGGACTTGATGGCAACCACGATGGTGTTTGGCTATCACAACAGATAGGTACATTAAGAGTACGATGACACCATTCAAACACCATGTCACTCTCCCCCTTTGACATTAAGGGCAAAGGGCGGATCAAAACCAACATACTCTCCCCCTTTTCTCCTCATGTGGAAGAAGCGTTCTGCATATCTGATGTATACTGAAGTGACCAAGCTCCCCCTGAGTTGATGCTGAATCTTCAAACATATTTTCCAATGACTTTATGACTTTCCTATCACCAAAGACTCATACTTACATCAAAATATCCAACCAAGTGGATCAACTCAGCTACCCAACCAAGTGGGTTTACAAAATTTGACTCAGCTACCCAACCAAGTGGGTTTACAAATTTGACAAGTCCTTACATGACTGAATATTACAATTTTACATCATGGGTCTCAGCAAGACCTTTTCATCAAAATACAAATATGACTTTAAGACCAACACCAGAAAGTCCTCAAGAAAGAGAACATATTTCAGAATCATCATAATGCCAACAATGCATTATACTCAGCAAAGTAAATACTCCCCCTGAATCTGTACATCCATGCATCCCTTTTATATGACTAAGGCTCCCCCTTAGTTTGTGCATCCTGAACACTTTCACCAACAAATCATCAAGGCATCTTCATCAAAACATTAGAAACAGAATTATGAGAACTGAAACACCACTAGAGATACCAAACAGTATCAGAGATACCAAACAGCACTGCAGCTGTGCTGAAGAGAGCTGACTCCAACCAAAAAAATTGTCAGCAATCAGACATACGCGGTTTTCTGTGCAGGAACTCGCGTATATACGCGACTGTGTTTCATGAAACCCGCGTATCCAATGCCATATTCTAAATTTATGCAGATTTGTTCTTTTGACTGGCAGAGACCACTCCCAGCTTCTGTCTTAGATACTCGAACGCTTCCCTGGGCAGAGGTTTGGTAAAGATATCAGCAACTTGTTCTTTGGAGGGAACATACTCCAACTTCACTGTTTGCTCAAGCACTTGTTCATGTAAGAAGTGATACTTGATGGGAATGTGCTTGGTCTTTGAATGCATAACCGGATTCTTTGAAATACTGATGGCACTTGTATTGTCACACTTAATGGGGACAGGAGGAGTACATTTGATTTGAAAATCTTGTAAGGTTTGAATCATCCAAAGGAGTTGAGTGCAACAAGATGCGGCAGCCACATATTCTGCTTCTGCTGTAGATAAGGCAATAGAATTTTGCTTCTTGCTGAACCAAGATACTAACCGGGGTCCCATATAGAATGCACCACCACTAGTGCTTTCCGATCATCAACACTTCCAGCCCAATCTGCATCAGTGTAAGCATGAAGAGTAAGATTAGCATTCTTTGGATACCATAGACCAAGGTCTTGAGTTCCTTGAAGATATTTGAAAATTCTTTTAACAGCCTGAAGGTGAGACTCTTTTGGATTAGCTTGGAATTGTCCAACAATCCCAACTGCATGCATAATGTCTGGTCTAGTCCCAGTGAGATAAAGTAGACTTCCTATCATTGATTTGTATTCTGGTTGATTCACCGGGGGAGAATCATCATGAGAACTGAGATTGCATTCGGTTATCATTGGTGTACTTACAAGTTTGCATTATTCCATGCCATACTTCTTTAGAATTTTCTTAAGATATTTTGCTTGTGATAGGAATATACCATCTGTAGTTTGATGCACTTGCAAGCCAAGAAAGAATGTTAGTTCCCCAAGTAAGGACATTTCAAATTCTTGCTGCATGACAGAAGCAAATTTTTGACTCAAAGATTCTTCGTTACTCCCAAAAATGATATCATCAACATATACAACCACAATCAATAGTTTATCATTTTCAAATTTTGTGTATAAGTTGCTATCAGCAGACCCCTTTGAAAATCCTTGTTGATGAAGATATTTGCCAAGACGATAATACCATGCCCTTGGAGCTTGTTTGAGACCATATAGAGCCTTTTTAAGTCTACAAACAAGATTTTCATCATTTCCCAAAATGAATCCTTCCGGTTGTTCTATATATACTTCTTCTTCTAGATCACCGTTAAGAAAAGCAGATTTAACATCCATTTGATAAACTTTGATTTGTTGATAACTTGAAAAAGCAAGAAACATTCTGATGGCTTCAAGTCTAGCAACATGAGCAAAAGTTTCTTCAAAGTCTATACCTTCTTGTTGAGTATACCATTTGCAAACTAGTCTAGCTTTGTTTCTTACAACATCCCCATTCTCATTTAACTTGTTCTTGAAAATCCATTTAGTTCCAATGACATTTTTATCATGAGGTCTTGGTACCAAATCCCAAGTGTCATTTTTTTCAATTTGAACAAGTTCTTCATCCATGGCTTGCCTCCAACATTCATCTCTGCTAGCTTGATTGACATTGAGTGGTTCAATTGTGGATAGAAGTGCCATATGAATAGAAGATCCCACAAGAGTTCTCCTTGTTCGTACACCTGATTCCTTGTCTCCCAAGATTTGAGATTCAGGATGATTCTTTTGAACATATCTAGATGGAGCTTTTTCAGATAGATCAGTTTCAGGTTCATCATTGGATTCACTGTCTATATCAAATGTAGAAGGCCATAAGTCATCATCATCTTCTTTTGTTGTTTTTTCTTCTTTAGGAGCTGCAGGAGACTCATCAATAACAACATCAATACATTCAACAATCTTTTGAAGCCTTTCATTATAACATTTGTATGCTTTGCTTGAAGATGAGTAACCAAGGAAAATTCCTTTATCTAATCTAGGTTCGAACTTACCAAGCTTTTCATCATTATTTTTGATAAAGCATTTGCTTCCAAAAACTCTAAAATGCTTTACGGAGGGAGATTTACCATACCAGAGTTCATATGGAGTTTTATCATTGTTTACCCGAACATGAGCTTTGTTGAGAATGTTTGCTGCTGTATGTGTTGCTTCTCCCCAGAAAGTGTGAGGTATTCCAGAATCATCAATCATAGCTCTAGCCATTTGTTGAATTGTTCTATTCATTCTTTCTGCTACGCCATTTTGTTGAGGAGTGCCAGCTACAGAGAATTGTCTTTTTATGCCATGTTGTTCACAAAATTCAAGGAATTCATTTGACATATATTCTCCTCCTCGATCAGATCTGAGACACTTGATTTTTAGATCCAATTCATTTTCAGCCAGAGCTTTGAAGCTCAGAAATTTTTCAAATGCTTCATCTTTGTGTTTAATGAACCCGATCCAACACATTCTAGAGTAATCATCAATGAATAAGATATAGTATTCTTCCCCGCGTGGTGTCTTCTTTCTCACAGGTCCACATATGTCAGTATGAATGAGTTCAAGAGGCTTACTTGATGATCCCTCTTTGGCATTAAACCGTACTCTACTCTGCTTACCGAATTGACAAGATTTGCATATGATACTTTCTGGTGGATTAATATTGGGAAGATCACGAACAACTTGAAGTCTGCTTGCTTTGTTGATTTGAGAGAAGCTCAGATGCCCCAGCCTTCTATGCCATAGCCAATTTTCTGAAGATTTTCTCAGGTAACATTGATCTTTGTAGCCCTTTAGTATATACAGGTTGCTTGGATTTCTTTTCCCTTTTATAATAATTTTACCTGTATCAAGATCACGAACCACACATTCTTTTGAACTAAAAACAACTTATGTTCCTTGATCACACATTTGACTTACACTCAACAGGTTATGCCTCAATCCATCCACATACATGACATCTTTAGCCTTCACCTTTTCTTTTAGAAACACTGACCCTTTTCCTTTAATTATAGCAGGAGTATCATTTCCAAATGTAACTTTCTTTTCCTTTTCTAGAGCATTATATGAAAGAAGTTTTCTTTTGTCACCTGTCATGTGTCTTGAGCACCCACTATCAATGTACCATTGATTTTCTTCACCTTCCGCAAATAATGCTATCCCACAATTTTCAACTGGTGGTTCTTTCTTTTTCCATATTTTAGAGCTTGAGGGAACATGTTCTTTTGGCTGGATCTTGTTCCTGCATTCAGATTCTTCATGGCCAAAGTTATTGCAATAAGTACATTCAACTTCATTTTGAAGAGGAGAAAAGTTGTTATAGGTATTCTTCTTTGATTCAGTATCCAACATTTTCTTTCTTTCTTCTCTTGTCATGATGGTTTTATATGCAACACATTGAACAGCTTTATGCCCAAAATTGTGACATGTGAAACATTGCCCATTGAAGTAGAAATTTCTGCGATCATGGAATCTTCTATTTGAATTTACCTGTTGGGTGTAGCGTCTTTGAAAACTATCCCTGTTAGTGTTCCTTGAATTGAGATGGTCCTGCTTTCCCTGTAGAGATCCTTTATTCCCTTGCTGAGTTGCTGAATGTAGTAAACCACCTGTAGCTGCTTTTAGATAGTTTGGTGCTGAAGCTTGAGAAGATTCTCCAGTATATCCAAGACCTGTCTTTATAAGAGGAGAACGTTGTACCTTGATAATCTCATCTAAGGTTTTAGATCCTTTAGCAAATCTAAGATTCAAGGTCTTTTCTTTCTCAACTTCTTTTCTTTGACTTACCACTTCACATTCCAATTTTTCAATATGTTTCTTTGCTTCTTCAAGCTGCTTTTCAATGGTCTCTCTAATTATCTTTTGTTCTTCTAAGAGAATTTTATAATCTTCTAAGCATAGTTTGAGTTGATTGTTTTCTTCAAGAAAATCATTTTCCTCTAGAGCATCCATAAAAGTATCCTTTTCTTCTTTTTGTTCAAATGCCATGAGAAGTCTAAGATCTTCTTCACATTCTTCCTCACTATCCGATGACCCATCACTGTATTCATTAGTATAGTAACTTTTCTTAGAGCTAGATCGATTCTTATTCCTTCTTACTACTTCTTTTCCTTTATAAGGACATTTTGCAGCATAATGACCAACTTTTCCACACTCAAAACATTTGAAAGGAAGCTTACCTTTGAATCTTCCAGTTCCTAGTTGGAGTTTTCTCACGAAATTCACTTCTTCTTCATTGGATATATAGCTGGATTCTTTGACAACTTCCTTTTCTTTTCCTCTTGCAGATACCTTAAAAGCAGCTTCTTTGATTTGAGAAGGACCTCCTTGTCTCATTTCAAAAGCAGTCAGAATACCATGTAATTGAACAATAGTAAGAGTTTACAGATCTTGCCTTTCTTCAATAGCTGAGACTTTAGAGTCAAATTTTGAAGTCAAGGATCTTAAGACTTTTTCAACCAGAGTAGTATCAGTTATGGTTTCACCCAAATTTCTCATTCGATTTACAACATCATCTAGATGAAGAAAGAAACTGGCAACACTTTCATCACTATGCATCTTCAAATTTTCATATTCAATTCTAAGAGTTTGGAGTTTTGCACTTTTTACCTTTGTGTCTCCTTCATAGCTTAGAATTATTTTGTCCCATATTTCTTTTGCTGAATGTAGCTGCATCACTTTAGCAAATTCTGGTTCAGACATGCTTCCTAATAAGACATTTACTGCTTTGGCATTGATTTCATACTTCTTCCTTTCTGCTGCATCGATAGGAATACTTGCTGGGTATTGATAACCTTCTTCCACGATTGCCCATACATCTGCACCAAGACTTTGCAGATATGCTTTTGTTCGTACCTTCCAGAATATCAGATTGCTTCCATTGAATAGAGGTGGCTTTATAGACATCACTCCTTATTGACTTCCCATTGCGATGGATCTCCTTCAAGCGATCAAGCTTCTGCAGAAGAACCTCCTCTGATACCAATTGTTGGGAAAAATACTGAGAGGGGGGGTGAATCAGTATTTACAGCATATTCAAAACTTTTTACTTTTCTTTACTTCAAAACCCATACGCTACTTTCCTGAAGAATACTCGCGTATATACGCGGATACCCTTTATTAAACTCGCGTATACACATAGAACTAATTATGTCATTAATTCTTCACTTAAACCATTCCATCATTTATTCATCAGATATTCAATAAACAGTAAACATGTGCAGTAAGAACAGAATAAACCATCACACAAAGCATCACACATGAACACCGGGATTTTTAGGTGGAAACCCAAGTCGGGAGAAAACCACCGCTGCAGTTGCTCAGCCTTCAATATTTTATTATAGAGAAAACATCTTACAACATATGTGCTGGTGCAGACTCCTACCAGCACGCAGGCACCCACCTGCGCTCGTTTACCAGCCACTCCTAGAAGGGAGCTCCAACCCCCTAACTCGTTTACCAGCCTCTCCTGGAAGGGAGCTACGACCCCCTGATCTCGTTTACCAGCCTCACCTGGAAGGGAGCTACAACCCCCTGACTGAAGGTTACAACCCTCAGCACCCCTTCGGACCACGTTTCATCAATTTTCACACTGGATCCAACAACTTCAATAGAAAAATACTTGTAGGCCATGTTTCATCATATTTTCAGACTGGACCCTCTTCATACATTTAAGCTCAATCATAAAACCAAACTGATACAGACAACTCAGAACTGTAGAATACAGATAGTAGTAACACAGCAGAACAGATCAGACATTTCTTACCACAGACTTCAGCAAACCCTAGTTTGCATACGCGCTTTCCTTTCACTGATGTCGCGTATATACGCGCTTTCGTTCACACAAACAAGCGTATACCTCTGTACAAATTACAGAACCAATTTAACTGCGCATACGTGCTTTCTCTTCAGCGAAGTCGCGTATATACGCGCTTCCTCTTCGGCGAACTAGCGTATGGTTCTTCAGAGATTTTAGGTCATTGCATTTCTTCATAACAGATACTTCACACAAATTTAACCCTTCACTTCAGACAGATGTTCGCCTCTTCTTGGATCTAATCATTCCATAAACAGATCTAGTAGATACAAGTACATTTCAGATCTAGATCCCCTTCTTCATCATTGGTGCATCATACATTCAGATTTATCATTCAAGTGTAACCCTTTCCATTCAGATCTACTTCAGAGAGAAGCATTCATTCAAGCTCAGACATCTTGCACCCACACCCATGATTTTCATAATGAATTTCTTCTCCTTATATAGGTTTACCCTTTTTCAATACCATGAGCCAAAACCACATTACTTCCGATGGCATTCCTGGACGGGGTCATTTAGGCGGATCATTACCCAATACAATGGGTCAATACCATGGTGGTTACCCCTGGTTTTGCACTTTTAGAGCGCTTTAGCCCATACGCGACTTGGCACGTTGATTCCCGCGTGCATACGCGACTTCCCCTAGGCAAATCCGCGTATACCTAGAGACATACTCTTTTCATCAAGATTTAGCACATGCTGAAGAATGACTTCATCAGGTGGATTGCCATTAAGGACAACACATGTCAACAGTCGTATGTCTTCATCTTCATTCAGTGGGTTGCCATCAAGGACAACACTCTGCATCATATTTCCAACATCTTTTGAACTAAGAACGTGTATGTCATTGATCTGCAGGGTCACCTGCAAGAGAACCTGATGCATCCTGAGTAGAGCGAACCCAAGTTGGAAGTTGTGGAGCTGAAGGAATATATTGACGAGGTGGAGGATGAATTTCATCCTCGCTTTCATCATCTGAAATTGAAGGAATGCTGTCGAAAATAGAAGATAGAGGTGGAATATATGAAGAATCAGGCTCGCATGCCAAAGGTGGCATACCCACCGAACTAGGCTCGCAGGCTGATATATTTTCATCAAATTTTACATTTCTTCTAATGATTACATTTTTGGATTTTTCTTGAAGAATTATATATCCTTTGACATCTTTAGAATATCCAAAAAAAATGTATTTTTCACTGTTAGGTTCTAAGGCTTTATGTTTCGCTTCTAGAATATGGCCCAAGCTTCACTTCCAAAAACATGAAAGTGACTTACGTCTGGCTTGATTGACCTCCAGGCTTCTTCTAGAGTTATATTCCTTAAAACCTTAATGGTAGTGTGATTTACTATGAAATTTGCATATTTAATTGCTTCTGCCCAAAAATTAAGACTAATTCCTTTAGATTGAAGCATACAATTAGCCATTTCTTTTAGGGTGCGATTATTCCTTTCATCTACACCATTTTGTTGTGGTATATATGGAACAATATGTTCCAATTGAATGTCATTCTTAGTGAAAAAGTGGATGAATTTGTTGTTAACATATTCTCCTCCATTGTCAATTCTTAACTTAAGAATGTGATGTCCAGATTGTTTCTCAAAAATGGCCTTAAAGGCCAAGAACATGTTAAAAACTTCACTCTTGAGTTTTAAGAAGTATACCCAAGTGCATCTGGAAAAATCATCAATGAATGTCAAGAATTACTTGCAGGAAGAGAAAGAACCAACAAGAAGTGGACCACATAAATCATTGTGCAGAAGTTGAAAAGGGGATGAAGCATGCCAAGAGGCACGTTTGTCAAAACCATCTCAATGATGTTTCCCAATAACACATCCGGAACGAACACCATCTAGGGAAGATACCATAGGAAGACCTGTTACCATATTTTATTTACATAGAATTTGAAGAAAGCGATAGTTTAAGTGACAAAATCGCTCATCGAAAAGTTTGCTCACTTCATCATTATGAGAAACAAAAACGGAGGGAACTCATGATGACCCAAAGTTTTTAAACTTATACGAAATTTTGGAGTTGTCAGCAATGCCAATAGCTAAAATATGTCTAGGATATTTGAGGTCCTTAATTAAAAAATCATGAGGTGAGAACTCTATTGTTTTCCCTTCAGCTGAATGAATTATTTGATAAATAGTTAGAAGTTTGTAGGAAAAGGTAGGAGGACATAATAAATCATTAAACTGAAAATTATCTAGACGAATGGTTCCAAACCCTACAACACTAAGAGATCTATCATCACCAACATAAATTTTTTTTGTGTTACAATCATTTAAAGAAAAAAAAATGGCTTTGTTTTTGGCCATGTGGTTAGAGGATCCAGAATTAATGATCCACTCAAGAGAATGAGAAGAATAAGATACATTCAAAGAATAACCAAGTCTTGATGCTTGAAAACCACAAGAATAAAATGCAATTGCTAAAGATAAAGTTGAAGAGTGCTCCAAATTGATGTTGTGATTCTTCATTGCTTCTTCCAAGGCTTCCACTTTCTTAGAACATTTTGAATCCACATGGCCATCATGACTATAAAATTTGTAACATCTATCCATCTTCTTCACATTTCTTTTATTTTCCATATCAGTTTGTCGAGTTGATTTTTTAGTTTGCGGTGGAAATTTCTTAAGATCTTGTTTTCTTTAGGACCATTCTTTTTAGGATGCTGCTTCTTAGGATTATTTTGTTATGGTTGGTTCTGGGCTACTAAGGCTTTCTTAGAAGAGTTTCTAGTATTAACAAGACCAAGGTTTAAGAGTTTTTCTTGTTCTCCTATCAAATAATCGCAAAAGACATCAAAATAAGGGGGCTTGTAGGTTGTTCCTTGATAAATGAGGGCTTCTCTAGTGGAATGGAAGGTGGAAACAAATAAAGAGTATGTAGGTCCTAGCTTAGCAAGAATGGAACAGATAAGGCTACCATCCTCCTTTTTGACCTTACAACCTTCTAAAAAGACTGTAATGGTATTTAATTTGGAAAAAAATCTTTAATAGGGAGAAATTATTGGGGTCCAAAGTAAGCAACTCATTTTCAAGCTGGTGGGCTCTGATTTCATTTTTAATGCCAAAAATAATATTTAGATTTTTCATAGCTCCATCAAGGGAGTCAATGTCTTGTATATGAAATCTAAGATCTTGAGAAATGGACATTCCTATCAACCCTTGTGCTTGATCTTGTTTATTTTCTCATTTAGCGGCTTTATTTCTATCGGTAGGTTTAGCTTCTTGTCATGTGGCTATTCTATAAATTCCTTTAATTCTATGTAATTCTACCATATAGGATAGCCATTGGAAATAATTGTTCCTGTTAAGAATAAAGGAGAATCAATTTTCCATTTTTTTAAAAAATTGGAAGACAAAAGGGTTGAAACCAACTACTCTAATGGAAATATCTTGAAAATTTTGACTGGTTAAAAGAAAATGGCTCTAAAAATGTCTTTCGGATGAGGAAGTTATGCCTTTTTGAGAAAAAGGTGTAGTCAATGCCGAATGGTTATGTGAGAGGTTGAAACATGATGTTGATGATGCACTTTAAAAAAAAACCCGCCCAACCCCCCTCCTTTTCCAAACATAATACAATAAGCTTACTTTAAAAAAAAACTACTTTATGAGAGTCAATTTTATAAATAAGTGAGAGTCACTTTTACAATGTTACTTTTGCACGTGCGTTTTAAATAAAAAAACCCCTTTCTCAAAACTGACAGCTTGCGAAAATGCTTTTTAAGAAAAGTAACTTAACAAAAACCTTTTTAGAAAAGGAAGCTTGAGAAAGAGACTTCAACCCAAGACCTATATTCTCATAAAGTAACTTTGCAGCAAGTGAGATAGTAAAAGGATTCTGTAATTGTTTGAAAGGAGGAAGGGGTTTTCTTTTTATTTCTTTTTTTCTCTTCGATCTGCGTAATTTTTTCTTCAAGAAAGGAAAAAAAAATCATGAAAAAATACAACACAATACAAGCCTTACGACAGAATGTCATATTTCTGGTTAGTCTTACCAAAAAATATCATTTTTCCGCTATTTCTGATTTCCCAATGTCACACAAAGATGCAGGGAAAGAGCATGCATAGTAGAAAAATACGTCTTCTTGTTTCTGATCAGAAAAAAAATAAAAATATAAACCAAAATAAATAGAGGGAACTGAAATAAATAGAGAGATTAATAAATATAACTCTAAAAAAGATAATTTATACCTCTAGATCTAAAATGACATAACTTGGGTAACCGGAAACCTTTTCGCATGAAATAAAAGGGGTTCCTAACTATAACAGAAGCTCCGAACACAAGAGAGTAGTTATCCTAGCTCGAAAGTGGTTAGAAGTATTAGATCTAGAAAATGATAGCACCATGCAATCAAACCGGTTGCGGATTTGGATCAACAGCAAATGCGACTCTCAAAATGGCTCTGATACCATGTGGGAATTTTCAGGGTAAGTTCCTTAGATCAAACACAAAAATTTACCGCTCACAAAAAAATCAAAATTCAATACATCAGTATTTTGACATGGTTAAAACCCTCAAAGAGGGAAATAGTCCATGGCCTGAGCACATTCGGCCACTTCAAGAAATTTATTAATATCAAGAAATAAAATTTACATAAGCTTCTGTCATAAATGGTTACTAGACAAATGACCCTCCATGCTCTTTAAATAGATATCATGGACCAATTGGGTGTTAAGCCATGGATCAAGTGTCGGTAATACCGAGGAGAGAGTGAACCATCGGATCACCACATATCGTGACTGCCAGATTATAAGTTATAAATGTATATACTAAAGAAACACACTTTATGTAACTCTATGCTAGAACAAGTTATACTGAACTATTTCCTATATGTCATAATATCCTATCACTATATGATTATGAATGGCATTAGATTCTACGAACAACTATCTTAGCATCATCACCATCTTGATGATCATTTGTATCGACATCAACCTCATTTTCATCTGTATCTATGTCACCATGGGCATCATATTACATTTCATCATCATACTAACATGATCTGGCTCTATGTGATTAGGATCATTCGGATCTTCTGCAAGATCCTTGTTCTAAAGAAAAAAAATAAAATTAGAATTAAATATTATTATTTATTTCTTGCAAAAAGTAAATTCTCTGTTATATATGTAATATTACAACATATGAAATGAAATGATATTCATATTACATCATATCAAAGTGCACATATGATCATAAAATTTCAAATAAGTTATAACTAAGGTGTCATTCCAATGATGTAATACATTCAAAAATTATAATAAATGTTAGTAATGATCATAAACAAAAATTTTATGCAATTTAACTATTAATTTTAATATCTATTACATAACCTTATGTACAAACCCTCTCTGTTTTATGGTATATATACTATACATTTCCACACGCAAATGAAGGGGTGGTAAATGTTTCCTTTCAATGTTGAGTATCTAGATATAGTAAAGGTGTTAAAGATAAATGGTTATGGGGAATGAGACTATATTCAACTGTAGGTGCAACAGAAGGATCAACAATAATGTCACAAATGAAATTTCAACTGGTAGCGTTGAATCTCTAGTTGCAAGAACTAGTGAAAGGGATATTCCCTTTGGCTATGTCACTTCCTGGAGAAATGCTTATGTTTGAAGGTCACTTGTAGAATAGCTAGGAGATAGATGGATTGTTAAATCCTAGGATTACGCTTAGAGGTCAAAATAGGTCAACGACTTATGGGAGGATAAAATAAATTTAATTTAGTATAAGAATGATGGTAGAAAGGTGTTAGGTCCTTATAGTACTAGTATAGTCCACTATTATTGTTAGTGTAACCCCCTTATTGTTATTGGTGTACCCCTGTAACCCCCATATTGTTATTATTGTTCCCTTACATTATTATTGTTAGGTCGGCTAGGATTACATTGTGGCCCCATGGACTCCTATATATAGAAAGGAGGTTTTTTCATTTGCATCATCCAAGAATTGTTCATTTATGTAATGTATTAGAGATTTCCCTCTCAAACTGGCTTATTTCTAAGGTGTTGATCTCTCTTTTTTTCTATTTTTGGAGTTTGTTTCATAACATTTGGTATCAGAGCCTTGGATTCTAGTGTTTTGGTGCTCCAAACACGTCGTTGTGTAATTTTCGCTATAACTTGTTTTATATGAAGGTTTAGATGATGAAATTTTTGTAGATAGAAGCTAAAATCCTGGGGAACGTCATGGAAAAATTTCAGATCTTGGTTCTCAATATTTTCAAAGATATGATCTGTGCAAGTTAGGAATTTTTGCAGGCTCTTGAATTTAACCTAAACAAGTCATCATGGAATGTTCGCTATCACGCCTTTTCTACAAGGATTCAGAACCTGAAATTTTCATAGAGTGAAGCCAAAAGCATGAGGATATCCATGGAAAAATTTCAGAGCTTGATTCACAATAGTTTCAGAGATATGATCCGTCGAAGTTAGGGATTGTTCAGGCTCCTGAATTTCATCTCAAAGAGGTGACCGTGGGGAAATTGTCATAACTCTCTCTCTGAGAATTGGATTGGAATTCTGTAAAAAATGGCTGCAATTACACAGACGGTGGTTGCTTATGTGTCAATTTCAGAGTTGAAGGAAGAAATAGTGACCCATGGAAATTCGTACAAGTTCGCTCTACTGAAGCAGTCCATATTTATGTCATCATAGGAGATTGGGCATAACCTTTTCTTCAACAATCCAAATCAGGTCAGACTTATGGCATTCAAAAGAAGACTTAGAGGGCTACTTGAGAGCCGAATTTTAGATATTGAAGAGCCAAAATCACATATATAATTTAGTTTCAATATGGAGCTCCTAAAGATCAAGAAAAATGTTTTCATTTTATTTTTCAAATTTCATATGTCTTGTTTGAAAGATCAGTTTTAAGTGATTTTAAAGGCCTATTGAGCACATATATCAGTTTTGGGTTATAAAATGACTCCTAAAAATAATTAAACACCCATTAAGCCCTCAGAGTACTCTACTATGACTCATGAAGATGAAGAATTGCAACATGATCTATGAAAATTACAAGAGAAAGTGCACCAAATTTTGCTCTCGCAAAGAGCAACAGAAAATGAAATGGATGCTTGCAAGAAAAGCATGGAAACTAAGATGCATGGTTTGAAGAAAGGTGTGGAAGCTATGATGGATGGTTTGAATATGGTATGGAAGAAAAAATGGATGGTATGGAAGAAAAAATGGAAGGTTTGAAGGAAGACATGGAAGCTTTGAAGGAAGGTTTGTCAAATTTGATATAAGAAATGATTCCTAATTGCGAAACGATAGTAGAGGAAACTCATGATGAGAATAAAATAAATATTAATCGTGATTTCATAAACTCTAATTTTGGATTAAAGAACCACCATATTCCAAAGATGGATATGAGGAAGTTTAATGGCAAGCATCCTCTAACATGGATACTACATATGGAGCAATATTTTGATCTCAATAATCTGCAAAACACACAAAAGGTACGCATTGAAACTTAACCTTTAGAACAAAATACATTTGTATGGTATCGACAGCTTTTCTCCCGTAAAAAAATTGTCACTTGGTCAATTTTCATGGAGGAAATGATGGCACATTATGAGGATACAAAGAGAGACACCTTCTTTAGCCAATTGATAAATCTCAAACAAAAGGGTTTAGTGGTGGAGAACATTCAGGACTTCCAAAAATTGAATATAAGGGTAACTAATATTCCAGAGGAGCACAGGATTGATGTTTTCATAGGGACTTTAAAGGATAACATACAACATGAAGTTCGTGTTTGGGAACCTGATTCATTAGAGAAGGCATTCAGGTTGGCAAGAAAAATTGAATGTAAAATTATGGTGACAAGGAAGCCTACCACTCACATCTATAAATATGGAAGTGTTGCTACTCCTAGACTTCCACAACCTACAAGGTTGACACCACAAGAATTGGAAGAAAAAAGAGAAAAAGGGCTTTGCTACAGTTGTGATAGAAAATACACTAAAGGTCATAATTGTGCTGAGAATAAATTATTTTACATAGATTGTGAAGAGGATGAAGAAAATGAGCAAGAAACTTCAAAGAAGACCAGGAAGCAACCTTAGAAGAAGAAGAAATGAGTCTGACCATATCATGTGATGCATTGGCAGGAATTACCACTCCTCAAACTCTCAAGATAGAAGGACATATCAAGAAGAAAAAGGTAATAATGTTGATTGATTCGGGTAGTACCCATAATTTTATTCATTGTAAGGTAGCCAAGGAATAGAATTGTTTCCTATACCCAGCACCATAATGTCAAGTGATGGTTACAAATGGAGGAACTATAAATTTCTTTGGAAAATACAATAATATTGAGTTATACATGGGGTAATATGTATTGAATAGTCCAATGCTTTCGATCTCAATAGCGGGTGCTAATGTTGTACTAGGAGTAAAATGGTTACAAACTTTGGGGACGGTAGCTTTTAATTTTCAAGAAATTTTCTAGAAATTTTTTTTGGAAGGAAAGGAAATCGAATTACGAGGTATCGCAGGGAAGCCATGAAAGATAATAAGCCAGGGAAGCCATGAAAGATAATAAGCTCTAATGTCATGAAAAATCTTCTGAAGAAATAACAACGAGGCGTATTGCATAATTATGCTCACTAGAAGTTCCAACATCAAAATCATCTATTTCTCCAGATCTCTAAAGTGTTTGACAATCATTCCAAGGTGTTTGATACTCTCAAAGGACTCCCAACTATTCGTGATCATGGTCACTCTATTCATTTGATTCCAATAATTTTTCCTCCAAACATATGCCCTTATAGATATCCTTATGTCCAAAACAGTGCAATTGAACGTATGATTGCAGAAATGTTAAAGGCTAGTATAATTCAACCTAGTCAAAGTTCTTTATCTGCTTCAGTAGTATTGGTGCAAAATAAGGATGGATCATGGTGCATGTGTTTGGATTATAGGGAGCTAAATAAGCTCACTATTAAAGATAAATTTCCCATTCCTGTGATTGATGAATTATTGAATGAATTACATGGAGAAAATTATTTTACCAAGTTGCATCTTCATTCAGGATATCAACAAATTAGAATGAAGACTAAAGATATTCCAAAAACAACATTTCAAACTCATGAGGGTCATTATGAATTTTTTGTCATGCCTTTTGGGCTTACCAATGCACCTTCTACATTTCAAGGGTTGATGAATTCCATTTTCAAGCCCTACCTTAGAAAATTTGTTCTAGTATTTTTTGATGATATACTAATCTACAACAGGTCTTGGAAGGATCATGTTGAACATGTTCACAGGGTGCTCAAACTATTGGAGGAGAAACAATTATATCCAAAAACATCCAAATGTTTCTTTGGAGTACAAGAGGTGGAATATCTGGGTCATATTGTATCTCACAAGGGTGTTAAGGTAGACCCTAACAAAATTAAAGCCATTAAGGAATAGAAATTCCCCACAACCATAAAGCAGCTTCATGGATTTCTTTGGTTAACATGGTATTATCACAAGTTTGTTAAGAATTATGGGAGAATAACATCACCTCTAACAACATTATTGAAGAAAGATGCATTTTCATGGACTCCTGAAGCAACTAAGGCCTTTGAACATCTGAAAGAGGCAATGTGCCTAGCACCAATCTTAGCTACACCAGACTTCACAAAAACATTTATTGTGGAATATGATGCCTAAGGAAATGGAATTGGGGTTTTTTTAATGCAAGGAGGAAAACCCATTGATTTCGAAAGTCATTCAATCAAAGGAAAGTATTTAAAAAAGGTTATTTATGAGAAGGAGATGTTGGCAATACTACATGCACTAAAGAAATGGTGACCTTACCTAATGGGAAGACACTTCAAGGTAAAAACTGATCATGATAGTCTTAAAGAATATCTTCAAAAGAGAAGAAAAAATGGGTCAGAGAGATGTTGGGTTATGACTTTGAAATCATCTAAAAAAAATGGAAGCTAAATGTTGTTGCAGATGCACTCTTAAGAAAGGATGAAGAGGTGGAAGCATTTGTTTGTGCCATTTTTATTATCCAACTAGATTGGATAACCGAAGCAAGTGATGAATGGAAGAAGGACGAAGAAGTGTGGACACCCATTGAAAAGTTGCAGCAAGATCCTAGTACATCTGATACATTTAGTTGGAAAAGTGATTCCTTATGGTACAAGGATCTCTTATATATTTGCAAGAATTCCCAACTAAAAAAAAAGATTGTTTTGTAATTGCATAATTCTCATTTAGGAGGACACTCAGGATTTTTAAAAACTTACCACAGGGTGAAGAAATAGTTTTTTTGGGATGGCCTTAAATCTGATATTCAAAAGTTTGTGGCAGAATGTTTGGTTTTCCAGCAAAATAAAGTTGATACAATTAACACCCCAAGTCTTCTACAAACTTTATCCATTCCAAGTCAATGTTGGGAGGATATTTCAATAGATTTTATCATAGGTTTACCTTAGTCCGAAGGAAGTAATATCATCATGGTGATAGTTGATAGATTTACCAAGTATGCACACTTTTGTGAATTATCTCATCCATTTAAATAAATTACAATTTCTATTGCATTCATGGAAACAATTCAAAAGCTACATGGAAACCCTAAGATTTTTGTAAGTGACAGAGATCCCATTTTTACAGGAAAATTATTTTCTTGTTTGGGTACTCAACTAGCTCATAGCTCATCTTATCATTCTCAATCCAATGGTCAAACACAGATAGTGAATAAATGTTTGGAAGGATATCTTCATTGTTTTGTATCTGATAAGAAACCACAATGGGTCAAGTGGTTACCTCTCGCTGAATGGTGCTATAACACTTCCTTCCATACTAAAGCCAAAATGACCCCATTTATGGCACTTTACAGATATCACCCACTGACCATCACATCTTCTTTAAGGGAAAATTCTAGGGTTCAAGTAGTACAGGATCACATCGAGCATCAATAAGAATTTATCCAACTCTTAAAGGATAACCTAAATTTTCCACAAAATCGAATGAAACAATAGGCATACCAAGATCGTAGTGAGAGAATTTTTAATGTGGTAGACTGGGTATTTTTACAGCTACAACCATACAAACTAATGTCCCTCAACCAAGCTAAGAAGGATAATAAATTATCACCAAAGTACTATGGTCCCTACAAGGTGTTGCAAAAGATTGGTACTATGGCATACAAATTGGACCTTCTTGCTTCTTCGCGAGTGCATCCATTTTTCCATGTTTCATGCCTAAAAAATGTTATAAGGGAAAAACTTGTAGTTCAAACAATATTGCCAGGACTTGATGAGGAAGGAAAAACCATATTGGAACCTGAACCAGTCACAGAAACAAGAACTCGAGAGCTATGAAATCGATCAATTTTAGAGTATCTCATCAAATGGAAGAACTTACCCACTGAAGATTCTACATTGGATGATGAGAATTTTATACAAAAGCACCCGAAGCTACTCAAGTGTTGAGGAAAAAACTCTTTTGAAGGAGAGGAGAATGTTAGGTCATTATATTACTAGTATAGTCCCTTATTGTTGTTAGTGTAACCCCCTTATTGTTATTATTGTACCCTTGTAACCCCCATATTATTATTATTGTGCCCTTAAATTATTATTGTTAGGTTGGCTAGGATTACATTGTGGCCCCTTGGACTCCTATATATAGAAAGGAGGTTTTGTCATTTGTATCATCCAAGAATTGTTCATTTATGTAATGTATTGGAGGTTTCCCCCTCAAAGTGGCTTATTTCTAAGGCATTGATCTCTCTTTTCTTCTATTTTTGGAGCTATTTTCATATCAAAAGGTGACTTAGAGGTGACCTAGGGTTCTCCTAAAGGGCCACTACAGGTCTGCATTTTATTTTTCATTACAACTTCTACAGAATAAAAAAATTGCATATAGATGATTAGTGAAAATTGTTTGTGCTTTCCTAATAATTTGAGAACATATTCAAGGTAGAGTTTCTTAGGGCTGCTAATTAGGGGTAAAAGTAAAAACCAAGATAAAGCTTGGAATGCATGAATTGGGATCGATTACTTTATAGATTGGGTATGATGTACCTTTATTCATTGGTGAACCTTTGTACTTTATATGTCGTATCAATTTTCAACTAAATAAATCACACTTCCTTGTGAAATAGCCTACTATTGATGAATTAGAATAATGCCAGAATCCATTTGGAATTAGGCTTGAAACTTAATTTAAACATAGTTTATTATGCCATTTGTTGATCAAGAGAATTGATCCCAATAAATGTTTATTTTGGTGAATTATATACAAGTCAAAGGTTGAGAATTGGTTACATTAATTACAACAATGCATCATGGGTAGGATCCTTTAACTTTCTTGGAATAATAAAGGATACTTGAACTCAACTTGAATTTCTTTTTGGTTTTGTAAATGAATTTACTTGACAACTAATTAATGAATTTCATTGGAAATAATCATTAAGTTTTAGAGACATCATTATTTTAATTTATATTTATTTCCAAAATGACCCATGTTGATTATATAAACATATCATAGGCCTACTATTTATGGATCATATGTTATTAAATTAGTTTAATATTTTACATTGAGGGAGATGTCACAACTTTTGGAGAAATTAAGGGGGTCGAAATTCATTTAACATTTCTTGTCAAAGCTTGAAAGTGGGAAACCAAATAGATGTTTCTACCATCCAACACTACATCACCACTTCGGGGGACAAAAAAAATTGAGTGGAACAAACACAGGTAATAATGGATTGAGAAGAAGATGTTGTAACAACATATGTTGTAACAACAAGCCATTTCATATTTCTTGTAAAAGCTTGAAATTGGGATGCCAAAGAGGTGTTTTTTACCCCAAACACTACACCAAAACTTTGGGGATAATGAAATAAAATTGAGAAGAAAAAACGTAGGTAACAACAGATTGAAAGTAGATTATATAAAACAAACGTTATAATGAAAAAAGTTGTAACAATAGATGCCATAAAAATATTTCAATGTAAAATCTATGGAAAATTTTCTAACAACTATTTCTATAACACCCCTTACTATTGAAAATGTTGAAACTATTGTAAAAATTAATGTTATAACAACTGCTACTATTGAAACTACTGAAAAAATGTCCATTATAGTGGATATTGTTGAGCAGATGTTGTAACAACGAATGTTGTAACAACATATTTATAACAATATAGGGGGCATAAATCCATTTAATATTGATTGTCAAAGCTCAGAAGTGGGTAGTTGAAGAGGTGTTTCTACCACCCAACACTATCCGAGCAGTTTTAGGATCAAGGAAACAAATTGAGAAGCACAAAAATTGGTAGAAATGGATTAAGAAGCATATGGTGTAACAAAAAATGTTGTAGCAATGGACGTTGTAACAACAAATGCCATAACAACAAATGTTGTAACAAAAAATGTTGTAACAACAAATGTTG